>CAUYUJ010009167.1:2500-35824 GCA_963575745.1 Prorocentrum cordatum
TCAGCATCAGCATCATCATCATCATCATCAGCATCATCAGCAGCACCAACAGCATCATCAACAGCAGCAGCAGCATCAGCATCGTCATCATCATCACCAGCAACATCAGCATCATACGCAGCATCACCATCATCAGCATCAGCATCATCATCATTCGCATCATCAGCATCATCATCAGCAGCCGCATCAGCATCAGCATCATCATCATCATCGGCATCATCATCGTCACCATCAGTATAATCCTCATCATCATCATAATCATCAGAGTCATCAGCATCATCAGCATCATCATCATCACCACCAGCTGCATCAACATCATCACCAGCATCATCATCATCATCATCATCATCATCATCATCATCATCATCATCATCATCATCAGCGACATCGGCAGCCTCATCAGCAGCGTCAGCAGCAGCAGCATCAGCACCATCATCAGTAGCAGCATCATTATCAGGAGCATCATCAGCATCATCAGCAGCAGCATCAGAATCAGCATCAGCATCGTCAGCATCATCATCAGCAGCATCAACATCAGCATCATCAGCATCATCAGCATCATCCGCAGCATCAGCATCATCGTCATCATCATCACCAGCATCATCATCAGCAGCAGCATCGTCATCAGCACGAACATCAGCATCAGCGATATCATCATGTTCATCAACACCAGCATCATCATCATCATCAGCAACAGCATCATCATCAGCATAATCAGCATCATCCTCATCAGCCGCATCATCGTCGTCATCGTCGTTGTCCGCATCATCAGCATCATCAGCATCAGCAGCAGCATGGTCAGCATCATCATCATCATCATCAGCATCATCATCATCATCATCATCATCATCAGCATCATCATCAGCAGCAGCAGCATCAGCATCAGCATCAGCATCAGCATCAGCATCATCAGTATCATCCTCATCTTCCTGTTGCTGCTGCTGTTGGTTATGCTTATGTTGCCGCTCCTGCTGCTGCTCATGCCGCTGCTGCTGCTGCTGCTGCTGCTCCTGCTCCTGCTCCTGATCCTGATCCTGCTCCTGCTCCTGTTGCGGCTACTGTTGTTGCTCCTGCTGCTCCTCCTCCTCCTCCATCTCCTCCTCCTCCTCCTCCTCCTCCTCCTCCTCCTCCTCCTCCTGCTCCTCCGCCTTCTCCTCCTCCATCTCCACCTCCTCCTCCTCCTCCTCATCCTCCTCCTCATCCTCATGTTCCTGTTCCTGTTCCTGTTCCTGTTCCTCCTCCTCCTCATCCTCCTTCTCCTCCTCCCTACTCCTCCTCCTCCCCCCACCCCGAGATGACTCCCGCGAGACTCCAATAACATCCACTAGGCCTATAACCCACAGCCCAAGCACGGTGGCGGGACTTGCCGTGGATAGAGAAGGTACGAGGAAGGGAGGCAAGGAGGCAGGAGAAAAAGGAGGTACAGCAGGAGCTCGGCCACAAGAAACCCAATCCTAAGACCCCAGGGCGTCTATTGATTTTTGGTGTGGGAACGTCACGCTTACCATAGCAACACAATCGAAACCCAAGAAACCCTGGGCACCCTGGAGGCCAGCAGGGTGTTTCTTGGGATGGGCCTCCACTGTAGAAAAGGTACGAGGAAGGGAGGCAAGGAGGTAGGAGGAGGAGGAGGAGGAGGAGGAGGAGGAGGAGGAGGAGGAGGTAGGTGGAGGAGGAGGTAGGAGAAGAAGAGCTCTGAAGGCGGCTCGTCGAGGCCTAGTCTGGGCCTCCCTCGGACGCCTCGGAGACGATCGGAGGCGTTAGGCATCTCGCCCTCCGCGTCCGCTGCGCAGAGGCGCCCTCCACAGGTGCCTCCACCAAGAAGAGGTCGGCCCCCGTGAGCAGGAGGGGGAGGGCGAGCAGAGCATCCACCCTCAGAATCATCACCCCGACACTCGAAGCCGTTCAGCAAACGCACCCTAAGAGGAAATCGTACAGGGCAAGGCCGTTCAGGAAACGCCCAGGGTCGTCTAGCAAGTGCCAATCATCGGGCCCGGGTGGGTTTTCCTCCAAGGAGACGCAAGAGCAGCGCCCTATTCAAGACGAGAACCCAACACAGATGAGGATCGAAGGTAAAGCAGCATTCAGGAGGCAGGCAAGAGTGGGTGGGAGGAGGTTGCGCGAGCAGTACCCTAGTCAAAACGAGAAACCAACACAGGAACGCCGGGAGAAAAAAGGGGCTTCGAATCGAGGCGCATCCCTGCTGCATCGGGGATTCGGCACGATCCTCTGGCCCCATCTATAGGGGGGCAAACGAGCCTACCTCGCTTTTGAGCACCCTCGCTTCCAAGAGCTACCAAGCGATGCCGAACTACGGCACGCACTGGTCAGGCCACTCGACGGGGAGGCGCGTGGTATGACTTGGTTTTGCCTTCAAGTGAAAGGTAATTGACTGGGTTTGCCTTGGTTTGACCTGGTTTTGAATTGGGTAGGTAATTCACGCTCTGAATCTATTCGTGCTCGATTTCGGAGGCCTGGAAAATGACCGCACGCCACCGAGGGGAAGAAGCCTCGACGTCGGCATGGGGCCCCTCCCCTCGCCAGCTGGCCGCTGCCTCGCCCAGGCTGACGCTCTACCTTTCCTTCCCTCTGCCTCCCCCTCTCCCTCTCCCGCCCCCGACCTTTCCCCTTCCCTCGCCTATTCCCTACATGTCTCTCCCCTTCCCTTTGCCGCTCCCCTTCCCTCCCAAAGCGCCTCCCTCGCTCCCTCCCCCTCCCCGTGCCCCCTCTCCCTTCCCGTCTCCCTCCCTCCTTCGGGCGCTCCCTCCCTCCCTCCCTCCCCTTCCCTCTCACTCTCCCCCGTCGCTCCTTCCCTTGCCTTCCCCTCCCTGCCCCTCCCTTCCCTCCCGCCCCCTGAGACCGACCTCTCCCAGGCAGAGGCGGCCCCGACCGCGGCCGCTGGGCGCACCGTGCGTCCAGACGGCCTCATACGGAGAGGCGCCATGGGCGCCGGTCCGCCGGGAGACTGGGGCGGTCCGCGGGATCGCCGAGGCGCGCCCTCTGGGGAGGCGCCCGGAGGCCCTCGGTGAAGCTCAGCCGGCCAGCCACGACTCGGGGAGCTGCGCTCTGTGCAAGGCCGGGCTAACCGCGATGTTGCTGCCCGGTGATGTTGGGTACCAAATTGCAGGAAATCGAGAACCACACTTTCCTATATTTCCAATCCGCGAATGGGTCGGGCGAACACGACACAGCGAATTACAGGAAAGCGCGAGCCACGCGTTTCCACACTACCGAGACCTACATCGCCTTTACCTACATCGCCGTTTGCCCGTCTACAGTCTATGGGAGGTCTCCCAAAGGGGGGCTGGAGCAGGTGTACAGTCGGAGGCACACACCCGACGGCGGGAGGTGCACCGTGTCCCATGTGTTTGGGCTCCCTGCGGGCCCCGCTCCAGCGCGGTGCGGTGCACAGCCCTTCGGTTCTGGGGGCCGAAAAGCGGTGCCACGTACCAGTCCGTGACTTCCTCCTAACCACCCCAATCTAACCCGAAGAGCTCCATTTCGGGTTGGGGGGGTTACGGGTTCCGCACGTGTCTGTTCCATGTTCCCCGACGCCCCACTCCTCTGGGAATGGAGGGCACATTGGGGTTTTCGGGTTGGGCTGGGGTGATGTGGTGGGTGGTGACTTCTGGTGTGGCGGGGTGGGTGGTGGTGATTCCTGGGGTGGTGTGGTTGGGTTGGGGTGGTGTGGTGGGTTGCGTTGGAGTGGTGTGGTGGGTGGTGTGGTTGGGTGGGGGAGGAGGAGGAGGAGGAGGAGGAGGAGGAGGAGGAGGAGGAGGAGGAGGAGGACCAGTGTAAACCCAAGCGTCATCAACAATGTTGGAATCAACCCTCCCTCCAAGCTCCCTCTTCATAGGCCCCTACAACGGTTCATTTCCATTGAGGGCACTGCCTCGTTGGAAGACGACCGTTTGAAGACCCTGAAGCATGCCAGAACATTGTTCTCGGAATTTCAACGCCACGGATCAACCTGACTGCTGCGTCCTGACGATCCAGAATCGTGCCAGAACGTCATTTTGGGACTTCAGTACCGCGAATCAACATAACTGTTGCACCCGCATAATCCTGAATCCCTCCAAAGCACCATTTCTTGTACGCTGATCACGGGAATCCGTAAAACTACTCCACATGTTAACACGCATGTGCGCGGCGCTAAGGCGAAAGCCACGTTTTGAAAAGGAACCGCCCTCAATTCGTGTAATTCTTGCCATGTCCTAAAAGGAATGTGCGCAGCGCTAAAGCGAGAGCAACATTTCGAAAACGACCCGCCCTCAATCCGTGACACTTTTGAAAACGAAGGTGCGCGGCGCTAAGGCGAGAGCCACATTCTGAAAACCACCTGCCCTCAATCCGTGACACGGTTGCAAATTTGTAATACGAATGTGCGCGGCGCTAAGGCGAGAGCCACATTTTGAAAACGGCCCGCCCTCAATCCGTGAAACTCTTGCAAATGTTTAAAGCGAATGTGCGCGGCGCTAAAACGATAACCACAATTTGAAAACAACCCGCCCTCAACCCGTGAAACTCTTGCAAATATTTATAGCGAATGTGCGCGGCGCTAAGGCGAGAGCCACATTTTGAAAACCACCCGCCCTTAACCCGCGAAACTCTTGACATGTGTTTAACGAATGTGCGCGGCGCCAAGGCGAGAACCACATGTTGAAAACCACACACCCTCCATCTGTGAAACGGGTGCCACTTCTCAAGTTTCAGAATCATGAATGGTGAGGATGTCTCAGGCGAAACGCCCAGCCCGCCCTAAAAACTGGCCTCGGGGTGCGACAGGTAGAAATACTTTACAAAGAAACATAATGGGGGAGGACGAGGAGGAGGAGGAGGAGAAGCAGCAGCAGCTGCAGCAGCAGGGGGAGGACGAGAAGAAGGAAGAGGAGGAGGAGGAGGAGGAGGAGGAGGAGGAGGAGGAGGAGGAGACCAGCGTTTTTCGGTGCACACAAGCCGTCCGCGGAAGGCTGGGCTCCACGCCGAGCCGCACCGAGCACGGCCCGGGCACCAGCCCCCGCGCGAGCAGGCCCCTCAAACACTGCACGGGGCCACCCGCGGGCAGATTCGTTCATCCACTTGGCAGTCAACCTCCGATGTGGGAGGCCCGGAGCCGCCTTTCCTCGATGCACGGGCGCCGTCCGGCACTGTCGGGCGCCCGGGTATCGAGGAAGGGCGCCCGGCGGCGGGGCTGGCACAGGCTGCACGCAGCAGGAAACAAGGCACCACGCCCCTTTTCGGGGCCCCGAATGTGCGTGGGTGCACGAGGAGCGTCAGGGGAAAGACCATGGAGATGCCCAAGAAACAGCGCGCCCCCTCCGCACCCGAAAGGTTCATGATTCCACCGTCCTGACTGCAGCCCTCCTCCCCCCGCACACTTTTGCCCGACTCCGATCTGCTGGGCCACCTCACTTCGCGCACCGCGCCTCACAGTATGCGACGCGCGGTACCTTCGCATGCCCACGAGGGTGCTCTGGATTTGGGAGGCCTGAAACCGCTGAACCTTCGAGCACCTTCAAGCTCCCCCGAGGGCCCCATCTGGCGCCCTCGGACCTCGAGCGCACGCGACCGCGACTGCCGCACCCGCCGAGAGGCGGCGAGGAGGAGGGAGGAGGGAGAGGTGGGGCAGGGGGAACGCCCCAGTGTCCAAGGACGCTGGAAGAATTACACCCCGACGGCGGCACGTCGGGGTATAGACTCCTCGGCCGCCTCCGAAGACGGGCGACCCCTCTGGCGGAGAAAAAGTGCATCTCGTAGTGACGGTCGCCGTGCCACCGTCAGGGACGCACAGCAAGACAGGACGGAGCGCTCCTGGCCACGGCGGGCCTCGGCCACAAGCAAGTCCTCCTCCTCCTCCTCCTCCTCCTCCTCCTCCTCAACTCCTCCTCCTCCTCCTCCTCCTCCTCCTCCTCCTCCTCCACCTCCTCCGGATCCTCCTCCTCCTCCTCCTCTCCTCCTCCTCCTCCTCCTCCTCCTCCTCCTCCTCCTCCTCCTCCTCCTCCTCATTCCCCGACCTGGATCTGAGGGAATGCCTGAAAACCAGAGCCGTTCCTCAGCCCAAAGTGGCCATTCCGCGGTACAGTCAGAAGTGATAGTAAGATTAGGTCGGGCATGTCCTCCTAGAGGCGGATGCTTGAAGACAAATGCAAAACATCGAAAAATGTTCATACACAGCCTAACATGATCAAACACAGTATATAAAAATAAATGCCCCCAGACGATTGTTTGACTGTTCTTGAATAGTCCTCCTGCAAAGGGGGCACGCCAGACTTAATAGCAAGGATGCGCGACGAGGATGCAAGGGCTTTGGACGCCCGAAAAGGGCACGGAAAGAATGGGTACAATGCCCAACAACAAATGTTGTCCCAAACCAGCAGCGGCCACTGCTGAGAAGGCGGCCTTCTGTCTCAAATGCACACCGGCCGCGGCGACACCGACAGCGAGCCCTGTCGAAAATGAACAGGAACCGCTGTTGGGCTCTGTACCCATTCTTTCCGTACCCGTTTCGCTCGTGCCGAAAGGGCCTTGGACGCCCCGGGGCACGGAGGCGGGCCCTTCTGCCGCTTGCCGGGACCCGGGCTGCAGGGAAGAAAGGTATGCCCCAAAGAGGGGTTCGATCGAAGACGAAGAGGGCGGGTATCGAAGGTTTGGCAGATACGCGTTATTGGACACTCGAGCAGACAAGGGCGAACAGTCTTAGCATTATTGTTGTTGTTTTTGTTGTTGTTGCTGTTGCTGTTGTTGTTGTTGTTGTTGCTGTTGCTGTTGCTGTTGTTGCTGCTGCTGTTGCTGTTGCTGTTGTTGTTGTTGCTGTTGCTGTTGCTGTTGCTGTTGCTGTTGCTGTTGCTATTGCTGTTGTTGTGATTGTTGCTGTTGTTGTTGTTGTTGTTGCTGTTGGGAGCTCCCTCCCCCTCTGCTCTCTTTTTCTGGGCCCTCGGCGACCCGCGGCCCTCCGGCCTCCCGGGGCTGTGCAATACCAGGGAGACACGGACAACGTCTCGGTTCGAGCCGGGGCGGCGCGGGGGAGGCGCGGCGCCCCGCCGCCCTGTCCCTCTGCCGCTCCCGCCCCCCCCCCCCCCACCACCACCGCCTCTCCCGTCCCTCCCCCCCCCCTTTCCCTCCTGCCTCCTTCCTCCCCCTCCCCTCGTGCCCCCTTCTCGCGCGTCGTCCGCCATCGAGGGTCGTCCCGTTCTCTCTCTCTCTCTCTCTCGCTCTCTCTCTCTCTCTCTCTTTCGCTTTTTCCTGCCTCCTCATCCTCCTCCCTCGCTCCTGCCGCCCCCCACCTCAAAACTATTCCTTGTCACCGTGTCACCCTTTTCCCATCCGTCCAACCCGTGACCACCTGAAGCACCCGACCGCAACACATTGTGCGCTGAGGCACGCGCGTCAGCGCTGAACGAGCCCAGGGCTGCACTCATAGACACGCGCACACATTTGTTCCCCATGACAACGGCACATTTCTGCACACACACACACACACACACACACACACACACACACAAAACAGCCACCTCTGTGGATGCGCAATCGCGAGGAGGCACGCGGGGGAGGGGAGAGGGGGAAGCCGACAACGGGAGAGGAGAGAGGAGGCAATGCTGGCAACGGCGGACCGAGTCCAGAAAGCGTGGCGCAGTGGAGCCGGCTGCAACGGCGGCGGACTACATTGAGGAAGCAAGGCAACCCGCGGGTAGTGCGGAGGGCAGAAAGGCCGCGACGCCAGCAAGGCCAGAGACACAGGGCGGAGGAGGGAGGCAGTGGCCGAGACACGGCGGAGGACACGGCGGAGGACACGGCGGAGCGGCGGCGCGGCTGCGACCACGGAGGGGCGACGAACCGAAGCGCCGGGGCACTCTCTGGGCCAGAAGCACCTTTCGCAACCCCCGAACGGAGGGTCCGAACCCGAGGGAGGGCCCGACGAGCCCTGGCCGGACCGCAAAAGGTCAGCGGGAGAAGAATGGTAGAAAATAAACCGTTCCTTCGCTGGGGGCACCTGCCCCAGGGCAGCTGGGAAGTTTATATCCTGACGTGCCACCGTAAGGGTATAAACTTTCAAGTCGCCCTGGGACAGACGCCCCCAGTGACCAGGGAGGAAAAGGAGGAGGGGGAGGGAGAGGAGGAGGAGGAAGAGGAGGACGAGGAGGAGGAGGAGGGGAGGAGGAGGAGAATCAGGGGGAGGAGAAAGAGGAGGAGGAGGAGGAGGAGGACCTGTGCAAACCCAAGACTCATCAGCGATGTTGAAATACACCCTCCCTCTAAGATCCCTCTTCATAGACCCCTACAAAAAGACATTCACACTCAGGGAATTGCCCCGTCGGGGGACAACCGTGCGAGTACCAAAACACCGTTCTCAGGACTCAACGCCACGAGTTAACCTGAATGTTACGTTTTGGCAATCCAGACTCGTGCCAAAACATCGTTCCTGGGACTGCAACACCACGCAGCAAAATAATTGTTGCGCCCTGACAATCCTGAACCGCTCCAAAGCATCATTTCTGGTACGTTAGCCATGAGAAACAGTGAACTCTTGCAAACGTTTCGAACGAATGGACGCCGCGCCAAAGCGAAAACCACATTTCGGAAACCACCCGCCCTCAATCCGTCAAAAATCTTTGAACGTTTTAAAAGACGAATGTGCGCGGCGCGACTGCGAAAACCACATGTTGTAAACCACCCGCCCTCAATCCGTCAAACTCTTGCATCGTTCAGAAGTAAAAAACACAATATGTATATATATTATAAACATATTATATATACACATATATGTATAAAATGCGCGCGGCACTCAAGCGAGAGCCACATCTCGAAAACGAGCCGCCCTCGATCAGCGAACCTCTTGCGATTTGTTTCAGCGAGTGTGCGAGGCGCTAAAGCGAGAACCACAACTTGAAGACCACCCGCCCTCCATCCGCGAACCTCCTGCAACTTCATACAACGAGTGCACGCGGCGCGAAGGCGGGAACCGCGCTTTGAAAACGAACCGCCCCCGCTCCGTGAAGTTCTTGCACACGTTTGCAACCGTCGCGCGCTGCGCAGTTAAAAACGACCCGCCCTCAATCCGTGAAACTCTCGCATCTGTCTAAAACGGGTCTACGCGGCGCGAAAGCAAGAACCACATGTTGAAAACCACCCGCCCTCGATCCGCGAAATTCTTACAACGTATGTATATAGATAAATAGTAAATATAAAAAATACGCGGCGCCGAGGCGAGAACAATGTAAAAACCACCCGCCCATCCATCTGCGAAAATATTGTCAATTGTTCAGAATTGGGGTCACTACTGGTGAAGAAGTCTCAAGCGAAACGCCCAGCCCGCCCTTTCGACCAGCCTCGGGGTGCGACAGGGAAGACTTATCTACGCGGAAAACGAATGGTGGAGGTGGAGGAGGAGGAGGAGGCAGAGGAGGAGAAAGAGGAAAAGGAGGAGAGGGAGGAGGGCAAGTCAGGTGCGCCAGCATCACATCTAACGTCCTACCCTTCCCTCCCATCCCTTACCATGGCGTAGATACCCCACCTATGCGCACAGTCCGATGTCGATCATGGCAATGATCCCAAAATGGTACGCGATGGATGGAAAACATGGCGTAGAAGAGCACGGCAGAGCATAGCATTTCATAGCGCGGCTTGGCATTGCCCAGTGAGCATTGCATCACATCAATAGCAACGCAAAAGCATGGCATTCCACAGCGGTGCACAACACAGCATCGCATTGCATGCCCGGACATGGCCACGGATGACTTGGAGGGTAAGTAGCCCGTCCACTAGAGGACAAGGCCTGTCCGGAATGCCAATTCAATGCCCTCCGAAACCGCCCTTGCCCGATGTGGGCGCTTTCGAATGCCAAATGCCGTCCGGAGGCGCGAGAGCGAGGCCAACGCTGCAAACCAGAAACGACCACACTCTTGTTTTATATTTAAAAAACATAAAATATGGAATCCCGTGTGTAAACGAACAAAATACGCGGAGAGGACGGGACACTCTCCAGACAGAGTCAAAAGAGAGAGGGGACAGCATTCATAGTGTGCAATTGTGGAGGAGGGAAAGGAGAGGAGGAGGAGGAGGAAGAGGAGGAGGAGGAGGAGGAGGAGGCGAAGGAGGAGGAGGAGGAGGAGGAGGAGGAGGAGGAGGAGGAGGAGGAGGAGGAGAAGGGGGGGAGGGGGGAGGAGAGGAGAGGCGAGGGAGAGCGGCCCGGTGGCGGGGCGGCCACAAGCCCAGAAGGGGGCCGGGGGCGGCGGGTGCAGCGATGCCGCCGGGTTGCGACGCCACACCGTGGCCCTCCAGGGTCGCGCAGGCCAGACACAGGGCAGCAGCCTCGACACTGTGCGGGGGGATCAGGGCGGGGTGGAAGGGAAGTTCTCTTTCACCCACCAAGACACACACGTTTTTGAAGGGGGGGCGAGATTGAGGCCCATCCCATGGAACCAACGCGAGCGCCGAGCCGTGAAACCGAGAACCCAAGCGGACAAGGAACAGGTTCAGCACCTAGGTGCGATGAAACCCCATGTGTCTTCTGATGAAGAATATGGCCAGCCCCACACTGGCCCTTTCCTCGCTGACGAGTCTGTGGGCCGCCTGCCCATGTAGACACCGAACAGCAGGCACGTGTGGATTCGGCATGCACGAGATCATCGTGATGCCTTCCATCAGTTCGAAGACGCGGTGCCCCGCGCCTCTGGCCCTGCCGCTCATGGGAACGAAAGCGGTTTCTTCGCGATCTACTTGCCGGTCTGCACGTATGCAGCTCGATGCTCTTTTTTCAGCAAACGGAAGCTGAGTTGAACAGCCCACACACCTCCAAATGATTCCGCTTGGGCACAGCAGCCATGAGCTGCCCTGCGCCGGTGAACATCAACTGCGGCAGGGATGCGAACATATGCCGCGCCGGCTTCTTCACCAGAGCCCTGGGCCTTCACCAGGTCCTGCACCATCTGCTCGACGGGCCCCTCGAAGCGCAGGCCGAGCTCCTTGCCACTCAGTTCCATATCCTCGTCGTCGTCGCCGCGCGCCAGAGGCGGCAACCACTCGTCCTCCTCCGTCCCCACCTTCGGTCGGGCCGCCGTCGTCGCCAGGTCGCCCCCGCGGCCCAGCTCCGCTGGCTCCAGATTCCGCCTCTTGCTGTCGTCGTCGGCCTGGCTCGCCGCCAGGATTTGCTCTTCTGTGTCTTCTTCTTCTTCTTCTTCTGCCTCTTCCGCCGTCGCTGGGACGGTCTGGCTGGTCCGCGGCGGCAGGACCACGGGCTCCCGCGCCGGACTGTGGCCATGCCGCACCGCAGACATGACTCATGATCGAGGGGGCCACGGCAGCCGCGGCGGCTGCGACGGTCCAGCGCGGGGCGACCGCTTGTACGACAGCACGGACAGTCGCCTCCACGAGGGAAGCTGCCATCGCGGCGCCGCTGGCGTCCACCACTCCGCGCGCGCCGCCGGCAAGGGGGGCCCGGCGCACACTTGAGCCCATGGCTTGCACAGTTTTTCGAATCGGCAGCGCCAGCGAACGCGAATCTGGAACGGGCACTAGAGAGGGCGGAAAAGAAGAGGGCAGCTGCGGAGGAGGCGGGAGGCGACCCAACCGCCGAGTCGGCGAGTGAGCGAAGTGCAGGCGGCCTCAGGCGACGAAGATGGTATAGAAACGAAGACGACGAAGTGGACGAAAACCATACGACGGCTTAGTCGCCACACGCCAGGGCGAGGCCGACTGACGGGGCCCCGAAGGGGACAGCAAAGGGCAAACACACACACACATACACACACACACACACGCGAGGATACATAAAGGCATGGCACACATACACACACACACACACTTGTTCGCGTCGCGTCCTCGTGCGCAACGTCGAGACGTAGAAGGTCGAAGAGCGGGAGGCAGTAAACGCGCGCGACTGGTCCACTCAGAAGCCAGAGACAACGACAAAAATCCAGCCGAAAGGATCAACCGTGCCATACGCAAGCCCGGGGCAAGGATGCGAGGGGGAAGACGCGGGGGAAAAGACGAGGAGGCGCTGGACGGCCAGTACCTTCAGTGCAGGCGAGATAAGGCGATGATACACACCTGTGTTTCGCTGCGGCACGGCACAAGCAATCCGCACGGGCGCTCGAATTGTTGGGGGCGCTCGAGCTGTCGGGCACACACACACACACACACACACACACACACACACGCGCGCGCACAACAACAAAAAACGCCAAGCATTCGTCGAAGCAATCATTCGTCGACTCCCTATCCTACCGTACCCAACCCCCTCATACCCTGTCACGTCCCCGTTACGTCCTCCACATTTGTTGGCTGGAGGCCGCCCACATTGGGTCCGAGTAGATGGGGTTGGAGGATCGTGCCGCATCGCCGATGCATCGGCCGCGTCGTCATGGAGAACATAGGGCTCCAGATCGCCCCGCATCGCCGATGCATTGGCGATGCGGCACGATCCTCCGATCCCAACCAGCTCTGGCCACGTTTGAGCGGCCCCTGGGAAACAAAGAGATACCCACACCGCTATTCCCTGGACCTCTCCCAAGGTGTGGTCTGAGCAGAATTTCGAGGTGAGTCCAGCCTTGGCGACCAGAGCTTCCCAGGAGGCCCAAAAAGGCGAAGACGAGGCAAGGGTAGCGGAACCAGTCCCTTGTCCAAAAAAACGAAAAATCCACATAAACACGCAGTGGAGGCCAGTACACAAGAAACCGTCCACAAGAAATCCAACCCTGAGACCCCAGGACGTCAATCGATTTCTGGCGTGAGAACGTCACGCGTCCCATCGCAAAACCATCGAAACCAGAGGGACCCGGGGCACCCTGGAGGCAAGCAGGGTGTTTTTGGCATGGGTCTCCACTGTATACCGGCGCTTTTTCCGGCCCTGCACTGACGCTTGCACAGGAAAGCGGATCCTAATGTATACGGGATCCTGGTGTATACACGTGTCGCTGTTCTGCTTCCCCCGGAGAACGGGGAAAAAAGCAATACACCACACCACCCCGACGTCGGAGAGAACGCGCTTCACGGGCGCCTGCCTTGGGAACATTCGGCGGCGCGTTTCAAACTGGGGGGTGGGCCCCCCCCCAGCACTCGGCGCCGTCAATCAAAACCAGGGGGACTTCCCTCCCCCCCAACCCCCCCCCTCTCCCGAACCCTCCCCCCTCCCAAGGGGGGAGTTTCAAACCCCACCCCCCCTGGCACCGGCGCCGGCGCTGGCGTTCAAACCCCCCCCCCTCGGCGCCGGCACTGGCGGCGGCCAGCAGCGCCAGCGCTGGCGCCGGCGACGGCGGGGACGCAGCGACGATTACCACCACTACCACCACCACCACCACTACCACTACCACCACCACCGCCTCAACCCACCACCACCACCACCAACAGCACCACACAACCACAACCACAACCACCACCACAACCCACCACCAGCACCACCACAACAACCCACCACCACCACCACAAACCACCACCACTACCACCACCACCATCACAATCTACCACACCACCACCACCACCACCACCGCCACAACCACCACCACTACCAGCAGCACAACCCACCGCCACCACCACAGACCACTACACCACCACCACCACCGCCGTCATCACCACCACCACCACAACAAACGTCCACAAACCACCGCCACCACCACAACCCACCACCACCACCACAAACCACCACCACACCACCACAAACACCACCACCACCACAACTCACCATCACCACCACCACAAAAACCCACCACCACTACCACCACCACCACAATCTAACACACCACCACCACTACCACAACCACCACCACTACCAGAAGCACAACCCACCACCACCACAAACCACAACACCACCACCACCACCGCCACCACCACCACCACAAGCACCACCTCCACAAACCACCGCCACAACCACAACCACCACCACCACAAACCACCACCACACTACTACCAAACCACCACCACCACCACCACCACCACCACCAACCACCACCACCACCACCACAACCACCACCACAACAAACCACCACCACCCACCACCACCACCACAACAAACCACCACACCACTACCACCACAACCACCACCACTGCCACCACCACCACCACCACAACCCACCACCACCACCACCACCGTCGTCCTCGTCGACGCTCCCCGCCACCGCCGCCCGCCGCCGCAGGCGCCGGCGCCGGCCAAGATATGGAAATCGTCGTCCCCGCCGCCGTCGCCAGCCGCCGCCGACCCAACGCAGCGCCAGCCCGGGGAGAGGGGAAGCAAGGGGGGGGGGTTCGAACCCCCCCACACCGCCGTCGCGAGAGGTGGGGTGGGTTCGAAACGCCCTCCCCGGGGTTCGAACCCCCCCCCTCCATCCGGGGGGGGGGGGAGGGTCCAGTTCCAACCCCCCCCCCATCCAAGCGACCACAGCACGCGCTTTTTCCGACGTCCCCCCCGACCCTCAAAAAGTCCTGGGATTGACAAACAGCCCGCTACTGGTAATGTTAGGTCGGGCATGTCCCCCTACAGGCGGATTTTGGACGAAAAATAAAAAATTGTCAAAGACAGACGCAAAAAATACTCGAAAATTATAGAAAAAACGTCCCAGGACTATTTTGTAACTATTTTTGAATATTCCTCCTGTAGAGGGACACGGCTGACTGAATGGTGATGTATGTGCTCCAGCTTGCTCCGCAAGCGCAGCACGGCAACGGATCGCACGGGCCAGGAGGAGGCCTTAAGAAAGCTCGTCGTGGGAGCCTCTATCGAGCCGCTTGCTCCACTCGTGCGTCGGAGCTGCGACGAACGTCCGTCTTCTCGAGTCGAATTTGAATCGAATTTGAGTCGAGCTAAGGAGTCAAACACGAGTTTGAGTCGACCTCGTCGTCGTCCTCCTCCTCCTCCTCCCTTTCCTTCCCTTGCCCCCACAACGGCCCCAAGGATGGACCGAGTAGAAGGGTTCCGGAGATTCGCGCCGCATCGCCAATGCATCGCCGATACATCGGCGATGCATCGGCGACGTCGGCGATGCATCGGCGGTGTATCGGCGACACCAGCGCGGAGATATCGGGCTCCACATCGAGCCGCATCGGCGATGCATCGGCGATAATGCCGCGATCCTCCGAAACCATCTACTCTGACCCCATCTGGGAGGCCCAGAGCTAAGGAGTCGAACTAGAGTCAAACTAGAGTCGAACAGATCCGAGAGGTGGGTACCATATGATAAGCAATACATGTAAACCTGTAATCCTTTGGGAGGGGAACTGAAATTAGCAGGACCGAAACCTTAGGGATAAGGGGAACTGTTCTGCAGATGTCTCAAACGAAAGCCACCCACATGATTATGGATAGCTCCAAACACCGAGGACCTACCTAAGTTAGGCCACAAAGTCATTGCGTGATTGGGGCTGGTGAGCGTTCTCTCATTCGGCGTTTCGACACTGGGCGACAGGGAGAGGGGAGAGGGGGGGGTCTGACTCCGGACCCCTGCTTAGTGCGACTGTTTGCAACTGTGCGTCCTGTGGGGGAGACTCCACCTGCTCGAAACGGGCGCCCAAAACAGCCAAGATCTAATCCATGGGGGAGGGGTGCGAGGGCCCGCGCCGATCGGCAAAACAATGAATAAGAAAACGATCACTTACTGGGGCCAGGGGCTGTATTACATCTCGTGGTGAGAGGCCCGGCGAAGCAGCCCGACTGTTTCGGCGGCGGGCCCCTGCTGGCCACGCGGGCGCGCGCTTCCGAGCGCCGGGGCCGAGCGCCGCACCGCCGGGGAAGCGAGGAGGCCGTGCGGTGGAGCGCCGCTCTGCCGTCCTCCCCCGTTGCCTCTCTTAGAGGAAGTGAAACACGCCATGAACAGAACCTTTCGATGGTAGGGCGGATTGCGAAGGCCTTACGGCCGGTGCCGCCGACCCTGAGGTTGGGGAGGAGGACGCGGAGCATGGGGAGGAAGATTAGGAAGGGGACAGGAGGAAGAGGTGTATGAGGAGGAATAGGAGCACGGGGGGGGGAATGAATAGGAGAAGAGTGAGGCGAGCAGGGTCGCCGGGGGGCGCGAAGGAAGGGCAGGGGCGAGTAGAGCGTGGCGATCATGAGGAGGAGAAGGAGGGAGATAATGGCGAGGATGTTGACGATGTTGACGACGACGCAGGTTGCCTATCAGGACCATTCGGGGAGTCTTGGAGCCCTCCTGGGGCAACTTCCAGGCTTCGTTCGCTGTTTTGAAGCTGGGTTCGGCATCTTGGGCACCTGGGAGGCCACGGAGGTGTAGTTAGGTGTGGAGGGCGCCGGGGCCGGGACCTGGGCCAGGGCCAGGGCCAGAGCGAGCCAGGAGCCAGGGCCAGGGCCAGGGCCGGGGCCGGAGCCCGAGGCTGGGACTGGGGCCCGGGCCGGGGCCGGGGCCGGGCCGGGACCAGCCAGGGCCAGGGCCGGGGCCGAGGCCTGGACCGGGTCCAAGGCCGGCGGGGTGGGGGGCCGGGGCCGGCCAGGGCCGGGGCCGGGGCCGGGGCGGGGGCTGGGACTCGGCCGGGACCGGGACCGAGGCCGAGGATGGGGCCGGAAGCGGAGCCGGGGCTGGGGCTGGACTGGGGCCAGGGCCGGGGCCGGGGCTGGGGCGTGGTGGAATGCCTCGGCTCTTAGCCCGTCTGAGGCTTTGTGTGGGCCCTGGGACCCCCAGGGGGGGAGGCGTATCTGACGCGGGACCACCCTTCCTGGGACCCCCCCGGGACCCCCCGGGACCACCCCCCCCGCCCGAGACCCCCCCCCGCTCCCAGCAGGGGAGAGATCAAAGGGAAGGGAAGGGGTTTCCCTTCGACTCAATGACAACGTTGCTCTTGAGGGGGAGGCACTGGAAAAGCGGTGGGAGAGCAACGAGCCCAGGGAAGAGGGGGAGCGCAGGGACAGGAGACGACTGGGCCAGGGAAAGGGTGGGCGCAGGGACAGGAGACGACGGAGACGAAGACGAACGAACGACGGGAACTGACAAGCCCCTCACACACGCCGACACAGGGTCGGCGGATTTTTTCTTAGATCTGCGCCGGACCCCCCCTCCCTGGCGCGCGGAGCGCGCCAGGGGCGGCGCCGGAGGCGCCGTCCGGAGGGCCCAGCGCGGATCCAAGAAATCCGCGCGAAGCGCCAAAAGTGTATGTTTATGGCGTTCTTTCTTCTTCGAGCTCTGCCGTCCTCCGTTTGACCCTCTGTTGACGACCTACCAGACCACCCCAACCCAACCCGAAGACTCAAACTTCGGGTTGGTGTGGGGGGGGGACGGGGGCTCCAGTTGTAGTTTTGTCCACGTTACGGATGCGCCCCCTCCCCTCACACACTGGGAATGGAGGGCAAGGCTGGGCCTTCGGGTTGTTGGGTTGGGGTGGTTCGGTGGGTGGTGACGTGTTGCCGGACGAAGAGCGGTGCAGCATAACCGTTCCGTCGTCGGAGACGCAGGGCAGGAGCAGCCAGCATCGAATCGGGGCATCGGATCGGATTGGAACGTGCATCGAACCGGGCCGCATCGGCACTGGGACGGGATCGAATCACATTGGCCGCGCGGGGCTGCATCGGGCCGCGTCGGATCGCCCGAAGATCCAGACCGAATCGAATCGGGTCGGCTGGAGCCGATATCGAATCATCGAATCGGATCGGTCGGATCGAAGTGGACCCTGCCAGGGTGGCTGGAGAAGTTCTACCCCGACGTGCCACCGCAGAGGTAGTCCCACCAGCCGTCTGGGCGAGTGTGGAATAACGACTTGTTCATGCAAACCTCCGCCTTCCCCTCCCCTTCCAGAGGAGGTTCTCTCCTCCCCCTAGCCCCTCTCCTGGGCCTGGAACCCTCCCCCCGCGAGTTCGAGGTTAGAGCGTCCAAGATGGCCCACTATAGCTCCAAGATGGCCCCGATTGTCCAAGATGGCCTACAAGCCCAAGATGGCTCAAGACAGCTTCTGGCATGCTTCCAAGAGGCTTCGAGACCGCCCCAAGACGGCTCCAAGTGGCCACGGAGCCTCCCAAGGACACCCCTGAGAGGCCAAGATCCTTCCAAAACCAGAGCAGCATCAATGCTGTTTGCCTTCTCGCCCTTTCGCTTCCGACGATGGGCTTCTGACGCCTCGAGATGGCTCCAGGCTGGCCCCAAGGATGGCCCAAGAGCGCCCTTCGAGAGGGATGGCCCCAGCGCAGCTTCAAGAGAGCCTCAGGAGCGCCCCAGGAGAGCCCCAAGCATGTGAACGTTTTACGAACGAGGTTGGCCAACGCAAGTGGCCAAGGATGGACCGAGTAGGTATGCGGGCTGACTGCACGGCAAAGACCCAATGACGACGAGGAGGCCCACGAGCAGGTCTTGAGCCCCATCTAATCTCGATGTATGCGCGCATGTGTTAAGAAATTGATCATCGCCCAAGGCACCGATGCGTGACGGCCCACCCCCCGGCATCTCGTCATCGTCTTGTTGCGCGGGAGGCATTTGTACAACACCAACCCCGCGCCTGGCCAGGACCATCCTGGGCCCCCAGATGGTGTATACGCCCTCCAGGCCTCGGCCAGGAAGGTATACACCGTCACAGGGTCAAGGATGGTCCTGGCCTGGCGCGGTGGTGATGCACAGATGCGAGGGGGAACGACAGGGGCGGGGACTGGCTGGTGGGGAGGAACATCAACCTGGGATCGGCGATGCATCGCCGACAAAACGACGATGGGCCCCACATAGCGAGTCTGCACACTCCTGGGCGGGGCGAGCTTTCGAGTCCCTGTCGGCGATCGGTGGGCGATTGGGGTCAAGACAGCTGCATCCCCCCCCTGACGTTGCCCCTGATAACGCATCCCGCTTTGAGGCGGCCAGGGGGGTCTGAACTGGATGGGCCCCGAGAAGATCTGTCAAGAGAGGGGATGCGGCCAGATCCGCACAAATCGATCCCCGAGCCCCTCCCGCTGGGGTCCATCTGGTGCAGCTTCACCCCGTATCAGTTTTTGACGGTCCCGGGTCCCGCAAACGGCCCCCTGAAGCCGAAAAAAGGATAAACTTCCCGACCCCAGAACCTTGAATCTATCCCTCCCCGTCCCTGCTCGCTGGAACCGATGCTGGGCCACCTCAGACCCCCAGCCGACTCCTACCTCGGCGACTCCCACGGGTGTGGCTTGCAAAGGGTATGGCTTGCCACCCGCGCCTGGGAGGGGCGGGCGAGGACCTCGACAAAAATCTCTGCCGCGCCCCGACGAGGGCTCATCCAACCTTTGGCGCAAAGTGGTGACACCTACAAGTCCCAACGGTACAGATCGCAAGCCACACCCAGGCGCAGCCCACCTGACTAATTACCTACCAGACCACCCCAACCCAACCCGAAGACCCGAATTTCGGGTTTGGGGGGGTACGGGCTTCATGTGTGTTTTTGTCAATGTTCCCCGACCCCCCCAAACTGGAAATGGAGGGCAAATTGAGGCATTCGGGTTGGGTTGGGGTGGTTTGGTGGGTGGTGACCACCCATTGCAGGAGAGCCCAAAATCGAATCGATAAGTCGGATCGGCGATCGAAAAAATCGGATCGACGAAAATCGGCAACAGGTCGGCAGAAATCGAATCGGCGGAAGTCGGCAGGCTGATAAGGCCTCCGTTGAGAAACCGGCATCCGAATCGGAATCCGAAATCGAATCGAATTGGCAACTGAAATCATCGAAATCGAATCGAATCGCATCGGAGAAGTCGAAGCGAGCACCGTAGGCCTTCCACGTGGAGCGAGAGAACGCTCTAAGAACCAAACATGCCCCAAAAACATGAAGCCCATGTGTGAAATGAACAGGGCCTCGGCCAGAGATGTCCCGTGAACTCCTCGTGCAAACCAAAGGGGAGGCTCCCAGGACGGCCGATCTGCTGGGCCCACGGGCAAGCCAGGACGCCTCGCCGCCGCTTGGCTTCTGGGCCACCGACGACCTCCCGCGGAGGCCCCCTGCAAGCTCCACCGGGCCCGCGGCCACTCCCGGCACACGGAGGGGGAGGGGGAGGGGGGGGGGGGGCGAGCTAGGTGCGCTCGCGTCATATCTGACATCCTGCCCCTCCCTCCCATCCCTTCCCATGGCGCAGATCCCCTTTCTACTCGCACAGTCGGATGTCGAGCAGGGCAATGATCCCAAAAGGGTACGCGATGCACTGTAGAGCACGGCATGGCATGGCGTGGGAGGGGGGGGGGGAGGGGCACGCCGCTGGCGGCCTCCGAGGCGCCCGAGCTCCGCGGAGGCCGCCGCGCAGCCCGCGGGACGGCCCCGGCGCCCGGGCGGCCCAGGCGGCGCGGGCGGCGGAGAGGACCGCGCGAGAGGGCACGGGGGACCCCTCCCGGCGGCGCGCAAGGGGCGTCGCCCCAAGAAGCCCCTGGAAGGCCCCAAGAGCCTCTCAAGGGGCCCGAAGAGGCCCCCAAGAGACCCCCAAGAGGCCCAACAAAGACCCCATCAGGCCCGAAAACATCCAGGAGGCCTTACAACCACAACCCCAGCACGGTGGCGGGAAGGGCCGCAGGCCACAAGGCTCCCTATCTGTCTCTGCTACGACTCCCTCGGCCCACATGGGGAACATCTCCTTCGCCTTCTCCTGCTCCTTTCCACCTTAATCCCCCTCCTCCTCCTCCTCCTCCTCCTCCTCCTCCTCCTCCACCTCCTCCTCCTCCTCCTCCTCCTCCTCCTCCTCCTCCTCCTCCTCCTCCTCCTCCTCCTCCTCGTATTCGTCGTCGTTTTCAGGGTTGGCGGCACCGACCGTAAGGCGTTAGCAATCACCTGTGTAATCAGATTCCCTCCGTACTGGAAAGGGTGGCCCTGAGGGGGCAAACAAATAAGGGGGCGACCGATGGCTACGGGAAGGTGGCCCTCAATGGGGCCCTATGTACGTACTCGAATGGTGGCCCCGAGGGGCAATCAAAAAAGAGGGCGACCGATGGTTACGGGAAGGCGGCCCTCAAGGGGCCCTATACTTAGGTCGGGCATGGCCTTCCACAGGCAGGTCTTTGAGGAGATTAGCCTGGCGAAGGACCCGACCATATGTAGTTGTGAGTACCGCAAGTATGAATATGTTCTTCAGTGCCCCCCATGGGGCCACGCAACGCTGTACTGGGTGGGTGAAACGCAGGGAGCAAGGGTTGTGCTGGGTGGTGGCTGACGCATGCGGACGGTGCCACTGGGACCTTCGGTGGAGCCCCCTGTGGGGACACGAAACGCTGTACTGGGTGGGCGAAACGCAGGGAGCAAGGGCTGTGCTGGGTGGTGGCTGACGCATTCGGGCGGTGCCACTGAGACCTTCGGTGGAGCTCCCTATGGGGCCAGGGAACGCTGCACTGGGTGGCTGAAACGCAGGTAGCAAGGGCTGTGCTGGGTGGTGGCGGACGCATGCGGGCGATGCCACTGGGACCTTCGGTGGAGCTCCCTATGGGGCCACGAAGCGCTGTAGTGGGTGGGTGAAACGCAAGGAGCAAGGGCTGTGCTGGGTGGTGGCTGACGCATGCGGGCGGTGCCACTGGGACCTTCGGTGGAGCTCCCTATGGGGCCACGAAGCGCTGTAGTGGGTGAGTGAAACGCAAGGAGCAAGGGCTGTACTGGGCGGTGGCCGGCGCATACGGGCGGTGCCCGTGGGACCCTCGGTGGAGCTCACTATGGGGCCACGAAGCGCTGTACTGGGTGGGTGAAACGCCAGGAGGAGGGGGAGGAGGGCCACGAAACGCTGTACTGGGTGGGGGGGACGCATGCGAACGGTAGACCTAGAACCTTCGGTGGAGCTCCCTATGGGGCCACGAAGCGCTGTACTGGGTGGGTGAAACGCAAGGAGGAGGGGGAGGAGGGCCACGAGACGCTGTACTGGGTGGGGGGGACGCATGCGGACGGTAGACATGGAACCTTCGGTGGAGCTCCCTGTGGGGCCACGAAACGCTGTAGTGGGTGGGTGAAACGCCAGGAGGAGGGGGAGGAGGGCCACGAAACGCTGTACTGGGTGGGGGGGGAAACGCATGCGGACGGTAGACCTAGAACCTTCGGTGGAGCTCCCTATGGGGCCACGAAACGCTGCCCTGAGCGTGGGAAACGCATGCGCCCCCCCCCAACTGGAGCCTTCGGTGGAGCTCCCTATGGAGCCACACAACGCTGTCTTGGGCTTGGGGGACGCATGCGGGCACCCCCACTGGGGCCTTCGGTGGAGCTCCGTATGGGGCCACGAAACGCTGTGCTGGGCGTGGGGGACGCCTGCGGCCCCCCCCCACTGGGGCCTTCGGTGGAGCTCCCTATGTGGCCACAAAACGCTGTGCTGGGCGTGGGGAACGCATGCGGCCCCCCCCACTGGGGCCTTCGGTGGAGCTCCCTATGGGGCTACGAAACGCTGCCCTGAGCGTGGGGGACGCATGCGGCCCCCCCCCACTGGGGCCTTCGGTGGAGCTCCCTATGGGGCATCCAAATAAATCAGCCATGGCGATGCCGATGACGATGATGATGATGATGATGATGATGATGATGACGATGATGATGATGATGACGATGATGATAATGATGATGATGATGATGATGATGATGATGATGATGATGATAATAATGATGATGATGATGATGATGATGATGATGATGGTGGTGGTGGTGATGATGATGACGATGATGATTATGACGATGATGATGGTGGTGATGATGATGATGACGATGATAATGATGACGATGATGGTGATGACGATGACGATGACGATGACGATGATGACGATGATGACGATGATGATGATGATGATGATGATGATGATGATGATGATGATGATGATGATGATGATGATGATGATGATGATGATGATGATGATGATGATGATGATGGGGGGTGAGCTGAGACATGCGGAGAGCAAAGGCAAGGATGGGGGAGGAGGGAGGAGGAGGAGAGGAGGAGGAAGGAGGAAAGAGGTGGGACGCGGGGCGCTGTCTTCAAAACGAGGACCCAACACCACAGGATGGTTGGGAAAAATGAAAAATATTCAAAATTAGCCTGACGAGGGACCCAACCATATGCAGGTGCGAGTACCGCAATAGTGATTCATTTTTTCGGTGGCGATCCCTATGAGGCAACGAACCGTGCTAGGGGCGTGCCGACATGAGTGGCGTGGTACACAAAGTGAACGAAAACGATTGATCTGAGTACGTAGGGAGACTGAGCGCGGGTGAATCTGCGCGCGTGCGTCTGACTGTGAATGATCTGCGTGCGAGCGAGTCTACGTGCATGAATGCGAATATGACAAAGCGTGGTGCAAATGTGTATGAATGCCAATAGTTTGACAACGACTGCCTCTGAATACTCGTGACGCTGGGCGTGGCCGCCGCAAGGAGCTTCCCCGGGACTCCCCGACGGCATCGCCCGCGCGCCGCGACGCCAATGTCGGCGCGCCCCCCCGCGAGGATCGCGCCCGCTTCCTCCCCTTCCTTTACTCCCTCTTTGCCCGCGCACTCAAAAGTCCAAGGCTGCGGGAGCAGCGCAGCGCGGAGCCCCCGCGACGCGCGCAGGTCACCCCGGAGGGGTCCCAGCGACGCGCGCGGGTCGTCCACTGCGCGGAGCGAAGAGAGCTAGCTGGCTGGCTGATAGCGGGCAAGGCTCTTGCCGCTGGGCAGAGCGACGACGGGCGAGCGAGGCGCTGGGCGGAACGCAGCACGGAGCCCCCGCGACGCGCGCAGGTCGCCCCGGAGGAGTCCCAGCGACGCGCGCGGGTCGCCCGCTGCGCGGAGCAAAGAGAGCTAGCTGGCTGGCTGGGACCTGCGGTGGGGCTCCATATGGGGCCACGTAACGCTGTACTGGGCAAAGGAGACGCATGTGGACTGCGCCACGGGGACCTTCGGTGGAGCTCCCTATGGGGCCACGAAACGTGTGAGGGATGTGCCGGAATGGGTGTGCGGGACGCATGCGGGCACACCCACTGAGACCTTCGGTGGAGCTCCCTATGGGGCCACGAAACGTGTGAGGGGTGGGACGACATGTGTGTGCGGGACGCATGCGGGCACACCCACTGGGACCTTCGGTGGAGCCCCCTATGGGGCCACGAAACGTGTGAGGGATGTGCCGAAATGGGTGTGCGGGACGCATGCGGGCACACCCACTGGGACCTTCGGTGGAGCTCCCTATGGGGCCACGAAACGTGTGAGGGGTGTGCCGAAATGGGTGTGCGGGACGCATGCGGGCACACCCACTGGGACCTTCGGTGGAGCTCCCTATGGGGCCACGAAACGTGTGAGGGGTGGGCCGAAATGGGTGTGCGGGACGCATGCGGGCACACCCACTGGACCTTCGGTGGAGCTCCCTATGGGGCCACGAAACGTGTGAGGGGTGTGCCGAAATGGGTGTGCGGGACGCATGCGGGCACACCCACTGGGACCTTCGGTGGAGTTGCCTATGGGGCCACGAATACGTGTGAAGGGTGTGCCGAAATGGGTGTGCGGGACGCATGCGGGCACACCCACTGGGACCTTCGGTGGAGCTCCCTATGGGGCCACGAAACGTGTGAGGGGTGTGCCGAAATGTGTGTGCGGGACGCATGCGGGCACACCCACTGGGACCTTCGGTGGAGCCCCCTATGGGGCCACGAAACGTGTGAGGGGTGTGCCGAAATGGGTGTGCGGGACGCATGCGGGCACACCCACTGGGACCTTCGGTGGAGCCCCCTATGGGGCCACGAAACGTGTGAGGGGTGTGCCGAAATGGGTGTGCGGGACGCATGCGGGCACACCCACTGGGACCTTCGGTGGAGCTCCCTATGGGGCCACGAAACGTGTGAGGGGTGTGCCGAAATGAGTGTGCGGGACGCATGCGGGCACACGCACTGGGACCTTCGGTGGAGCTCCCTATGGGGTCACGAAACGTGTGAGGGGTGTGCCGACATGGGTGGTGATAATGATGATGACGACAGATGATGATGACGATGACGATGATGGGGATGATGACGATGATGATGAAGATGGGAGGAGGGAGGGGGCAGCGGGAAGGAAGGAAGGAACGCGGGGCGACGTCTCTTCAAAACGAGGACCCAACACCACAGGATGGTTGGGAAAAAACAAATTGTCAAAAATAGTATAAGAAACATCTCCACACTATTTCTGAATATTCCTCCTGTCAAGGGACATGTCCGACTGAAGGCTACGGGAAGGTGGCTCTCAAGGGTCCCTACACATCAGGGCCCCTCCAGCTGCCACCGCAGCCCCAAGAAGCGCAGGAAAATGCTGGGCCTCTCTTCACCCCCTTCGATGCTAACTCATGGGAGCCTCCCATAATTACCATCGTGTCGGCCCTTGCGAATCGACGCTAATCGACGCTGAATCGACGCTAGTCGGCGCTAAATCGACGCTAAATCGACGCTAGCCGACGCTAAATCGAGCCTAACTCATCGACTCCCACACGCTAATCGACTCGAACCGACGCTGAAGATGGAATTAAAAGAGGGCACGCCGAGCTCCCAAAAGACTTGCTGCCGCCTGCTGCCGCCCGCCCGAGAGGGGGGCGGCCTCGTGCTCGATCGTGGACCCCTCTGTGGGCCGCCGCTCCGGGGCCCTCTTCGGCGGCCTCCGGACCGGTGCTCGCGCCGGTCTGCGTTGGCGTGCGGGCTGTGAGCCGCGGGCGGCCGGTGGTCTCTGGCGGTTTCTGCTGGCCTTCGGCGCGAAAGCCGGATGGTCGCGTGCAACAAGAGTTCCACGATCATACGATCGAGGACTTGAGATAGAGGAAAGAGAACTATGCACATGCACCGAATCTGGCCAGACCCATCCTGAGCCCATGATCGGTGCATACGCCCTCCTGCCTTGGCCAGGAAGGCATATGCACCGATCCTGGGTCAAGGATGGGCCTTGCCAGGATCGGTGCATGTGCATAATTCTCTTCGCCCGATGAGAGAAGGCTCGGCGCGACTCCGTGGAGGGCCCCAGCTGGCGGCGAGCGGAGGAAATCGGATCCGACCAAAACGTACGTCGGATCAGCCGTCATTGGCACGGAATCGAATCGAATCGGATCGGTTCCGCTAGAATACACAACCACGCTGGGCCAACATCGGTCCGCATCGGATCGCCGGGAAGTAAAATCAAGTTGGATCGAGCCGGGGGAACCCGACATCCAAACGGGTCGATCGGATCCACATGGACCCTAGAGGACGACATGGGCGGTTAGTAGTGTGTGTCAGGCCAGCGGATGGGCTGCGGCAGGTTCACGCCGCGCGTGACTTGCTGGTCTGTGACACCGTGTGGATCGTCCAACTGTGAACGATCGCGCCTCTCCAAAAGCACAGATCTGACTAGCAATAAAAGGACCCCTACTCTTGTGGGAGGGGACCTAAGTTAGGAAGGCCAGAAACGTTAGGGATAAGGGGTCTTTTCTGAAGATGTCTCAAGCCAGACCGCACAGACTCATCATCCCTAATGCGAAAACGGGGACCTCAGTGAGGCCACGTCTTCATCATGTCACTATAGGGTTAGGGGTTATTTTGTTCTCGCTGAAGATCGTTCGATCTTGGCCGATTCTGGGCCAATCGCGGCGATCAGACTCGAGCGCCCACGCAGGGATCGCCGCCACATCACCGAGGCGCGAACCTGCCGCCCCTCGAGCGCCTCGAAGATAGATACACAGACACCCCCCGACGAATTCTGCGTGCACCTTCGGGGAGGGCGGCGGTGTGTAACATCGCTGGCTCCCAGTGGTGATTTATACACCGCCACCCTCCCCTGAGGCCCTGGAATCATCCATTGGAGGGTACCTGCGTATATTGATATGATATGATATGATATGATATGATATGACATGATATGATATGATATGGTCTGATCTGTATATAACTGTATATATCTAAATATATGTATATATATAAATGTATGTGTATATATATATATATATATATCATGTGTTTGTGGCGGACTCGAGCGCCTCGAGGTACCAGAGACGACCTTCCGACGGACGGCGGCGCCCTCAGCAGCGCTTCTTCTCCACTGCACCTCGGCCGCCCCGGCCCGCGGGGCGCTGCCGCGGCGTCGCGTGGAGGGGGCTCGGCTTCCCAACCTGTGAGATGCTGGAGCGCCTTCGCCGAACTCGTTGGCTCCTCACTCAGAAACAAGAAAAATAATAAAAGCCCAGGCCACCAGTTTCACAAGGATTCCCCACAATTTTCGTGGATTCCCTGGGATTTCTGGGGATTCTCCTGGATTCACCCAGATTTCCAGGGATTCCCTGGGCGTGTCGCGCGCGTCCTCTGGTAGCGCAGGTGGCCAAACATGAACCCAAAAAGCGCCCAAGAGGGCCGAAGATGTCTGGAGAAGGCCCAAGAATGCCCCAATACCCCCAAGATGGCCTCCACACGGCCCAAAAGGCCATCAAGACCTCCCAAGAGTGTTCCAAGACGCGTCCTAAGAGGACCCCACGAGGAAAAAAACATTGATGTTTCTTGTGTTCTTGGCTGTTCTTGTCCTTCTCGCAATTTAGGGTTTACGAAGCTCCGAGACGGCCCACGAGGCCTCCAAGATCACCCGAAGACGGCTCCAGGGGCGCCCAAGAGGGCCCCAAGACGGCACAAGAGGGCCCCAAGACGGCCCACGAGGCGCCGCCCAAGACGGCCCAAGAGGGCCCAAAGATGGCCACAAGGGGGGGGCCAGATGAGGAAACCGAACGGCCATTTCGAGCCCTCGGCCCCGAGGGGCCCCGAGGAGGCTCCCAAGAGGCCCCAAGAAACTCCCAAGAGGCCCCCGAGAGGCTCACCAGAGCCCCAAAACTGCGCACAAGAGGCCCCCGAGAGCGCCCCGAAGGGACCAGAAGAAGCATCCCTGATAACTCTGACCTGCAACCCAGGCACAGTGGCGGGGTGGACCGAAGGTCATTGGATAGTTACGCACGGCCATAAGTAAGAGTTGCATCACATTGTTTTCAATCTTTGGAACTCACGAATGACCTGTGCTTCTGCTACACAATAATTGCGTGATATTTGTGCGTCGATTATGCCACTATTGTGGTGCAATCACGTTCGTGATGGCCATATTCTGATTGTGACCTCCTGGAAGCTGTTAGAAAGTACATCGCAAATCTCCCCGGAGCTAACAGATAGAAGGCACGTCTAAAGACTTGTTACGTGCCGAAGGCACTTCTAAAGGCGCCGAACATGATGCCGCACAAATTGCCAAAGGAGCGCCGAAAAAAAGATTTCTAAAACGGTGTCGCTCGTTCCGGGAGTTAGAGGCCAGGGGATGGTCCACCTCCACATTGGAATGATCATTACACAGGGAGTAGTCGAACAAACCGTTGTTTACAATTCGCCGTCTGAGAAAGCCCCGCCGCCTTCTGAGAAAGCCGTCTCCTTCTCACTTCCACCCCTCGCTCAACGCTGACCTTCGCCTTTGCCGTCCCCGCCTCCCTCCTGGTCTTCTTCCTCCCCGTCCCTCCCCTCTCCTGCCGCTCCTGCCCCCCCTCCTTCCAAGCAACTGCTCCCAGGCGCCCCCAACGTACGTGCCAGCACGTTGAGCTGGGGTTGCGCCCTGGGACTTGCTCAGAACAGCTGGTGAACAAGCATGGCATGTCAAACAATGACACGGATGCATGGCCAATGCTTTGTTGAATGCGGCTCTCGCTTGAGCGGAGAGGCCCCGCCAGAGCGTGGAGGGCATCGGAATACAATACAATCTACAAGGTTTCGGGCTCGTCCCACCCCTCCAGGGAGGCCCCTCGAGAGCGTGGAGAGCATCGGAATACCATACTATGTTCAAGGCGTCATACCCTTCTCACTCATCCAGGGGGGCTCCGCCAAGATTTCGCGCACCACCACCCCATCCAGGGAGGCCCCGCCACAGCGAGGAGGGGATCGGAATACCATACTATTTACTAGGTTTCGGCCCCTCACACCCATCCAAGGAGGCCCCGCCAGAGCGAGGAGGGCACGGAATATCATAGTATGTACAAGGCTTCCTGCCCATCCCACCCCTCCAGGGAGACCACGCCAGAGCGAGGAGGGCATTGGAATACCATACTCTGTACACAGTATCCTGCCCCTCCAACCCGCGATGAGTTCAATCCCCGGCAGAAGGGTTCAATCCCCGGCAGAAGGGTTCAATCCCTGGAAACAGATTCAATCCCCGACAGAAGGGTTCAATCCCCAGCATCCACCCGAAGTACATGTCAAAAGCAAAGGAGACTCTTGAGCTCAGAATGCCCATGCAAGTCCGTAAGGTAACCACATGAAGTCTGGGAACATAACCCTTCTGGGGCTATGTGTATATACAAATAGACTGCCATCCGCATAGTAGTGGTCCTCTTGGACTTGAATGCGTTTCCTTGCAATCGGAACCACCTCCCACCAGCCCATTGGACCGTGGGTGATCTAGGGCCTTTTGTCTTCCATCTGCCCCTCTTCCCCTTCGGGGAGGGGCTTACCCCTCCCCCTACCCCCAAACACACTCTGCCTCCACATTTGGAGCATGCGCGGCCAACCCAATGCGACCCCCCACACCATCCCTGCCAAAAACAATGCAAAGTACATGTTGGGGCAAAGTCTTGAGTCATGTTCGTGAGGCCCGCGAGCACATTATATTGTTTGGACAAGGGCGGCGGGGGTGTCAGCATATTCCCTGCTGTGCGCAGGGCTATTCCCTGACAAGAACAATACAAAACGCACCTCGCGGCTAAATCTGGACCATGTGCGGCCATCCCGCGATCACTGCCAAGTGGTTGTTGACAAGGACGGCAGGGGTGGTGCGCGTGGCCTGCTGTGCGCAGGCCCACAAGACACAGTGATGGGCATCGGTGTTCGATGAGGATGGCGGGGGCCGACATGTTTTCCGATGTGTGCTGTCACGTGCGCAGGCGCCCCTAACGCACTCTGCACATGCCCCGAGCGCGGCGCATCTGGCGCGGCTGGAGTGTGCGGCGCACCTGGCGCACTCGGAGCACGTGGCGCATCTGGCGCACCAGGCGTGCTTGGTTCGCTCGGGCCCCGGAGGTGCCTGGCGCGCGTGGCGCCCCTGGCACGCGTGACGCACCTCGCCCAAACGTCGCGCTCCTGGGGCCAGCGGTGGTTCCAAGTAGCTGCCCATCCAAAGACGACCGCTGAACATGCTCAGGCCCGGATTACGTATGTGTAGGGAGGGCGGGTGGGAGTGAACTGGACGGCTTGCGGGCGGGGGAGCTTGACTCCTCCTCCTACCCCCTCCCCTGGACCTGGACGGGGGGTCCCCCGATGGGTTGGAGCGTCCAATATGGTCCAAGATGGCTCCAAGAACGCCTCGAAGAGCCCAAGCTGAGCTTCAAGATGGCTCAAAATATCCCCTCGCTCCCTTCCTCCCGCCCTCCCTCCCTCCCTCCCGCCCCTCCCGCCCGCCCGCCCGCCCGCACGCACGCGCGCCCCCCGCCCCCGGCCTTCCCTCCCTCCTCCTTCCGCCCCCCCCCCTCCCTCCCTCCCTCCCTCCCTCCCTCTCCCCCCCTCCCTCCCTCCCTCCGTCCCTCCCTCGCTCCCTCCCCCCCGCCCTCCCGCCCCCCCTACCCCCGCTCTCTCCCCCTCCCTCCCTCCGTCCCTCCCTCCCCCCCTCCCTCCCTCCCTCCCTCCCCCCCTTCCCCTCCTCCCCTCCCGATCATCCCTCCCTTCCTAGAACGCCTCGAAGAGCCCAAGCTGAGCTTCAAGATGGCTCAACAATTGCTCAATATGAATATACTCTCCCTCTTCCCCTGGTGGCGTCCAGGTGATAGCCGCACACCCTCCGCGTACTGTGTTTTTCCACACAGGATGCCCAGAAAATCCCCGGAAACGACTCTCGCTGAGGCGCCGGCGTCATTCGTTCCCAAAATGCTGCTCTCGTTGAGGCGCCGGCCTCATTTCTGCTCCCGAATCGCGTCCGGGTGATGGCCGCGCACCCTCCGCGTACTGTTTTTCTACACACAGGGTGCCCGGAAAATCCCGGGAAACGACTCTCGCTGAGGCGCCGGCGTCATTTTTCCCCAAAATGCTGCTCTCGTTGAGGCGCCGGCCTCATTTCTGCTCCCGAATCGTTCCGAATCGTGCTCCCGCTGCAGCGTGGGCCTCATTTTCGGATCGGTGTTTGGCCTCCGTCGTTCAGGATGGCGTTCTCGCCCCAGCGCGGGCCTCTTTCTCGCGCGCCCATCCGCCCGCCACCACCGCGCCGCACCCCACCACCACCACCACCACCACCACCACCACCACCACCACCACCACCTACCACCACCACCACCACGCAGCACCACCACACCACCACCACCACCACCACCACCACCACCACCACCACCACCACCACCACCCACCACCACCACCACCACCACCACCACGACAACCACGCACACACGCACGCACGCACGCACGTGCACCACCACCCACTACGCACGCGCGCGCGGAGCCACAGGTCCGCCACGACACGCGTCCGCGGATAGAGAAAATCAGCGCCATGGTAATGGATGGGAGGGAGGGGTAGGACGTCAGATATGACGCGAGCGCACCTAGCTTGAGATATCCCCTGCCTCCCTTCCCCCATCCCCTCCCTTCCCTCCTCTCCCCCCCCCCCCCACCGCCCACCCGCCCGCCCGCCCGCCCCCGCCCTCCCCTCCCTCCCTTCGCTCCCCTTCCCTCGCTCCCTCCTCCCCTTCCCGCCTTCATTATTCCCTCCCACCCTCCGCCACCGCCTTCCTTTCCCACCCCCCTCCCTCCTCCCTTCCTCCCTCAGCCCCTCCCTCCCTCCCTCCCCCCCTCCCCCCCTCCCCTCCCCCCACCCCTCTCCATCCCTCCCTCCCCCCCCCCTCCCCCTCCCTCTCCCCTCCCCTCGCCTCCCTCTCTCCCTCCCTCCCTCCCTTCCTGCCTCCCATCCCTCTCGCGCGCCCGCCCGCCCCGCCCGCCCGCCGCCCGCCCTCCTCCTCCCTCCTCCTCCTCCTCCTCCTCTGCCTCCTCCTCCGCCTCTCCTCCACCTCCTCCTCCTCCCTCCTCCTCCTCCTCCTCCTCCTCCTCCTCCTCCTCCCCCTCCCCTCCTCCTCCTCCTCCTCCTCCCCTCCTCCCCTCCTCCTCCTCCTCCCTCCTCCTCCTCCGCCTCCTCCTCCTCCTCCTCTCCTTCCTCCTCCTCCTCCTCCTGCTCCTCCTACTCCTCCTCCTCCTCCTCCTCCTCCCCTCCTCTCCTCCTCCTCCTCCTCCACCTCCTCCTCCTCCTCCTCCTCCTACTCCTCCTCCTCCTCCTCCTCCTCCTCCTCCTCCTCTCTCCTCCTCCTCCTCCTCCTCCTCCTCCTCCCCTCCTCCACCTCCTCCGTCCTCCTCCGCCTCCTTTCTCTTCCTCCTCCTCCTCCTCCTCCTCCTCCTCCTCCCTCCTCCTCCCCTCCTCCTCCTACTCCTCCTCCTCCTCCCTCCTCCTCCTCCTTCCTCCTCCGCCTCTTCCCTCCTCCTCCTCCTCCTCCTCCTCCTCCTCCTCCTCCTCCTCCTCCTCCTCCTCCTCCTCCTCCTTCTCCTCCTCCTTCTCTCGACCGAGCATCGTTTGCCAGACCCCTGGCCACATGAACGCGGCTTGGGCCCCACTTGCCGATTACCCCTCCCCCCCAGATAGGGGATATAGGCCGTTCCACTCGGGTTTCGAGGGGCATACCCTCCCGCAAGAGGAGGTGAGATGGTGGGGTTCTGGATGGGGATGGGGGATGGGGGTCGGTTGAACGATACGCATCCACTACGACGGTCCCCGACTGGAGGCCCGCAGGACGGCGCCACGAGGTCCCCGACGTCGTGCTCGAGCTGTGGGCTACCTGTTACGGCGCCTCCACCACCGACAGCCTCCCCGGCCGGTGGTGGCGCTGGCTTGGCGGCTGGACGCTGGAGGGATTGGAAGAAGGGCGCAGCTTCAGCGAGATCCTCGCGCACCTGATCGCGGCCATCCCTGCCCGTCCGAGGAGGGGCGGCAGCGCGGCGCCGCGGCAGGGGCCTGGTGGCTTTGCTGAGCATGCGGGCAGGGCTGCCGCCGATGTCCGTGGCACCGCAGTTCGTGGGTCGGGCTCGGGTGCAGAGAACGGTTGTGAAGAGGCCGCCGTCGGAGTTGGCTCTGAAGTAGCTCGGGAACGAGGTCGACGGCAGTGCCGGCGTCGGGTTCCCCTCGTCTCGGGGTGGTGCAAACTCTGGGGAGTCGCTGCTAACCCTTCTGGTCCAGAACGGAATTCCAGAGAGCGCCTCCCCCCTCCTCCTCCACCCTCCTCATCCACCTCCTCCTTCCATTCCTCCTCCGTTCCCGGAGAAGCTCGCCGCACTCATCATGCACGGCGCTGGCCAGTCTGCGAGCGCCCAGGGTGCCCAAGGCAGCCGACGGGCTCAAGCTCGACAGTTATGTTCTTGGCTGCGTGCAAATCGACCCCTCAGAAAACAAAACATGACTGCCCGAGTAGGACATAAATGCCGCAATCTCTGCGGCGACCTCCCTAACCGACCC
>CAUYUJ010009168.1:0-5000 GCA_963575745.1 Prorocentrum cordatum
GACCGTCCCCCCCGTCCGCCACCCCCGTCCCGACGTTAGCCAGCGAGCGCAACGCGGCCTCAGGGGCAATCGGGGCTAGGAGCAGCGGGCCGATCGCCTCTCCCGTCTTGGGGTGGCGGCCACGCTGGGCCTGTTGCAACATTCTCTGGACTCTCTCCCCCCGCGTCCCACACACCCCCGCTCCCGACCGAACTCCCTCATCCTTGACAAGGCAGGCTCGCGTGAGGCCCACTGAGAGCCTCTGCGGTCGCACTGTGTGGGCCCCACAGCGCGTGCAAATCAGCACTCGATCACAAACCTGGATCAGGTGTCCAGGGCCGACAACCTGGGGATCACACAAGCGGGAGGCGAGGGACTTCAAGGAAGACGGGGTCGAGGCCTGGCGCCAACAAGCCTTGCACCCAATAGCGCCCGCAGGAAACAGGGCAAACGCGTGGGTGGTCGGCTTTCGTCGACGTGGGGCTCTAGGGGCGGGCGGTAGCGGCCGATAGACGACGGGCGACGCCAAAGAGGCCACTCTATGGGCAGCGAACGCCAGACAACGCATCCGCTGCTTGGCCTGCTCCATCTCAAACTTATGTGCACGGATGACCGAAGATGAGCCCGACAGCTCAAGCGCGGCCATCTTCGCGAAACAATCGGCCCACATATTACCGAACAAATTCTCCAAGGGTTCGCCCGAGGAACAGCGCGACGCAATGCCCTCATCCACAGACCTGTGAGCACGAGTCCAGGAAAACCGGGGCAAACGATCCAGATCACTTTCGTACAGAGCGTGCAGTTGCCTCCAGGCGCTAGCATGAGGTGCTGTAGGTCGAGCATGCCTGCCAAACCACAACTCCCCTTCTTGCGCCAGAGCTAAGTGATCCGTGACAAACACAGACGGCCTGGACGCCAATTCGAGGCCTCGGAGAGCGGCAAACCTTTCGGCCCTGGGCACGGTCTGAATAGGGCCTCCGAGGCCTCCAAAGATAGCCTTGAACGGCAAAAGATTCGGCGTGAGGGCCACCACCGCCCAACCACACCGCCTGGCCTCAGGGAAATCACTATCGAAAGAAGACCCGTCTCCGAAAACTTTGGACGGCCACGGGGCATCGCGGGCCCCCCACTCTTTGACAGGCAGCAGGCTGGGCTCAGGAGGCCGAAACTCAGGGCGCATCGGCAGCGCGTAGAGCAGGTCGACCGTGGCGAGGTCCCACTCGGCGCCGGCACCCGTCTGGCCCTGCTCCCAGATGTCTTTCCTGACCTGCAGCACGTCGTCAGGGTATGGGCCCTGCTCCTCGCCCTCCTGCGCCTCGTGCACCGAGCAGAAGAACATCTCGTGCTCGAGGTCCGCAGGCGAGTGGCCGCAGAAACCACATACAGCATTGTCCGTGCAACCCGCCTCGCACCTACGAGCGGGCGTCCACGTGCCATCTGACTGGAGCTTGGCCAACGCACCTCGCAACCCGCTAGAAAGCCTCTGCGGATGACCACGACGGAGGGCTCGCATCCAGATATGCCGACGGCTACCGTCAGGCTGCCGAGCAGGGGCACCAGGCAGGTGGTCCAAAATACGATGGCTTTGCCAGCGCTCGAGGCTCAGGTACATGTAGTGCAGCACTTCGCTGGGACTAACCCTGAGCAAGTCGATGCCAACGCCCGTGTCGTCCACGCGGACCGTGGCACTGGCCATGTCCCACCCGACCCTGCGCAGAGTCAGCCAGAGGGCCGAGATCGGACCTCGAGCGCTGGCCCAAGTGACCGCGCCGCGAGCAGCCTCGAACTGGTCCTTCAGCGCCATCCAGGCCCTCTGCAACCTGGCGAGAGAGCCGCACGCTGCCCACACCCAGGCAGAGTACTGCTGCAACAGGCTGCAGGTGGCATGGTAGATCGGGTCGAAATTGCGCTGCTTCTGAACCGCCAGGTACAGAGTAAGAGAGCCGCTGCCACTGAAGCCACAGAAACTGCCAGCAACACTGCGCATCTGCTTCAGCTCGCCGTCGTTGATGCCGCTGACCGCCGCTCCGTGGCCGACCGACGGCAGCGCGCCCGTAGTCCAAAGGCGCGCCGAGCGCCAACGTCCAGCACCCTTCTGCAACGCCTTCAGCCGAGGACGCCGAGCATCCATCTTCTCGAGGCGGTCCTTCTGGACATTGCGCACGGCAGCACTGGCGGCGAGGTCGTGGCCCAGGTAGCGCATGTGACGCTTGCCTCCAATCTTGAGCATCTTGGCAAACTGGCGAAAATGATACTTCGACTGCCGCGTGACTGCCAGGTGCCCAGACTTGTCCAGCTGCAGCAGAAGACCGAGTGGTTTGACCGCCTCGCAGAACACTCGCGTGGCGGACGCCAGCATGCGGGCACCTCGGGCATCGGCACCCGTCCAGGACAGTGCCACGTCGTCCACCAAGTCACGTGGTCGGACCTCAGGCGCGATCCGAGCAGTCATGCGTAGAGCACGTGTCAACAGTACCATCAGCAGCGTCGTGGCATGAGTGCACCCAGCCAGGATGCCCTGGCAGGCCTGCTTCGCCTCCGAGAAAGAGTTGTAAGCGAAGATCGTGCGCTCCTGCTGGTAGAGCAGCACGAGCATGTACGCCAGCCTCATGGGATACTGGTTGGCCCTGCACTCATCGAGCAGCGCCTGGTGCCGAACCATCTCGTAGCACTTGAGCATGTCCAGCAGCACGATCAGGGCGTGGTCGCCCGTGAGGTGGGCCGTCTCCTTCTCGAGGGCCAGGTCGAAGGCAGCATCAGTGGACGACCTGCCCCCCGTGTGCCCCCAGAACTCCTCGCTGGCGTTGTCCAGGAGGAGGAGGAGGAGGAGGAGGAGGAGGAGGAGGAGGAGGAGGAGGAGGAGGAGGAGGAGGAGGAGGAGGGAGAAGGAGGAGAAGGATGGGGGAGGTAGGAGGAGGAGGAGGAGGAGGAGGAGGAGCAAGAGGAGTGGGGGGGCCTCTCGCGGCCAGACCGGGCCACCCGGAGGGCACTGCCTCGGCGTATAGCCCGAGGCCTCGCCAGGCCTTTCGGCCCCCTCGCCCGTGGCCCTGCGCGCCCCCCGTCTCCACGAGCCCCCACGATCGGCGGTGGACAAACCTCCCTTCAGTAGACCTCCCCCTTGGTGAAAACGGCCTGGGACCGAACCCGACGGACCTGGACCCGCAACCAAAAGACGGCCGCGACGCCCCCTCGCGAGCCGAAAACGGCCAATTCCTTAATCGACGCGTCAGGGTAGGAGGGCTGTCCACCCCCGACACGAGCCCGCGGCACTGGCTCGGGGGTCAGGCCCTGCCATGGCCTTCTGCGCGGCGAGGCCGCGCGGCCATCGAGCTCCAGGCGATCCCCCTTTTCAGAGTCGCCCCGAGGCCCGAGGCCGTGGGGGCAGGAGGGCCACGGAGAGAACGAGCAATCGAGGGTCGGGAGAACAGGATGCGCAGAACACCCGTTAGCAGCAAGTCGGGCCTGTCCCCCTACAGGGGGATTTTCGACGAAGAATAAAACATACCCCACAAAGATTCAAAAAATAGTCCCAAAATAGTCCAGGGACTATTTTTTGGGTATTTGTTTGCCATTTTGAAGTGTTTTTGGTGTATTTTTTTTTAATTTTTCGTTGGATATCCCCCTGTAGGGGGACAAGCCCGACTTAACGTTAGCAAAGCGCCCTCTGGTGAAAGCCGTCAGGGGCACTCCACGTGCGCACGGCACCACATTCCGAGTGGACACCAGCGGGGAAGCTACTCGACGTCAAGAAACAAGCGAACGCATCCAGCGAGACGCACGTCGCACTGCGACACCAGGTGGGCGTTCTCTCAGTGCCCAGGTCAGATACAGGCCGTTCGGGAGAAGTTGGTAGGAGTGTGAAGTAGGGAGGCGGTTAGGACAGATTGGGCTCTGGACGCCCAGGAAGACAAGACAGAAGATCCTTCGATGGCACAAGAAAGAAAAAACGGTTCGTTGAACTACCTTGGGAAGCGGGGGCTCAGGGATACCGACAGTCAACGAAGGGCCTGTAGTGGAGGCCTGGGGAGGGATTGGAAGGGTCGTCAAAGCCTTCTAGCGAGTTTCAGAGCGTTAGCGTGCAAAGGCGGTGGCAACAGCCAATCCAGAAGGCATTTTAACTCGAACGGAGGTACGGGCCAGCTGCCTGTAGTAGGCCGCAACCTGTTCTCAAAGAGCTGTGCCGCTAACTACACTTTGGCGTCGGAATGTGAACATACGTTGTTGAAGCCAATGTTGCTCGGGCGCTTGCACAAGTCATCATGCGCCTGCACTCGCATGTGGCCATGCATCCAGATGTCCAAGAGTATGCAATACGCGGACACTCATGGCAAACAGGCAACATCCCAACATAAACGCAACACAACAACGAAAAAAAATAGCCGAGGCGCCAAGCCCAACGCACAGGAACGGAACTCTGCCCTGCTTTCAAATGAATTGCGCGATGCTCGCACATCGAGACGTCCAGCTCTGGTAAGAAGGCCAAGGTCAATAGTACATGCGCTTCAAATAGCAGCGCGCACCAATCACCCCATGCACACACAATCATCACCCAACTACAATCACAAGGACGGGCTAGAACATGGATGGGGAGAACATATGGAGCAACTGCACATCCAACACAGGTGAATCATATCACGGTCGAGTGACTTGCGGGTGATTGCAGGCAACCTCGGTGTACAACTAATCACTGACACGCCCACTATCATACTGAATCTGAGGGAACACCCGAACGCGGCGATTGGACATGAGCCCGTATCGGCGCTGGACAAACCTCCCTTTAGTAGACCTCCCCTTAGTGAAAACGGCCTGGGACCGAAACCGATGGACCTGGACCCGCAGAAATGACGGCCGCGACGCCCTCCCGCGAACCGAAAACGGCCAATTCACTAATCGACGTGTCAGGGTAGGAGGTCTGTCCAGCCCCGACCGTAGGACACCAGACGGCACCAACGTCAGAGCGTGACGCTGAACGACGGCGAGAACAACTGTTGAGGGGGAGGAGGAGTGGAGAGGAGGAGGAG
>CAUYUJ010009168.1:10000-30000 GCA_963575745.1 Prorocentrum cordatum
TGCTCGAGTCCCGATTCTTGCTCGTCGCGCCCGCCGCTTTGGAGGGCGGCGTAATTCCACCCAGCCGGCGGAGGCCAACCGTCTCGATAAACTTGTCGAGCTTATCCTTGGTCATGACATGGTATTCGTCGGCAGGTTGCTCTCGTTGTCGTCGGCGCAGATCTTCTCGAAGATCTGGCGTTTCTGCCCCCCCCGCTCCTGCAGCGCAAGGAGCCGGATCTCGATGTGATTAATGTTGTCTGGGCTTCTCTTCTTCGCGACCTGTGGGTCGCTGCTGCTGTTGGTGCCCGGCGCTGGCGCGGCCGGCCCCGCCCCTTTCCTGCAGCTGGGGTGCAGGGCCCAACGCTTCCGCCGCGCCTGAGCCCAGCGCGTGGAGCTCGCTCTCAATCGAGCTCAGCGCCGCGCAGCCTTGCCGCCGAGACCACGACGGCCGCCCGTACTGCATCAGAACTGCGCGCGCGTGGAAATTTGATCCGCCATGTCATTTGCCGAGTCCGCGACGCCCATGCACTCGAATGGCGTCGTATCCTTATTGGGGATCAGCCTCGGCATCGCGTCGCGCGCGCCCGCCAAATACCTCGCCATCCGCTTCGAACGCCGCAGATCTGCCATGCCGGGCGCCGCCGTGCCGCGGCTGGGCGCCAACTCCAGGCTGTGCATTGGGTCGCTGGCTTGCTGGCTGGATCAGAGTGCCCGCGCGCGTTCGGTACTGGGCGTGGCCTTCTGCGGTGAGCTTCTTGCCGTCGCCCCCCGTCTTGATATCGTTCTTCGTCTCCGACGATAGCGGAGGCTCCGCGTTCAAGCTCCGCAAGGGCATCGTCGAACAGAGCGATGATGGAGCCGCCCTCGGTCTGGGTCGCCTGCGCGTGCAGCAATTTCGCCCCAGGGCCCTCGATGCACAGCTTCGCGCGGTCCTGTCAGCAGAATGTCATCTGCACGTTGTCCCCGGTTGATCCTGTCTCCGTCGTGGCGCGTCCTCTCTCCAGGCCAATGTCATCCACAAGTCGTGCGCTGTGATCTCACCATGCCTAGGGTGCTTCTGCCAGTCCTACGAATGCGCGCATGGTTTCCCGCGCGTTATCTTTACGTACTCCAGCTTCGGGTGGCGGCTCCAGGGAGATGCGGCGCTCTGTCAGCGGAGCTTCATAAACCGTCCCCACTGCAGTCGCCAAAGGCCGCGGCGTGTCCGATCGCTTCTGCGTTGGCCAGCATCGCCTTCAGATGGGGTGGCGACGGCGCGGCGGCCGCGAAGATATCGTGCCCGCCGGTCTGCTGCTCGAAACCGCATCGTGGTTCACCTGCTCCTCTTCTCGCCGTCCGCCTGGTGGGTGCTCGCCCGCCTGCCCGTCAGAGTCTTGCGCGCCGTCTCGGTGATCGGGACCCCCATTGCGACCTGCTCTCCTTCGCCCGCGGTCCTCCAGGTGCGTCGCCCCCCCTGCGCGAATTCCCCCGCTAGTGCGTGGATCTCCTCGTTTGGCACCATCGGTTCCTGGCGAATTTCCTGAACTGCTTGCATCGTCGCCATGACCTTCTCCATCTTCTCCTCCCTCTCTGTTTCGCCTTGGGCCCCGCGTCGCCGGCGGGGCGCCCCCTGGTCGCGGTGGCGCCGCCCCCGGCGCGGTCGGTCCTTCGCTCCTCTGATGCTTGATATCCAGCCTCTGTCTGTCCGCGTCCGCGTCGTAACGTGGTGTTCCTGCTGCGGCCGCTGCTGGCTGTGATAATTCTGGTGGTGCCGTTGGTTCCAGTGGTGCTGGCGCTCCTGGTGGCTCTGGTGGCGCTGATGCTCCTGTTTGTTCGGCTGCTGCCCCCCAGGCCTCGTTGGTCCAACTGTCTCGGTAAGGAGGCCCCAGTGGGATGGGCCCCTGGATCGATCGCCGGGCTAGTGGCACCCCCTCGTCGTTAGCGTCGCCCCCCCACGGGGGGCCCATTTCATCTTGCCGAATTTGCGCTGGCGTCGACCCTCTACCTTGCGTCGCGCCGCTCTCGATCTGCGCGCCGCCTCCGGGGCCCCCCAAGTGCTCGCCCGTCCTCGCGTCTCTGCCCAGCCAGATGCCCCGCGGCCATGAAAGCTCCTGCTTCTCCTGCTGCAGCGAAGGGCTTCTGATGCTGGAGCATTTGCGTCTTCTCGTAGTGCGTTCGAGTGGTATCCTCGCGCGCCATGAAACGGCTGCGCGGCCGCGCCGCACGTCGAGGTAGCCTGGTGATGAACCCTGAGTCCGACCTAAGCTTGCATTGCGCTGCAGCAGTTTCTCAGATGCCGCTAGCGACGAGCGCCAGCACCCTGGAAACTCCACTGCCCCCCCCCGCCTGCCATTCGCGTGAGCGGCCAAGTTCCGCCCATCGGGGTGCCGCTAAGGCAATGGTGCAGGCGTCGTCGCGCCCCTTTTAAAATGCTGGTCGTGCTCGAAATGCTGCCTGGAGACGCGTCGCTGCCGCCCGCGAACTCGAAATTGACTGGGGCGTCCTCCTCGCCCGCCTGGCCATAATCGAAGCGTGATCGCGCCCCCTGTCTTTGGCCGGATGAACGGGCGACGTGCTTTTTTCCCGTCGCGAGGGGAGCTGGCGGCAAAATGGAAAAAGGGTCAGATTGCCAGGTGTCAGCAAACACTGCGAGGATATTTCTTGTGTCGTGGACAATGATAAATCTCGTCTGTCTGAGTGCGCGCGCCATGAAAACGCGGACACGCGCGGGCGCGTCGCCCTGGTACTGTGCGTCGCCGCCACGGGCGGCACGGCATCTCTTAAGAATGGCCCCGCTCGCGCGAAGACGCACCGCTGGCGATGGAAACGATCTACACGCGGCGAAGGGCATGGCTGCGCACTGCGCCGGCTGGATTACCCGCAACCTCCAGGAAGCCCGACTCGCCCTCGAGCGGTGCCCCCGCACCTGCTGCGAAATCGTGACAAGCGCGGGGTACCCCGCGCATCCAGGCGCCTGCCTGGCACTCTGACGCGTTCGCCCCCGCGCGCGCGGAAGCGCCAGAACGCAGCGCGCGGTGGCTTTCGGCCACTTGCGAGCGGCGCCCCCGCGCCTGGAGGACAGCTTCGACCACGGACGGAAGTCTCGCAACCCCAGACGTTCGCGCGGCATTCAGAGGCATGCACCGCCGCGCGGGCTGATGCGCCGAAAGGCATGGCGCGGTGGCCCTTTGTTCACCTGGGACGGCCGCCAAATCATGCTGGCCTTGCACGGCCTCCGTTGCGCCCAGCCAGGCTGGGCCTCCTTGGGGCGCCTGGCGCCGAGGGCGGAGCAAGGGGCAACCGGCGCTGGATTCTTGGTGTGGAATTCGATATGGATTTCGATATGGATTGCGAATGGATTTGCGAGGGCGGTCAAGTGTGCGAGGGGTGCCGTAAAATCGGCCCCAGATTTCCACTTCGAATCCACCTCGGAATCCACTTTCGAAATCGAACCCGACCTCCACGCCACCCACTTTCGACGTCCACTTCGGAACCAATTTCGAAATCAACGTCGAATTCCATGTCGAGATCCACCCGAAATCCACTTCGAAATTCCCGCCTTCTCAGGTCGACATGGATGGCAATATGCTGCGGGCAGACAACTGAGGAAACATGGACTGCAAGGATTTGAGGTCGAGCTGTCTGCCATGTGCGCCGGGTATCAACAGCAGGCAGCGCGAAAGTCTCGCAGCGCAACTGCCCGCGACCTCGACCGGCCCGGTGGCAGGCGCTCAATCAAGGTCACAAGTGCGGGAGGGGGCCCCCGCGCGCGCGACTCTGCCGCCGAGAAGACGTAGTCCTGCAAGGGCTGTGCTTTCCAGAGATTGTAACAAAACTAAGGTTTGCGTACCCATGCCTGAGCCCAAGGTTGGGGCGCTTTTTTACACGTAAAGTGCAACGAACATCAGCAACTGTTGAGCGAGGAGAAGGGCCCGGCCGAGGAGGGGGATCGCGAAGAGGTAGTTTTTTTATAAACACAGTTCACGCGTTGAAATCACATGGGAAGGCCGGCAACGCTAGCCCATGATACGCGCGATCGCTGGGAAGCACGGGCAATGTACATTTCCGCTGCGATTTTCACACGAAGTTTCCTCGCGTCTCTCCGGGCTCTTCGTTCCCGCCGAGAGTTTCATAATCCACTCGGGATTCATTGCTGAGACCTTGTAGCCTGAAAAAAAAGGGGGGCGGGGAAACGGCGGCAGGGGGCGGCGGCGGCGACGGTCGGCGGCGGCGCTGCCGACCGCAGGGGCGCCTGCCACTCAGATTCGGCGCCGCCGGCCAGCCGCGGCGCAACCGGCAGCGACGTGGCCGCCCGAAAAACGGCATCGCTGGCGCCCGCCCGGCGCGCGGCCGGGCGGCCAGGCGCGCCTGGCGCGGGGCCTAGCAGCCGCGACGGGCGCAAACAACCCTGCCGGCCCTTTGAGCGGCGACGTGCAACCCTCCGCGCATGGCCGGCGAACGCCGCGCGCGCTGCCCCCTCCGCGCCCTGCCGCTGCTCGCAGCTCGCTGGCAGTCGCGGCCCAAACGGGCCTCCGCGGCCCAATCGGCGCCGCGGCGGCCGGCGCCGCGGCGTCGTCCGCTTCCCGGGGCGCGCGCCGCCGCGGGGGGCCGCCAGGGCCATTGTTCCCCTCGAGAGCCGCCCGCTCGACCGTGGCGAGCATCTCCTGCGCGGCCATCGGGCGCGCGGCAACCGCGCGGCTCTGGCCTGCCCCGCGAGCTTGTCAATGGCGGCGTTTCCGCGGCGGCCCCCCTCCGAGATCCCGCGCGCCGCGGCGTCGTCTGCGTCGAGGCGGGCCGTGGCCTGGCGGGCCGCCGGGATGCCCGTGAAGCGGGTGGGGCGCGAGCGAGCTGCCCTCGCAGGTCGCGCGAGCCCACCCCTGCGGGGTCGCGCCAGCGCGCCGCCCCAGACATGACGTAGGTCAGCTCTGACACTGGGGGCCAGCCCGCGAGGCTCAGCGCCTGCGGCGTTGCCGTTGCCTCAGCGCGCTGGGCGGTCTGCAGCCCGTCGAAGGGCCCTCGGCGGTCGGCCGGCGGTGCCCCCTGGGCATCTGATATCGTCAGATCTTACATATGGAAGCTATGTTGCTCTTAAGGTACTTATGTGAAAGTTGTGGATGTTAGCTTTCTAGTTTGCAACTGTGCTTTTTTCTAACAAACTATCTTTAGCCATCAAAGCCAGACTTCAACCGTCCTGAAACCTACCTTCGCCAACTTCAACCGTGCAATTTTCTCGCTAGAAAAAGGCGCGTTGCGCTCCATGTTGAATTCAATTATGCGCTTCGCGCTCCCGTTTTCGCCCGCTTCAAACATGCGCGTCGCCATCCTTTTTGAATTCAATCGTGCTCTTCGTGCCCCTTCCAACCAAGCGCCTTGCGCTCCAGTTTGAATTCAATCACGCGCTTCGCGCTTTCACGTGCGCATTTCAACCGGGCGCTCCGGGATCCAGTTTGAATTCAGTCACGCGCTTCGCGCTTTCATCGAGCGGGTTGCGCTCCATTTTTGGATTTCAAGCACGCGCTTCGCGCTTTCATCGGCCAGGCGCTTTCCGCTCCAGTCTGAATTCTGTTTCTCGCGCGCTGGGCGCTCCAGCTTGCGCTGTCCCCGCGCGTGGGCGCCTGGCGCTGTCCTCTCGTGCTCAGCCCGCGCGTGCGTCTCCGCGCATGAGCGCGTGGCGCTGTCCACTTCAGCGCGCGGCGCTGTCCTTCAGTCGCGCGCGCGCGCTGGCGGGCCGTTTTGGCTCGAGCGCGCACGCGCTGCCGCGCGGCCCGTTTTCGGCGGGGCCCGCGGCCCGCGCTCTCAACTGCTGGGCCGAGCTGGGTACTCAGCTCAATGCCCCGGACAAGCCATGGCCGAGGATCTGAAAATGTAGCTGCGGACCCGCCTCAGGGCGACCAAGATGCAGCTGAAACAGGTTCCAGCCTCTGCGCGCGCCGCCTCGCCTGGGGCCCAGGCGGCCGCGTTCTGTTCGTCGGCGAGCTCGACGACGACCGCCCTAAGTGCGACGGACGCAGCAGATTTGATTGCGCTCGCGTCAGGGGCGGGTTTCGCTGAAGACGATATGGTTTCAGAAGTCGAATCGCTGAAGGCCGCCGCGAAGAGCGCCGTCAAGAACAAGAAGGAGCGGAAACCGCGGTCCCCGATGCAGGACTTCTCTACCGTGTTCGGCTACTTCGCGGACGCGGAGTGGAACGCCGTGCGGGGGGCCGAGCGACCGAATGAAGCGCGGTCAATCCTCTTCGGGCGCATGATTGCCTCAGGGGCGACATCCCCCACAGAGGGGGCCAAAAACGCTTGCTGGCATCGTGCTTGCTGATGCTCGCCGAAGACGTGCGCCTGCCATCGAAACCCTGCCACCCTCGCCGAAAATTTGCGCTCGGCTGTGCCCTGCGATGTCCGCCCGAGCCTGCGCCGACGGGGTGGTGCCAATTGCGAGCAAGCTGCATCCCGTTATTATGATCGAGGCGCCTGCGAACACGTTCAACAGCAGGGGGCAACATGCCGACGCTGCACAAATCGGCTTCGGAGTCGACGCCGACGCTGCATTTGCCTGGCGGCACTCTGCACCGGCAGTTCCCGATGCCCTCCAACAGCTCCTCAGCTGAGCTCCAACGGCAAAACGAAGGGCAGGATCTCCTGCTGGAGGTAGTGATGATGGGGATGTGATGGGGAGACAGTCCTCCGACAGCAAGCGCTTGCGCTGCGAGTATGAGCTCGGCTACCGATTCCCTGCGCGCGGTGAGCGGCGGCTGCCCATCGAAGACGGGCGAATGCTGCTCATGAGCTGCAGTGGCATGAAGCGGGGTCGCAGTACAAACTCCCAGCTCCTCGCCCTAAGTGGCGAAAGCGATCTCGAGGAGAGCCGCGCGCATGCAACGGGCGGCAGTGCCCGCGGCGCTGCGGGCGCTGCTACAGGCGGCGGCGTCGACGGCAATGCCTGCGGCGCCGCGAGCGCTGCATGCGGTAGCGGCGGTGCGGCCGCTGCAGGGGGTGCCGCTGCAGCTGCGCCTGCTACGCCGCCGCCTGCGGCGTCTGCGGCGTCGGGGACCTCGGCGCTTAATCAGCTGGGCCTGCTGGACAAGAGGGACGCGCAGAAAAAACAATTGGAGGCGAATCTGCGAAGGCGAAGACGAAAGTGGAGGAGGGCGGGCTCGCGGCGGCTCAGACGAAGACTACATGGTTTCTTGCAGCGCGGTCCTAGGGCTCTATTTCAGCAGCGCTCAATGGAGGTCGACAGCCTAACCATATTATGTCTCAAAGTTGTTCATGACTTTCGTGTTCCAGGTTCTTCGGTCCAGGATCGGCCACCTTGCGGTCTTCGAGGGCCGCAACAGGGGCCCCAAGTTGAACCCAAGAAAGTCCCGATGGCCTAAGATGGCACTTGGCCGGTCCAAGAAGGCCCCCAGACGGCTTCATTGGGCGCCCGAATTATCCGGGGTAACTCGGGTCCGGGGTAACTCGGGTTTGGATTCCGGAAAAAGGAACCCGAGTTAGCCCTGACCCGAGTTACCCCTGATGATGTGGGGCTCTGGACGCCCGAATTATCCGGGGTAACTCGGGTCCGGGGTAAAGTCGGGTTCGGATTCCCGAAAAACGAACCCGAGTTAGCCCTGACCCGAGTTACCCCTGATGATTCGGGCCCCCAAACGGCCTCAAGCGACGCCCAAACGACCCAGAGATCCCCCAAAACGGCTCAATAAAAGGCCCCAAAGCGGGCCAGCAGCGCCCCGAGGTGGCCCAAGACAGCCCCAACACAGCCCGAGTCGTCCCCATCGGAGTGTATCACGCGGAGGCATGTGCCACAGGCGACGGCCTCCTGCGGAATCCTCGAAAGGTCACTTCGCTGGCGCGGTGGCGGTGTGCGACATCTAGGAACAACACAGCGCAATTCTGCGCCTCTGTGCATCAACCCTGCCGATGGGTTGGTGCACGGCGGCGCACGGCGCAACTTGACCACAGGGCCGCCCGCATCCGGGTATCTGACCACACTCATCCTCCCGTTTCGCCCTCCTCCTCCTCCTGCCCTGTGAGGAGCACCAGGAGCTCCAAGCACACCCTAGACACCTGAGAATCAGCCAACCAACATACTGAAAAATCCTCAGCGTTCCTCCTGCCCCGACACTATACCCAATCATCCCGCTTCCGCCTCCTCCTCCTCCACCTCCTTCCGCGCCCTCAAGGAACAGTTTCATCATTGCCAATGATGTTATCGGTGTGTGGCCGTAGCACAGCACTGGGGCCACTGATGCCCTTCCACCCTATGAATACAATCCCCATCGGCCAACGGCGAATATTGGCCATGCCAATGACTTCAAGATGACAGGTTCTTTCGGAGAGGCCGCTGGACACTCCACGTTGCGCCTCGCGCTGCGGTGGCGGATGAGCTGGTGCACTCGCCATTGCTTCTCCGGTGGTCGCCCCGTCTCTGAACATGGGTCAGGCCACATCGAAGACCATCCGCTATCGTCCTTCCTGGCGCGTTGAGGCGTGGTACCATGCCAATGGCTGTCTGTAGGGGAACGAAAAGTGACATAAACATAAAAACTCGGAAGTCCACGCGGATTTATCGGATCGGCGCTGGGGCCCCCCAGCGGCGCCTCCGGGGCCGCCCCTGGCGCGCTCCGCGCGCCAGGGAGGGGGGTCCAGCGCCGATCCGAGAAATCCGCGCGGACCTCAGAGTTTTGTTTATGCCACTTTTTGTTCCCCTAGTCTGGTCGGGTTCACGCAACAAGTCTTCGAATGGCAGCCCGCCCCGCTCCTCACACGGTGAGTGCCGCGTGCACCGCCCCCCCTTTCCTGGGCGGCCCAGCGCGGCCCTGGGACTCGCACGTGCTATTTATTTCTTCCGAGCGAGGGCGCCAAGGTGGCCCGTGATTGCAGTACAGTCAAAACGTGTATTAAGGACGGGTGATGAGGACGCAAGACCTTTGGAGGCCGAAGTTGGGTTTTTTAGGGCGGCGGGCGACCAGTGATACTGGCAAGGACGGGCCTCAGAGGCAAGGACACAAGGGTACTCTAGATGAAGGCGCGCGTCCTTACTAGGCGCGTTGACTGTAGGGGCCCGACCACAAGAAACCTTCCACAAGAAACTCAGCCCTGAGACCCCAGGACGTCCATCGATTCTTGGTATGGGAACGTCGCGTTGTCTATCGCAGAATCATCGAAACCCAAAAAACCCAGGGCACCCTGGAGGCAAGCAGGGTGTTTCTTTGCATGGGTCTCCACTGTAACTCAAGGGGCACCCGACACAGCCCGAAACGATGCCAAGAAGCGCCAAAGGAGACACCGAGACAACCAGAAATAGAAGAGACGGGCAAGGGGCCCTCCAAGAATGATAGAAACATTATCAAGCAAAGTAGTTCCTCAGATTGTTGCATTGAGGACAATTTCCGCAACTCTCATTTCAAGAGGGTTGCAAAAAGGCATCCGGAGAGTCAAAGGGGGACCAACAAACATGCCGTCAGGGTCGCAACGCAAGCTCCAGACGCCCCAGGACCGCCCCAAGGGGGCTCCGAGACGGCCTAACAGAGGCCCAAAATGGTCAAGCATATCCCCCGAAAGGTCCTCATGACAGCCCCGGGATCCTCAACAGATGGCGGAGAGGGCCAAAAATCGGCCCAGGCAGCACAGTGACGACCCCAGAGAGCTCCAAGGTGGCCCATAACAGCACCAAGAGGGCCACCAGACGGCCCAACAGGAGCCACAGGCACACACACACACACACACCACACACACCACACACACACACCACACACCACACACACACACCACACACCCCACACCCCACACACCACACTACACACCACACACCACACACACACCACACACCACACACCACACCCCACACACCCCACACACCCCACACACCCCACACACCCCACACACCCCACACACCCCACGCACCCCACACACACACCACACACCCCACACATCCCACACACCACTCACCCCCCACACACACACACACACACACCACACAGCACACACACACACACACACCACACACACACCACACACACCCACACACCCCCACACACCCCACACACACCCACACACCCACACACACCCCACACACCCCCACGCATCCCACACACCCGCACACCCCACACACCCCACACACCCACACCCCACACACACACCCACACCCCATACACCCCACACCCTCCACACCCCCCACTCCTTCCACCCCCCCCCCCGCCCCCCTCCCCCCCCCCCCCCCACACACACACACACACACCACACACACACACACAAACACACACACAAACACACACACAACAACACACAACACACACACACACACACACACACACACACGACGCACGCGCACACACGCACACACACGCACACACGCACACGCACACGCACACCACACGCACACATACACATACACATACACACACACACCCACATACCCAGACTCACACCCCACACCCCCCCCCCCACCCACCCCAACCCAACCCCACCCACACAGACACACACAGACACAGACACACAGACACATACAGAGACACACACACAGAGACACACACACAGAGACACACACACAGACACACACACACAGAGACACACACACACAGACACACACACAGAGACACACACAGAGACACACACAGAGACACACACAGAGACACACACAGAGACACACACACAGAGACACACACAGAGACACACACACAGAGGCACACACAGAGACACACACAGAGACACACACAGAGACACACACACAGAGAGACACACACAGAGACACACACAGAGACACACACACAGAGACACACACAGAGACACACAGAGAGACACACACACAGAGACACACACACGGACACACACACAGACACACACAGAGACACACACACAGAGAGACACACAGAGAGACACACAGAGACACACACAGAGACACACACAGCGACACACAGAGACACACACACAGAGACACACACACAGAGACACACACAGAGACACACACAGAGACACACACAGAGACACACACAGAGACACGCACACAGACACACACACACAGATACACACACAAACACACACAGCACAGGCACACACTCACAGACACATACAGACACACACACAGACACACACACACAGACACACACACACAACACACAACACACACACAACACACACACAACCCGCACAACAAACAACACACCACACCACACCACACCACACCACACCACACCACACCACACCACACCACACCACACCACACCACACAACACCACACCACGACACACCACAACACAACACAACACAACACAACACAACACACACACACACACGCACCACACACACACACGCACCACACACAAACACACACAACTCTCACAACACACACAACATTCACACACACGCACGCCGCACGCGCGCACACACACACACACACGCACGCACGCACGCGCGCGCGCACGCACGCACGCACGCACGCACACACAAACACACACACACGCACACCCACACCCACACACACACAAGCACACACACACACCACACACACCACACACCACACACCCCACATACACCACACACATCACACACACCACACACACCACACAAACCACACACACCACGCACACACCACGCACACACCACACACACCACACACACACACACACCAACCACACACACACACCACACACGCCCCACACACCACACACGCCCCACACAAACCACCCCACACACCCCACACACCACACACACACACCACACGCACCACACACACCACACACAAACCACACACCACACACCACACACACCACACACACCACACACACCACGCACAACACACACCACGCACACCACACACCACACACGACACACCGCACACCGCACACCGCACACCGCTCACCACACACCACACACACCACACACACACCACACACCACACAACACACAACACACAGCACACACCACATACCACACACAAACACACATATGGCCAAGCTTCGTCTCATGACACCTCCCAAAAGAAATAGGGACGAGAACAAGGAACATTGAGATGAGGTGCTACATGCTACGTGCTACGCCCTTCCGAACGCTGTTCGGACCGTCGTCGCACGGAGGATGGGGCAGGAAGAAGGAGGAAGGGCGAACATCTGGGGCAGGAGCAACGGTGTGAGAAGGGGGGCACGATTGCAACACTGGATAAGGCCGACGCCGCCGCCGAGGAGAGACGCACCGGCACGACGCGGACGAGCGTGGCACAAGTTATGGCGCTTCCACGCCTCGGGGGCACGACGATACAGCCCTGGGGGAAGGGAGAGGAGAGAACCCACGGCACATATCTCCATGCCAAGGGTGGGCGGGGAAGAGCCAAGGAGGGGGGGCGGGCCACGGCGCGGCGAGGCCCCCGAGAGGCCCCGCATGACGAACGGCCGGGGGGGGTCATCTGGCGTGCTGCGCAAGCTGCGCAAGCTGCGCAGCGGCGGCGGCGGGCGGCCCGAGCCGGGCGGCCCGAGTGCGGGCTCCGTCCCGAGGGAGAGGGGGGGGGGCGGCGCGTAGGGACCTGGCGCGGCGCCTCGTCGCAGCGTCCTCGCCTGTCGGTGCTCTCTTGCACGGCCGCGGCGGCAGGGGCGTCCTGCGCAGTTTCGGGCACCCGCGGGCGGCGTCGCATCGGCAGGCGCCGTCGGCTGCGGTGAGCGCTGCGGCGTGCGCTGGTCCGCCGCAACGCCGGCGGAATGAAGTGCGCGGCAGCTGCGGCCAGGTGGCGGCGCCTTGCGCGGCGGTGAGCTCTTCAAGAGTGCCCAGCGGCGGCACGCCGAGAGCAGCCATTCCTGGGCGGCGGCCCGTGGGCAGCGGTCAGCGAAGCGGGGTTGGCCATGTACACCCTGCGAGATGCTCAAGAAATCATGGGTTAAGAAATTCATAGTCTCAGAACTTGAATAAAAACCCAGAACTTCGATTATAATCATAGGATTTATATTGAAACATTAAGAATAATCGAGACTCTGGCCGAAAACTTAGGTTTTCTTAAGCATCGCCTGGGGTGTACTCCTCCAAGGGGCCCTCGTCGCTGCCCACAGGGGCGCAACTGCGGCGGCGGCCCGCAAGCGGGCCGCCGCCTTCCCGACGGAGCGGGTGGCGAAGCTGGAGCCTCGTGCTGCGGTCGGTCTCTGTCGGCGGGGCCCGTGGGCGCCCGAGCGGCCGCCGCTGACGCTTCGGTGCTCGCCGGGGTCGGCGTGGCCAATGCCGTGGGCTGTTCTGGCAGGACGGCGACTACCCTCGAGGGCCGTGCGCAAACGGACCGCAGCGGGCGCAGGAGTCCCGGGGTCGAGCGTGGTCTGGGTGTTGTCGTGCGGCTGGGCCAGTTGAGATAACCCGCCAAATCGGTGTACTGCAACTCGGCCCATCGCTGCTGTGGCCTGCTGTGTCGTTGGCTGTGGTAACTGGTCGTTGATCGAGCCCTGCGTGAATGGCTGATGGTTCTGGTAAGGCTGCTGGCGTCCCAGGTCCCGTGTGCTCTGGTCCACAGGCGTAGAGCAACAGGTCGATGGCATCACGCGTGTTGTTGCCAATGGTATGCCTTGCCAACAGTTGCTCGTGCACCGCGCTGACAAATACTGCGTCAAATTGGTTCCTTCCTGGCACGACCGTCAATTTCTTCTCGGGCGGCTGATGTTCCAATGAGAGGACGGCCTACAGGATGCCCGTCCGGTGCTCGCGCCAGGTTTGGTCCATGCACTTGAATTTGGCAAAGTGGTCCTTCTCCGAGTCACCCGAGTCCTGCGGAAGTGGATGCGCAGGTGGAAGTGGCGCTGCTACGGCGTAGACGTCGGAAACGTATGGTCGGTTGTGACGCCCCTGGTGCTCGCCGAAGCCTTCGCAGCGAAAGCTCTCCTGGTTGTTGGCGTTCATGTGCGCATCCTTCCACCAAGGCTTGGCAAAGCTCGAATGTCCAGGAAATCCCACTGCGTCACTCCTGTGACGGGGTCGTGTACAATATGCCTCATCGTGAGTACGTTCTGGGTATGCGAGCGATGGGTGGGAGCTGCGTGAAGTGTTGCAGCAGCCCTAGCGTGCCCGCTCACATGTACATGAAGTTGGTGTCGTTGCGCTGGTGGATCATTGGCTGCGATGCTGTCGTCGGCGGGGGCATTCGGACGTAGTGGCTGCTGCTGTACCGCTGGTCCAACAGGCTGCACATGAGGACCGCATCCTGGTGGCATCCGCGGTGGTACTTTCGCCACTGGGACGATGGCTCGGCACATAGCAAACTCGCATAAGCGAAAGGCATTTCTGCGTCGGTCCGTCGGGTTGGGCTGGCGGCGGGCCAAATGGTGGCGGTCCGCACGTGGTCCTTTTTCTGGCGCAGGATGCTGAGCGCTCTGTAGCGCCCGTAGCGTCAGGCATGTGGCCTTCCTCCTCCTCTTCCTCCTCCTGCTCCTCCTCCTCCTCCTCTTCCTCCTCCTCTTCCTCTTCCTCTTCCTCCTCCTCCTCCTCCACTTCCTCCTCCTCTTCTCCTCTTCCTCCTTCCTCCTCCTCTCCTCCTCTTCCTCCTCCTCTTCCTGCTCCTCCTCTTCCTCCTCCTCTTCCTCGTCCTCCTCCGCCTCTTCCTCCTGCTCTTCCTCCTGCTCTTCCCCGCCCTCGCTGGAAGACCCCCCTCCCTGGCGCAAGGAGAGCGCCAGCGCGCCAAGGACGGCGCCGGAGGCGCCGCCAAAGGGGCTCAGCGCCGATCCAAGTAATCCGCGAGGAGCTCCGAAAGTCGATGGTTGTGCAATTTGTGCTTCTTCATCAACTCCCCCACACCCTCATCCCCCACCCCGCCTCCCCAGCTACCCCGTCCACTCTAGCTCCTCGGTTGACGGCCAGTTGAGGCAACGCCGACTCTCCCAACACCACCACCACAACCACCACCACCACCACCATAGTAGAGCCACGCATCTGGAAGGACGCGTGGGCAGAAGAGCGAGCGATTGGCAACATTTCGGGAATTACGAAAAAACGAAAACGGAACACCTCACGACTGTGAACCCGACAACGGAGCGCCCGACTGTGAAGCAGAAAATGGAGCGCCCGACCGTGAAGCTGAAGACGGGTAGCCAGGAAGGAGGAAGGGGAGGAGGATGCATGAAGAGTGGATGCTGTGTATGGTGGCAAGAACTCACACTCCGAAGTGGTCCATCGGTGCCGCGGCTGCCCACGCTTCTTGTGGGAGGCTCATTGGCTGGGAGAACCATCAGCATTGCAGAGCATCGCTTTCGCCGAGCAATATTCAGCTCCATTTGTGATATTGGTGTGCCACTCCCTTTGTTTGTCAGATATCATGTCAGAAAACGGCTTCGCTCCGGCCTTGTCCGTCACGGTGGCGATGGCGACCCTGAATATAAACGATGGCGGAATACCCCATTTCTCCTGGATGCATTTGCCGTGAAATGCGTGAGTCGCGCTATCTCGGGCTTGAGAAGGCATGCTGAATCCAAAAAGTACACGCTTTTGACGAGAACGCAGGCGGAATCCCACCTGCCCTCTGGGGGTGGGTGGTTTAGCGAGTTTCCTCTGAATGTTCCCTCTTCCCCTTTGGGGAGGGGTTTGCCCCTCCGCCTGCCGCCTACCCCTGGGTCTGGAGGGGAGGGGTCGCGGCAAGTTAGGGTCTTTTTTGGCATCGATTCGAAGGCCAAAACCATTCAATGTACTAAGGTTTGGGGCACATTCTGGCCTACTGGGGGGGGAGCCTAACGTACTACGGCCCCTCCTGTGATCGATCTCCTCCAAAATGTCCCACAGATAGCCTCCGAGGCTCCCAAGTATGCCCCAAGACGGCCCCAAGAGGTGCCCAAGATGCCACAAAGAGGCTCCTGCGAGACCCACAAGAGGCCTCAAGAGGCCTCCCATAGGCACCCAAGATGCCCCAATGGGCCCCCGGAAAAGCCAAGACACCCCCAAGACGCCCCAAGATGCCCAAGGGGGCCTCTGGCCTTTCTGCTCGCCCTCCTTTTCTTCCTCCTCCTCCTCCTCCTCCTCCTCCCCCTCTCCTCCTCAGCCTTCCTTCTCATGCCTCCATCATCCCTCCTCCTCCTCCTCCTCCTCCTCCTCCTCCTCTACATCTTCTCCTCCTCCTCCTCCTCCGTCTTCTTGTTCTCCTCCTCCTCCTCCTCATCATCATCCCATCGTCGGCGTCGTCGTCACCATCATCGTCAGCAGCATCATGACCAGAAACACCATCGGCTTCATCCTCAGCCTCGTCATCATTCTCTTCTATATCCTGAACATTATCATCATCGTCATCATCATCACCATTACCATCATCATTAGCATCATCTCATCATCATCATCGTCATCATCACCACCATCATCATCATTACCATTACCATCACCACCATCATCATCATCACTATCATCATCATCCGCACCATTCTCATCCTCATCCTCATTACCAACCCCATCCTCATCCTCAATTTCTTAATCAGCATCAGCACCAGCACCAGCATCATTGTCATCACCATCACCATTACCATCGTCGTCGGTCATCTTGATCATCACCAACGACATTTGCATCATCAATTTTATCATCATCATCATGGCCACGACCGCCACCGCCACCAGCACCATCATAATCATCAACATCATCATCATCATCATCATCGTCATCGTCGCCACGACAACCGTCATCATCATCATCATCGCCACCATCATCATCAGCATCATCATCAACATCGACATCATCGTCATCATCATCACCACCAACATCATCATCATCATCATCATCATCATCATCATCATCATCATCATTACCAACACCATCACAATCAACATCAATAACATCATCAACAACATCATTACCATCATTGTCACCGTCATCATCACCAACATCATCCGCCAATTCCTCATCCTTTCAATACCCTCATCCATCCTCCTCATCCTGGTCTTCCTTTTCCTCTTCCGTTTCTTCCTTCCTCCACAATGCTCCCTCGTCCCTTTCCTCCTCCCCTCCTTTCTCCCTTTCTTTCCCCACATCGACGACGACACTGGCGACCACGGCCACCGCGAGAATGACGCCAACGACAAAAGTGACGATCACAACGGCGAGAACGACGACCAGTCGTCGTCATCCTTCTCTTCCTCCTCCTCCTCCTCCTTCCCCTCTGGTTCCTCCTCCATCTTCTCCCTTGGGTTACGGCGGCTTCCCACCCTGCATTCCGCTGCGTGCTCCCAGCAATGCCTTGGTCAGGGCAACTCGCCTGGGCATCGTTTCTGGATGGGGTGGTGGGGCTATGCGAAGACGACTCTAGAATACCTCCGATGTGTGGTTGTACAGTCGGGGCGTTGACCTAAGGAACCCTAAATAAGGAACGAGGCCCCTTTTTCCATACATTAAACTTCGATTTCCCTTCGAAAACCTAAGGAACATCCAAGGCAAGCTGCGAAACAATTAAGGAACACGGAGCCCCTCCCCAACGAAAAGGGTTCCTTCTTCAGGGCCCCGACTGTACATCGCATGGCAAGGCGAGACCATGGTCGTTGCAGCTGCTTGGAGCTGCTCGCTCCGTCGCCCAGCCTCCGAGACAGCTCACTCTCAACCTTGCCGTCGCAAGCCATGAGCCTACCTAAAATAACCTGCTTCGGGGATGGACAGACCTCCCTTTAGTAAAACGTGGTTTAGTGAAAACGACCTGAGGCCCAAACCTGGCGGGCGCAGGCCTGGAAAATAGCGGCCGCGGCGCCCTCTCGAGAACCGAAACCGGACAATTCACTAATCGACGTGTCACTGTTGGGGGTTCTGTCCACCCCCGACTGCTTCCCTCAAGGACGTAGTGTTTTCGCCCGAAGATCTCGCTGCTTCTCCAGTTGGCGGCATGTTCATCTGCAATGGTTATCCCAAACAGACTCCATGCCACAATCCGACCAAGATCCGCTCACGCGAGACTCTGGAAGCCCTCCCTGGGCGCATTTCGAGGCGGCTGCCGCCATGATGACGAGAAGCGAAAAAACGCAGGGGAAGGCCCAAAAACAGCAAAACAACAACGAAAAAACAGCGAAACACAGCGAAACGCTATGAGGCCCCCAAACAGCGAAAAAACGCAGGGGAAGGCCGCCGCTGCCTCGACCGGCCCTCCTCCTCCTCCTGCTCCTGCTCCTGCTCCTGGCCCTGGCCCTGGTCCTGGTCCTGGTGCTCCTCCTGCTCCTCCTCCTCCTGCTCCTCCTCCTCCTTCCTCCTCCTCCTCCTCCTCCTCCGACGACGACGACAACGGCGACATCAACGTCGGCGCCGGCGAGCCGGCCGCCCGCGACGGCCGCGCCTCCGCGAAGTCGACGTGACCGCCCTTCGACAGGAAAACCTCCTCGCCGCCGCCGCCGCTGCCGCCGCCGCCGCCGCCGCCGCCGTGTCGTCGTCGTCGTCGTCGTCGTCGTCGTCGTCGTCGTCGTCGTCGTCGTCGTCGTGGTCGTGCTGGTTGCTGCCATCGTCGGCACCGGCGGGGGAGGGGGACAGGGAAGGGGAGGGGAGGCCGAGCGCCCCGGGCGGGGAGAAGGAGGAGGGGTGAAGGGGGGTCAGCACAACAGCCCACGCCCAAAATGGCATGCACCAAACGAGTCCTGAAGGAAGCGGGTTCCGGACGCTGGGCCTCCCCCAGGCGCAGACATCCGATCCGAGTCACTTTGAATTCATGTGCGCAGGAAATACTCCGGCGGTATGACCTCGAGCTAATCCGGAAGTCCACCATCGTCGTTCTTGCCATTGCGGAGGCTCTTTTCCTGTCTCCCGTCTCAGCCTTTTCTGTGCCGCCCTGGCGGAGGCACTCCGCCTCCTCCTCCTCCTCCTCCTCCTCCACTTCCACTTCCACTTCCACTTCCTCCTCCTCCTCCTCCACCTCCTCCTCCTCCTCGTCCTCGTCCTCGTCCTCGTCCTCGTCCTCCTCCTCCTCCTCCTCGTCCTCCCACTCCATGGAAACCCAAAAGTGGCACAAGGCACAAGAATCTGATGACGCGCTCAGATTCCGACGTGGAGGCGGGGCCCCGACAATCACGGAGAGGGGCCCCGCGCCTCAGCTTCTCCCCCGCGACCCGCTCGCAGACGGAGCTCCTGCCCGAGAGCTCCTCGAAATTCGGGCCCGAGGAGCCCGAACGTGGCGAACATTGTAGGCTTTGGATGCCCCGCTCGGATTCGAGCACGTGCGCGGGGACCCCGCAAGGAGGGAGAGGGTTCCCGCTCGCAGGCCTCCTCGCGGTCCGTGCCGTTTTGTCCACCACCGGGCCTGGGGAGCCCCAGGGGGACGACACGCTCGGACTCAAACGCGGGGGCGGGGAGTCCAAACCGATTCGTTGATCGACGAAGCTTGCGCCCGAGGTGTCTTCCATATGCAGGCCAGATCGACCCCGAAACGACAAACAGCTACAGGCATTGGACGCCCCGCTCGGATTCAAACATGGAGGCGGGGACCCCATCGGGGAGGGCCCTCGTTCGAGCCTTCCTCACAATTCACTCACAGACGAAGCTCCCGCTCGAGACGTCCTCAGAATGAATGCGCGGGTGCATGCGTGCGTGGGTGAGTGTGCGCGGCGATGATCATGATGATGTTGATGACGATGAGGATGATCATGATGATGCTGATGACAATTTCCGCAAGCGGACGGGTTATGGCGCCCACGGCAATCGATGAACACCGAGCCCGTGTATGTCTGTACCAACAACTGGATCACTCCTCCGTGCGACTTACTGCCCATGCACCAAAGGGCAGATGGGGATAGAAACGATCAGAGTCTAAGCCAGCGGTCGCACCCGAGGAAGCCTTCACAATCCCTGTGGCCGAGGTGGGGTCGGGGCGGGGTGGCGGCCCTAGTGCATCATCGCAAACCTGAGGCCGCCAGGGGCCGAGCCGGGCGCGGGGCCCACCCAGACGCAACAACACGCAGGCAACGGCACCAGCACAACGGAACAGCAACAGGGGGACATGCAGGAGAGGGGGGAAAGCAGCAGCATCAGCGCAGAAAAGCAGCAGCAGGGGAGCAGACACAGGGGCACAAATAGGAGCGATGATATCAAAAACGGGCGGCCCAGCAGAGCAAATAGCCCGCGACACTACTTGCGGCGCGCAGGA
>CAUYUJ010009168.1:32500-35823 GCA_963575745.1 Prorocentrum cordatum
CCAGCGTCGGGCCCGGCGTTGATCGAAGAACGCAGCGGCTCTCCTCGCCTCTGGGGCCAGGCTCTCCGTTTAGCCCTCGCCTCGGCCTCGGGCTCCTCATCTGCCTCCTGTTCAGACTCGCTGATGCGGTCGTTCAGCAACGACGGGGCGCGGTCGCAGAGGTTCGGGAAGGAGCAGCAGATGCCGTCATCGGGTGCGAAGAAATGAGCGCGCGGATGATCGCGGCGAACAGAGTGCGAGACTCCGACGGGGTCTCGAGCCCGCAGTTCCCGCAATGCCCCGAGCGCAAAGTGAACCCCCCCTTCCGCCTTGGCAGCCGACGCGTTGACCGTCCGCGTCTGAGTCTGGGCGCGCGCCGGCCGCGTGCAATTCTTCGCCGGCGGGGGCCGTTCACCCGGCGGCGCTGATCGGCCCGCCCGGGTCTTCGAGCAAGAATCCGAGCTCTGCGCGGAAGATCGGATGCGAACTGGCCTGGGGAAGGGGCCTGCCCGCGCTCGCGGAAGGAAGCGGCCGCTGGGATTTGACCGGGCGCGTTCCCCGACGCATTGGCCCCCTCAAGGCCGAGCGTGCGACGGAGGAGTCAAAGGGGGTAGCGCTGGGACTTGCAAAGTAGAGACGGTCGAAACGGCTGGCGTGCAACGGCGCCCCAACGTGGATCCCCCGACGCGCCGGCTAGGCTGGCGCATCTCGGCCCAGCGATGGGCCCCCGAACAAACGCGCCATGCCGGCGCCAATTCCCAACGCGCCGCCCAAGGCCGTCGCCGCGCTGCCCCCCGTCTTCCTCGAGAGCACAATTCAAGTCACCCCCGGATCAGAACCAGAGCGGCTCCCGCGTCTTTGACTGTCTCTGGGGTGCGCCGCAGAGAACGACAGAAAGCCTAGGCGGGCTCGCCAGAAGTTGGAAGATAGACGTTGCGCGCTCAAGCGAGTCCTTATGGAACTTGCATGTCGATGACAACTCTTCCGGGAACAATAACGGCGCCGAACGCCCGCGATGATGGGGCCGAGAGGGGCGGATGAGACGGCGAGAGCTCCGCCGGCGATCTCATAGGCGCGCCCGGCGAACCCGCGGCCAGCTCCGCGAAAGTCGCGACGCAATGCGGCCGCGTCTCTGGCTGCCCGATGGGTTTCTTGCAGACAGAGAACGCGGGCCCGACGAGGGCGTTCCGTGGGCGCCTTGCACCGCCGCAGCGCAAGCAGAGAAGAGGCGATGGCAGCCAAAATGCAACCAGCGCCTTCCAAGCGAGAACAGACAGTGGCAAATCGCGGAAGGGAGAAATAAATAGACATTTCCAATGGCGCGCCCCTGCCGCCGCGAGTGGCGCTGCTGGGCTCGACCGACCCCGAGGCCGAGCTCAAATAGAACTACTGACAGAGGTGAACCCCTCTGCATCGACCGCGTGCTCTGGGCCAAGGAAGGGCTAGGGCGCCTGGCCAGTCAGGTTCGCCCTCTGCAAATGCGCGAGGGGGCCGCTTCCAACGCGTCCTTGAATTTTGCGCTCTAGGCCTGGCGCGCGAACGCCAGCGTCATCCTAGGACATGCGAGTGATCTGGGGATGCTGCGGGCCAGCAAGTGGAATGGAACAGCGGGGCGCCCCCCCCCCCCCTCCCCCCTCGAGGCGCGCCCCGAAGACGCCCCCGCCGATCCAGTTCGACGTAGAAGTAGCTTGAAGACCCTCGTACCCAGCTTTCCTGGGCAGCGTGGGGGACTTCACCTATCTTGAAGATCAACAACAGATGCTGGGAAGAGGAATTACGACTAACACGAGCGTCGGCCCGGGCCGAGCGTCGGCCGAGGGTTCGCCATTTCGTTCGCCTCGCTGAGTTTCTGAAAGCCGTCAGACCCGGGGGGGCTCCATCGTAATTTTGTTTTGGCGGTCATGCTCGCGGGTGCGGATCAGTCTTCCTGCTGTCTCTGTTTCGCACTTCGATGTGATGTCTTGGGCCGCTCTTTTAAGGGTCTGCGCCAAGGGCCGATCCTTGAAGCCGAACCTGGGGAGTCGACGCGCATCTTCGAACGACGCCGAGCCTTCCCCAGCGGTGTCAGTCGGGGCACCCGAACGAACGTCAACCGCGCGCCGCTTGCCAACGACTGTATGAGAAGCGGGCGCCTTAGAGGCAATAGTCTGTTGAGAGAGCCCAATTGCATCGAACCGGGCCCGACACGCGCTGTGCTTACCAAGGATGTCAACGCACCTGGTGCTCAAATCCTTGACGGGCTGACCTTGCATAACGATCGCGGCGCTGATGCCCAGGCTCTTACTATCGAGCATCTGTCCAGCCGCTTGAAGTTTCTCGGCGAACATATCCCTCAAGGTCGCAGGTCGACGGCCATGGCTGCAGACGGTCGGCGTACAGAAAACAGGGCAGGAACTCGCATTGGATGGGATAGTGTGGCCATGACTCTCGAATCATGCCTTCTGCTGCGATCAAGCTCGAAACCACATGTCACTGGTTTCGACATTCTGCCAGTAGACGGGCGGTGATGCTGGCCAGGGCGATGGTGATGATGACGGTGATGATGATGCTGATGATGGTGGTGCTGATTATGGTGATGATGCTGATGAGTGATGGATATTATGATGATGGAGATGCTGGGGGATATGCTGCTGATGATGATGATGATTATGATGATGCTGATGGCGGTGATGCCGATGATTGTGATAATGATGCTGACGTTGGTGTGGCGATGATGATAGCAATGGCGAAGGGGTGGTCGTGATGATTGTGAAAGGAGGGGAGGGGGTGGAGTGTGAGATGAGGGCTGCGCGGAATGTCCATGGTAAACAAGAGGCCCCTTTTGTACTGTGGGGAAATACTGCGAGGAAGGGGCGATATGCGTTCAGCATGAACTCGGTAGAGGGAAAGTAGTGTAACATGTTGAGAAGGCGCAACAAACGGATTGGAGATGAGCGCAGGGAAAAAAGGGAAAGAGGACACGCACAAGAAGAGCGACGAAGAGGGGATGGGGGGAAGAAGCAGGGAGAGGGGTAGAGAGACGTGCCTGAGCATTGGGAAAACCGCGTCCTCGTCATCTTGTCCCGCGTTCCCATTGGTTTTTCTCCACGGCGATCCTTTCTCCCCCCCTCCGTCATGTTTACCCTAGTTGTCATTCAATTTCCTCAAACTCCTCCTCCACATCATCATCCACCGTCTCCCCACTCCTTCTAAATTGACTGCTCATCCCGACCCCCCTGATCACCCTCGTCCTCCTCGTCGTCGTCGTCCTCCTCCTCCTCCTCCTCCTCCCCCTCCCCATCCTCCTCTTCACCCTGCTGCTGATCTCCTACAAATCCTCATCGTAACTCGTGTTGTTGTTCCCC
>CAUYUJ010009169.1:0-14995 GCA_963575745.1 Prorocentrum cordatum
CCCCCCCCCCCCCCCCCGCAGCAGCACCATGTTTCGGGGACCCATAGGGAGCTCCACTGGAGGCCCCAGTGGCGGCCCACACATGCGTTTCCGCTACCCATGTCGGCACGCCCCGCGCGTGCTTCATGTCCCCATAGGGAGCTTCGCCGAATGCCCCAGTGGCACCCATCTCGGCACACCCCTCACACTTTCAGTAATCCTATGGGGAGTTCCATTGAAGATGAAACCCGCAGCTGCGGTACTGACAGCTGCATATGGTTGGGTTCTTCACCAGGCTAATTTGTGTGTAGAGTATATATATATATATGTGTGTATAAATATACACATATGCATATATGTATACATAGTATATACATATATACATTTATACATATATATATATATGTACACATATATATATATATATATATATACATATGTATATATATCAAACGTTAACATAAGGCGTTTTACAATATATATATATATATATATATATGTGTATATGTCTCTATATATAACCTCAGCTCCAATTTGTTTCATGCGTTTGTTGTGTTGAAGGATAAGAGCAATTGTAGTTTCTATGCCTTACCAAGGTCGAACGAAAATATTATAAATAATATGGGTCCGGGGGGTCGTATTCTTATTCCTTCGATTTGCTTCTCAAGAACGATTCGCCAAACTAGTTAATATCAAATAAAAATTCTTTTTCATGATTCTGTGAATCTTCCTCCGCGTCCTCATCTTAGTTGTCTTCGTCCTCATCGCTTTGGTTCCCAACCATCCTGTGGTGTTGGGTCCTCGGTTTGAAGAGACGGTGCCCCGCGTCTCCTTCCTCCTCCTCTCCTCCTCCGCCTCCTCTCCCATCCTATCATCCTCATCGTCATCATCATCATCACCATCATCATCGTCATCTTCATCATTATCATCATCATTCCTCTCCTCTCCTCTCCTCTCCTCTCCTCTCCTCCTCTCCTCTCCTCCTCTCCTCTTCGCCCACCCAATACACCGTTTCGTGGCCCCATAGGGAGCTCCACCGAAGGCCCCATTGCCCGCGCCCGCATGCGTCACCCACACCCAATTCGGCACACCCCACACACGTTTCGTGGCTCCATAGGGAGTTCCACCGAAGGCCCCAGTGCCCGCGCCCACATGCGTCACCCACACCCATTTCGGCACAGTAACACTACCCTCACAAGACACGTTCGGGCTCCATAAGGGAAAAAAAAAATGAACAAAGAAAAAAGTACAAAAGGCAACAGCTCCACCGAAGGCCCCATTGCCCGCGCCCGCATGCGTCACCCACACCCAATTCGGCACACCCCACACACGTTTCGTGGCTCCATAGGGAGTTCCACCGAAGGCCCCAGTGCCCGCGCCCACATGCGTCACCCACACCCATTTCGGCACACCCCTCACACGTTTCGTGGCTCCATAGGGAGCTCCACCGAAGGCCCCAGTACCCGCGCCCGCATGCGTCACCCACACCCATTTCGGGCACACCATTCCCTCACCCACGTTTTCGTGCTCCATAGGGATCTCCACTTGAAAGCCCCATTCCCGCTCCCCTGCATGCGTCACCCACACCCATTTCGGCACACCCCTCACACGTTTCGTGGCTCCGTAGGGATCCACCGAAGGCCCCAGTGCTGCCGCCCGCATGCGTCATACACACCCATTTCGGCACACCCCTCACACGTTTCGTGGCTCCATAGGGAGCTCCACCGAAGGCCCCAGTGCCCGCGCCCGCATGCGTCCCGCACGCCCAATCCGGCACACCCCTCACACGTTTCGTGGCTCCATAGGGAGCTCTGCCGAAGGCCCCAGTGCCCGCGCCCGCATGCGTCACCCACACCCATTTGAGCACACCCCTCACACGTTTCGTGGGCCCATAGGGAACTCCACCGAAGGCCCCAGTGCTGCCGCCCGCATGTGTCACCCACTTTCAATTCGGCACACCCCTCACACGTTTCGTGGCCCAATAGGAGCTCCCCCGAAGGCCCCAGCGCTGCCGCCCGCATGCGTCCCGAAGGCCCCAGCGCTGCCGCCCGCATGCATCCCGCACACCCAATTCGGCACACCCCTCATACGTTTCGTGGCGCCACAAGGAGCCTCATCGAAAACCCCAGTGCCCGCGCCCGCTACGCCCCGCACACCCAATTCGGCACCCCCCTCACACGTTTCGTGGCCCCATAGGGAGCTCCACCGAAGGCCCCAGTGCCCGCGCCCGCATGCGTCCCGCACACACAATTCGGCACACCCCTCACACGTTTCGTGGTCTCATAGGGAGCCCCGCCGAAGGCCCCAGTGCTGCCGCCCGCATGCGTCACGCACACCCATTTCGGCACACCCCTCACACGTCTCGTGGCCCCATAGGGAGCCCCACCGAAGGCCCCAGTGCTGCCGCCCGCATGCGTCCCGCACACCCAATTCGGCAACCCCTCACACGTTTCGCGGCCCCATAGGGAGTTCCACAGAAGACTCCAGTGCTGCCGCCCGCGTGCGTCCCGTACACCCAATTCGGCACACCCCTCACGCGTTTCGTGGCCCCATAGGGAGCTCCACCGAAGGCCCCAGTGCTGCCGCCCGAATGCGTCACGCACACCCATTTCGGCACACCGCTCACACGTTTCGTGGCTGCATAGGGAGCTCCACCGAAGGCCCCAACGGCAGCGCTCACATGCGTCACCCACACCCACGTAATTCGGCACACCCCTCACACGCTTCGTGGCTCCAGCGGCCGCGCTCACATGTCCCCGCCACCCATGCCGGCACGCCTCTTACATCAACAGGTTTCGTGGCCCCATAGGGAGCCGAAGGCCCCAGTGGCACCGCCCGCATGCGTCACCATCCGCACCCAATTCGGCACACCCCTCACACGCTTCGCCTTCAAACACCTTTAGCTATTTACATAGCAAAACAAATATAATGAATTTACGTAGTAGGAGGAATCAATACATTTGCCTGGCATGAATGAAGCCAAACAATGAGTTTGGACATGTACGCATATTTCAATTTCAGCAGCGTTTTCATGATATGCCAACTTTTGCCCGTGAGCACACGCAGGGCTCTGCTATTTTGCAATAGTGGTAATAAGGTTTTCGCGGGATAATTCTGCAATGCCGCAGATTTCCCACAAATGCACCCCGAATTCATTACACTCTTCAATTAACTCGTCCTGCTCTGGCACACCTTCGTTCGGTTTACGCTTTTGTTGTGCATCATCCGGTCCGGGGCGCAGAAAAAAAAAGAAACCACAATGTTTCGTAAAACAATTCGCCGTTCATTTCATTGATTTCGCTTTTGTTTGCCCCATCACATCGCAAAATTGCTTGGTTGAAACACCGGATTGCCTGCCGGGGTTGCAACACCCCTGGTTGCCTGCCGCACAGAAGGGCGGGCAATGCGAGAGGGATAAGGAGGGAGGAGAGGGACGAACACGAATAGCAGTTATCAGTGCGCGAAGGTAATAAGCGGGAAGGTTGCTAAGAGGATAAACGGATGATCAATGGACGCGAAAAGAAGTTACACCTGATCTAACTAGCTTTTCAGCGGGTTACACATGAAAGAAGTGATTTGGGGATGATAGCGTTCCAAGCTAAGTAGGTCCCATCTACTGAGCGGAATTGACGAATCCTCCTGAATTTTGGGGCATGTGTAACTCATTTATAAACTAAATAATCCCCTTAGCATACCCCCTGCCCATAAGCTCGATCCGACTGATGTAGATTCAGCCTTGGCGTCGTGCAGCTCAGGGCAAATTTTACCGAGCTCAAGCAATTTCTTACCCCCATACATACCCGAAGATGCGCAAAACCAGATGACCGCAGTTTGTAGGACAAATGCGTTCACCACTAGCAATGTGCAAGAGGAGGAGCAATAGGAAAAGGAGAACAGAAAATTCAACAGAACGAAGAAGACACACTTATATATAAAGAGATATGTATGTATATAGGCCGCAACACCGACCATGAACCCCCCTTCTCTTGGAAAATGCCAAGAATAACGGGGGGCGGGTGCGGTTGGAGTTTCGGGTGTCGCGTCGTGGTGTGGTGGTAGGATCTGGAGTACATGTGTGTGTGTGTGTGTTGGAGACGGAGGGTGCATGTTGAGTATCGGGTGTTGTGTTGGAGAAAAAGGCTGTTGAGTATTGGGTGTTGTGTTGGAGACGGAAGGAGTTGAGTAGAAAGAATCTTTTCAAGTCAGCTTGGGGAGGGAGCCTGTTGACTATCGGGTGTTGTGTTGGAGAAGGAGGCTGTTGAGTACTGGGTGTTGTGTTGGAGACGGAGGGAATTGAGTAGAAGGTTGTTTTCAAGTTCAGCTTGGGGAGGGAGCCTGTTGAGTATCGGATGTTGTGATGGAGAAGGAGGCTGTTGAGTACTGGGTGTTGTGCTGGAGACGGAGAGAGGTGAGTAGAAGGTTCTTTTCAAGTTCAGCTTGGGGAGGGAGCCTGTTGAGTATCGGGTGTTGCGTTGGAGAAGGAGGCTGTTGAGTAATGGGTGTTGTGTTGGAGACGGAGGGAGTTGAGTAGAAGGGAGCTCAACAAGTCTTCCCAAAAAGAGCCTCAAACGTGAGTCCGAAAATCGTAGGAATCAAATATAAAATCATATATAATCATGAGAAAATGGGCTTCTTGGTGGGTGTCCCAGGAGGCCCCAGGAGGCCCCCACAACTCGGAACTCTGAGACGCCGCGCTCGAGGTGGTCCGGCCCGTTTCGCCTGAGACTTCGTCGCAGCACGTTTCGCCCGAGACATCTCCGAAATGCCGCGCGCGAGGTGGTCCAGCCCGTTACGCTGGAGACATCCTCGCAACGCTGGGCTCCGAGATGCCGTTCGGGATGAAGAGGAGGTGGAGGAGGAGGAGGAGGAGGCATGTTTAACATGCCATGCCAACCCGCACTGGACGGGCACGCAATCGACGTTGGAAACCGCAGTGGGTCTAAAAACCCTGTTTGGGGATACTGCACTCGGGCTATAATATATATATATATATATATATATATTATATATATATATATATATATATAGAATATATTATATACATACATGCATCATACATACATGCATATAATATATATATATAATATATATATATATATATACATATATATATATATGTATATGTTATGTATATATATATATATATATATGTATAGCCCTGTGCCTCCTGGTGACCTCCTGGGGCTTCCTCCTGGGCCTCCTGTGGCCTCCTGGACCCCACCTGGGGCTTCCTGAAGCCTCTTGGGGCTCCCACTCGCGCGCGGCATTTCGGACCCCAGAGTTGCGACGATGTCTCGGGCGAAACGTGCTGCGAAGAAGTCTCAGGCGAAACGGGCCGGACCACCTCGAGCGCGGCGTCTCAGAGCTCAGAATTGTGGGGGCCTCCTGGGGCCTCCTGGTGACGGGCCTCCTGTGGCCTCCTGGACCCCGCCTGGGGTTTCCTGAAGCCTCTTGGCGCTCCCAAAGGGGGATATCTAACATGTGGCCGTCGGGCCCCCCCAAAATGGGGGGGCCACAAGAGCAGGAAAAATCAACGAATCGACACCGGATGTGTATTAACTTGACACGTTCTGATAGGCGGCCTCCTGGGGCCTCCTGGGAGCCTCCTGGGAATCTCCTGCGGACCCCTGGGGCCTGTCCTGGGCGTCCTGCGGCCTCCTGAAGCTGTCTGGGGCCTCCTGAGGCTCCCAGGGTCCCAGGGGGATATGTAGCATGTGGTCTTCTGGGCTCCCAGGCTGGACCACCTCTTGCGCAGCATCTGAGAGCTCAGAAATGCGAGAACGTCTTGTCGAAACGGGCCGGACCACCTTGCGCACGGCATCTCAGAGCTCAGAGATGCGAGGATGTCTCAGGCGAGATGGGCCGGACCACCTCTCCCAGGGCATCTCGGAGCCCAGAATTGTGAGGATGCCTCAGACGTAACGGGCTGGACCACCTCGCGCGCGGCATTTCGGACCCCAGAGTTGCGACGATGTCTCGGGCGAAACGTGCTGCGAGGAAGTCTCAGGCGAAATGGGCAGGACCACCTCGAGCGCGGCGTCTCAGAGCTCCGAGTCGTGGGGGCCTCCTGGGGCCTCCTGGGACCTCCTGGTGACCTCCTGGGGCTTCTCCCTCCTCCTCCGCTCTCTTGTGCCCTTGTTCCCCCTCCTCCCCCCCCCTCCACCCCCTCTCCCTCCCCTCCTCCCCCCCCTCCTCCTCCTCCCTCCTCCTCCTCCTCCTCCTCCTCCTCCTCCTCTCTCCTCCTCCTCCTCCTCTCCTCCTCCTCCTCCTCCCCTCCTCCTCCTCCTGCCTCCTCCTCCTCTTCCTCCTCTCCTCCTCCTCCTCCTGCTCCTGGCCCTGTGCTCCTGCCTCCTCCTCCTCCACCTCCTCCCTCATCCTCCTCCTCCCTCCTCCTCCTCCTCCTCCTCCTCCTCCTCCGTCTCCTCCTCCTCCTCCGCCTCCCTCCTTCTTCTCCTCTTCCTCATGGCTTCTTGCTTCTGGGGCCCTTCGGCTCCAGGTCGCCCCGGGAACGCTTCGTGGATCGCCCCCGGAACACCCGGCAAGGCTCAAGGCTGCGCCGGGCAGAATACCCCGAAGGAGACCAAAGGGCTCCAAGACGCCCCCAACACTCGCCCAAACGTCCCCCCCCAAAGTGTTCAGTCGAGCCGCTTCGGGGGAACAGCCGCGCCCGAGATGGTCCCGATACCCCCGACGGACTCCCAAGTTCCCCGAGGGTGCCCCCAAGACGCCTACAGGAGCCCGCATGAGGCTTTCAGGATATCTTCGGCGAGGAGGGGGATGGGCGAAACAGGAGACAGAGGCGAACGACGCATCGACGAACAAGGCGCATACTTGAAGCGGGTCTTAAACTCGACTTCCTCCTGCGCTGCTGTCCTGGAAGATCTGCCACATGCATTCGGGTAGTTACACTCCTGAATCTGGGTCTGACTCAAACTGTACTCCTACTTTCATGCATTCCGCTGAGCTTGTTCGGTGGGGCGATTGTTTACGACTGCGCCACCAAATTAAACAATGCGACGCGTAGGTGTTCTCCCCTGGCGGACGAATATGTTGCCAGCCCCTTGCCGAATGTCGATAGCGCACCGAGGGCACTTAGTGGTTCACCAATTCCGATATAAAGATCACCAACTCCTCTCAATAGTGAAAACCAATTCCAGTATTTCGCATCCATGTTTTTGGAGGCTGCACCATCGCCATATATGGGTTACGGCAGCACAGCCATTGAAACTAATGATGCCCCTGCATCTGGATTAATCTTCCACTCTAGGGCATGGCCCGCGCCATTCGGGATCAACGCAAAACAGATGAACGTTCACGCGATCATGGCGCAACATCGAAGCAAGAATTATCGGGAACTCGACGGACCAAGATCTATGATCGAGACGGGGCAATCCGGGCGGGATGCGACGAAATCCAGGGCAGGGCACAGTACAGCGCGGGCGCGGCCGCAAGAAACCATCGCAAGAAACCCACCCTGAGAACCCGTGCGCGAGGAGCACCTGGAGGGGAAACCTGGAGCACCCCGAACGCAGCAGCTCCTTCAATGGCTGCGAGAAGCCACCGCGCAGCGCGAGGAGCGAAGAAACCCAGGAAACCCTGACCAAACGCATATGGTTTCTTGATGCGCGCCCCCACTGTGTGGGTGCAGTCGAGAAATGAGCCGCCTGAAAGAGACCTGCGGTGCCCGAAGTGCAGGACCGAGCTGGGAACAGTGGGAGGTAAGGGCGGGCACCGAGACAGTCCCCCAGGGCGGCCCTCCAACAGTCTCCTCCTCCTCCTCCTCCTCCTCCTCCTCCTCCCCCTCTCCATCCACCTCCTCCTCCCCATCTCCATCCACATCCTCCTCCTCCTCCTCCACCTCCTCCTCCCCGAGGGGCATCCTCTGGGGCTTTAGAACGAGCCCTCGGCGCTCTATCTAATATAACCCCATGACGAGCCCAAGATAAACAAAGACTGCCCCCAGCCAGCACCCAGGTGGTTTCTGAACTGGCCCACGTCGGCGCATGTGCTCAAAAGACCCTGTTGGGACGCCCTCCAAGACCCAGCTGGACACTTTCCCGGACGTCGCGGGGGCGCCCACAAGATGCTGGCGGGGAGGGACGCCTTGGACGGTTCCAGGGTGGCAGAACAGAAACTACAGCGAGCAGCAGGGACGCACAGCCAGGCAAATGTCGGGATCTCCCTCAGCCGCCGTCCAACCTTGTAGCCCGTGCTCGACTGGACCCTCACTCTGACCGTGATTGGTTGCTTCGTGCAACGTGTGAGCCTTCTGCGCTACATCTGTTCCAGCTCTCCCGCAATCAAACGTACTATTAAGCTGAGGGTGCATCCAGAAGGTCCTGTGCCACTGCCACTGGCGGTCCCAAGCGACCAAATACGAGGCAATAGTGATGACACTGCACTTGAGATCCGCAACAGGGGCGGCAGAAGCATGGCCGACAGAGAAGACTGAGAACCAAGGTATGTGTTCCGTTCTTGCTGCTGTGATTGCTGCCCACCTCTGCGCACTATATGATTACTGCTCGCACGTCCCCCGTTACCCTTCCTGCCACAACCACTCGCCACTCGCAGACACGACCGCCTCATCTCGCCTCCTGAGCGACGGGGGGCACACAATGCTCGTGGACTTCCTGGAGTTCGGCGCTCGCTTTTCGAGTGGCAAAGGCTGGCCTGGCCCAAGACATTTGTCTCCTCCAGCCAGCAGGCCACCAGCTGCTCACAAGTGGATCTGCGTGACCGGGCTCTCGTGACCCTCCCCACCGGCCACTTTTCTGCTGCGGACCCCTCCTCGTGGGGAGCCTCTTCGACGACGCAGCGCAGAAATAGCCCAGCAAGGTCGGCAGAATGGGAGGGGCAAGGAGTGCTCCCCGAGCTCGAGCGTCACCCTCCCACGGCAGCACGTGGAAGGATGCGCGGAGATGCGAGGGGGGGGCAAGCAGAATGGGGTGCGAGGTGGGAGGAAGCAAAGGAAGCAATCAAGCAGTGGACGAAGGGGAACACAATGCCACCGCCCCAGGTTTGGAGTCCCGAAACGGTGCGGTGACGGACCGTGCGGTGACCTCGAAATCCGCCCAGACCTCACCGCACGGTCCGTCGCCGCACGGTTCTGGGACCCCGGAGGCGCCTGTCGCCCGAGACGTCCTCGGAGAGGGACTCAAATCTCAAAACCGTGCGGTGACCCCGAATCCCCACCGACTCACCGCACAGTGTGGCCACCGCCCCGTTTGGGGGCCCCCCGACCAAAGCACCGCCGAGATGCTGCCACCCGGCAGCACCGCAGGGAGGAGGACGGTCTGGTCAGGCCAGCCTGGTCGGAGGAGCCAGCGGGCCCCGCCCACGCCCACCCTCCCTCCCAGAACACAACAATAACTGGTGTTATGTTGCTCCTAGGCCGGGCATGTCCCCCTACAGGGGGATTGTGGACGAAGAACAGAAAATACCCTCCAAAATGCTCAAAATATGCCCAACAATACTCAAACGATGGTCCCCATAATATTTTTTACTATTTTCTAATATCCCCCCTGTAGAGGGACAGGCCCGACTCAATGGTGCTTCCATCGTACTTGAAAACCACATCCCAGAAATGACCTCGAGCACCCAGCAAAGTTATCGAGACAATGTCGAGCGAGTATCGTCTGACAGGGTCCGACACGCGAAAACCCTCGTGCTCGAAATTCTGTCTGGTGGCCAAGGCTAAGTAGGTTGGAACATCATAAGACTGGTGACACAATTTGGCATTGTGATTTGAACCCGCTCCCATTTAGCGAACGGACGGCGCTTACGCGCAGTCTCGTTTCCGACGACCCGGCGACAGGAAAACGACGCAAGCCGCACGTGGTCGGAGCTCTGCTGACCCGGCTCCATCCGAGCCCGGGTCAGCCAGGATCCCGCAGGATCCGGCAAGATCCTGCGAGGCCCTGCACCCAAACCCGGGTCCATGCGAGGGAGGAGGAGGAGGAGGAGGAGGAGGAGGAGGAGGAGGAGGAGGAGGAGGAGGAGGAGGAGGAGGAGGAGGGAGCAGGAGGAGGAGGAGGAGGAGGAGGAGGGAGGAGGAGGAGGAGGAGGAGAGGCCCTGCACCCAAACGCGGGTCCATGCGATCCTGGGCTCTGCAAAATCCTGCGAGATCTGGCGCCCCGGCCGACCCCGTTTGCCTCGACCCCCACCTCACGGCTCCCCAGGGGCGTGAGGTGGTCCGCGTGAGACGTACCTCCGCTGGGCCTCCCAGGAGCGTACCTCCGCTGGGCCTCCCACGCGCCCACGAAGTGCGACAATGTCCTCAGCGTAGGGCCGACGCACGCAGGGGCGCCGCGAGGTCTCGAGGTGGTCCGCGTTGGACGTACCTCCGCTGGGCCTCCCAGGAGCCCATGAAAGTGGTGACAATTGCGCAGATCGCAGCCCTCGAGGGCGCCGCGAGGTCTCGAGGTGGTCCGCGTTGGACGTACCTCCGCTGGGCCTCCCAGGAGCCCACGAACGTGGCGACAATTTCGCAGATTGCAGCCCCCAAAGGCGCCGCGAAGTCTCGAGGTGGTCCGCGTGGGACGTACCTCCGCTGGGCCTCCCAGGAGCCCACGAACGTGGCGACAATTTCGCAGATCGCAGCCCCCCAGGGCGCCGCGAGGTCTCGAGGTGGTCCGCGTGGGACGTACCTCCGCTGGGGCGTGGGCCTCCCAGGAGCCCACGAACGTGGCGACAATGGCGCAGATCGCAGCCCCCCAGGGCGCCGCGAGGTCTCGAGGTGGTCCGCGTGGGACGTACCTCCGCTGGGCCTCCCAGGAGCCCACGAAAGTGGCGACAACTGCGCAGATCGCAGCCCCCGCATGGCGCCGCGAGGTCTCGAGGTGGTCCGCGTGGGACGTACCTCCGCTGGGCCTCCCAGGAACCCACGAAAATGGCGACAATTTCGCAGATCGCAGCCCCCAAGGGCGCCGCGAGGTCTCGAGGTGGTCCGCGTTGGACGTACCTCCGCTGGGCCTCCCAGGAGCCCACGAACATGGCGACAATGGCGCAGATCGCAACCCCCCAGGGCGCCGCGAGGTCTCGAGGTGGTCCGCGTGGGACGTACCTCCGCTGGGCCTCCCAAGAGCCCACGAAAGTGGCGACAATTGCGCAGATCGCAGCCCCCAGGGCACCGCGAGGTCCCGAGGTGATCCGCGTGGGACGTACCTCCGCTGGGCCTCCCAGGAGCCCATCCAAGACGCTGCAGAAGTCGAACACGTGCAGTCCCCAGGGGGCGTCGCCCGACGGTCTCGGGTTGGGTCGCGTGCGGACCGTACCTCCGCTGGGGGCCCCCAAGGAGCCCACGAAAATGCGGACCAATGGCGACAGATCGCAGCCACCCAGGGTCGGCAGCGAGGTCTCGAGGTGGTCCGTGTTGGACGCACCTCCGCTGGGCCTCCCAGGAGCCAGAGAAAGTGGCGACAGTTGCGCAGATCGCAGCCCCCAGGGCGCCGCGAGTTCTCGAGGTGGTCCGCGTTGGACGCACCTCCGCTGGGCCTCCCAGGAGCCCACGAAAGTGGCGACAGTTGCGCAGATCGCTGCCCCCCAGGGCGCCGCGAGGTCTCGAGGTGGTCCGCGTGGGACGTACCTCCGCTGGGCCTCCCAGGAGCCCGCGAAAGCGACCACAGATCGCAAGCGCCCCAGGGGGCGGCGAGGTCCCGAGGTGGTCCGCGTGGGACACCTCCGCTGGGCCTCCCAGGAGCCCGCGAAAGTGGCGACAGTTGCGCAGATCGCAGCCCCCCAGGGCGCCGCGAGGTCTCGAGGTGGTCCGCGTGGGACGTACCTCCGCTGGGCCTCCCAGGAGCCCACGAACGTGGCGAGAGTTGCGCAGATCGCAGCCCCCCAGGGCGCCGCGAGGTCTCGAGGTGGTCCGCGTGGGACGTACCTCCGCTGGGCCTCCCAGGAGCCCACGAAAATTGCGACAATGGCGCAGATCGCAGCCCCCCCAGGGGGCCGCGAGGTCTCGAGGTGGTCCGCGTGGGACGTACCTCCGCTGGGCCTCCCAGAAGCCCACGAAAGTGGCGACAACTGCGCAGATCGCAGCCCCCCAGGGCGCCGCGAGGGTTCGAGGTGGTCCGCGTGGGACGCACCTCCGCTGGGCCTCCCAGGAGCCCACGAAAGTTCGCGACAGTTGCGCAGATCGCAGCCCCCCAGGGCACCGCGAGGTCTCGAGGTGGTCCGCGTGGGCCTCCCAGGAGCCCACGAAAGTCCGCGACAGTTGCGCAGATCGCAGCCCTACAGGGCGCCGCGAGGTCTCGAGGTGGTCCGCGTTGGATGTACCTCCGCTGGGCCTCCCAGGAGCCCACGAACGTGGCGACAACTGCGCAGATCGCAGCCCCCCAAGGCGCCGCGAGGTCTCGAGGTGGTCCGCGTTGGACGTACCTCCGCTGGGCCTCCCAGGAGCCCACGAACGTGGCGACAGTTTCGCAGATCGCAGCCCGACGGCACGAGAGAAGAGGAGAGGGGAACACAGGAGACAGGAGAGGAGGAGGGGAGGAGGGGGGAGGAGGAGAATGACAGGGCGACCACACTGCTCTATTCAAAACGAGTACCCAACCATAGGAGGGTTGGGAAAACACTAGCCAAACAATATCCAAGCATAGTGAAGAATGATAGAACGTCGCCAGACGATTTATTACTATTCTTGAATATTCCTCCTGTAGAAGCAAACGCCCGAATTAAACGCAACACCGCACCGCCATCACCGCGAACCCAAGAACGGGCGTCCACCGTGCTGATCGCTCAGCCAGGGGAGCCCGCCGGGAGAGCGACAGTCGACACGATGGTCGCCCCCGCAGCGCACACGCGCGCGCGTACCAGCCACCGTGGCTGCACACCACAAGGTGCCAGGCCACCGTGGCTGCACACCACAAGGTGCCAGAATGCTGCTATTGCATGTAGGGTTGAGGTGTGCAGTTCTTTGTGAAGAGTCGCCGCCTCCCCTTCGGCGCACGCGCGCTCAGAATCCACCCCCAGATGTCAAAGGTTGTTTCACGGCGGCCTCTAGACGGCCTTTGGGCGGCCAAGAAAGCCGCGAGATGCCCGGGGACCGGCCCGAGGCTGCCCAGCGACCTCACCAAAGGTTCAACATGTGGCCGATCCTGGGAGCCCTGAACCCAAAAATGTTGCCATCCCTGGGGAGCGCGTCTTGTACTTCCGCCAATTTCAGCCGGCGGAACCGTCCTTGCTCTACTTCCGCTGGCTTCCTCCGAGGAGTAGATGCCGCCGTTCCTTTCCGTCCTCGAAGGGAGGATCTCAAAGACCCTCTCCCTCCCTTTTACACACACGCAAACACAAACACAAACACAAACACAAACACAAACACAAACACAAACACAAACACAAACACAAACACAAACACAACCACAACCACAACCACAACCACAACCACAACCACAACCACAACCACAACCACAACCACAACCACAACCACAACCACAACCACAACCACAACCACAACCACAACCACAACCACAACCACAACCACAACCACAACCACAACCACAACCACAACCACGCACACGCACACGCACACGCACACGCACACGCACACGCACACGCACACGCACACGCACACGCACACGCACACGCACACGCACACGCACACGCAAACGCGCACGCGCACGCACACGCACACGCACACGCACACGCACACGCACACGCACACGCACACGCACACGCACACGCACACGCACACGCACACGCACACGCACACGCACACGCACACGCACACGCACACGCACACGCACACGCACACGCACAAGCACACGCACACGCACAAGCACACGCACACGCACACGCACACGCACACGCACACGCACACGCACACGCACACGCACACGCACACGCACACGCACACGCACACGCACACGCACACGCACACGCACACGCACACGCACACGCACACGCACACGCACACGCGCACGCGCACGCGCCCGCGCACGCGCACGCGCACGCGCACGCGCACGCGCACGCGCACGCGCACGCGCACGCGCACGCGCACGCGCACGCGCACGCGCACGCGCACGCGCACGCGCACGCGCACGCGCACGCGCACGCGCACGCTCACGCGCACGCGCACGCGCACGCGCACGCGCACGCGCACGCGCACGCGCACGCGCACGCGCACGCGCACGCGCACGCGCACGCGCACGCGCACGCGCACGCGCACGCGCACGCGCACGCGCACGCGCAAGCGCACGCGCACGCGCACGCGCACGCGCACGCGCACGCGCACGCGCACGCGCACGCGCACGCGCACGCGCACGCACACGCGCACGAGCACTGCGCACGCGAACGCGAACGCGCACGCGCAGGCGCACGCGCACGCGCACGCGCACGCGCACGCGCACGCGCACGCGCACGCGCACGCGCACGCGCACGCGCACGCGCACGCGCAGGCGCACGCGCAGGCGCACGCGCACGCGCACGCGCACGCGCACGCGCACGCGCACGCGCACGCGCACGCGCACGCGCACGCGCACGCGCACGCGCACGCGCACGCGCACGCGCACGCGCACGGGCACGCGCACGCGCACGCGCACGCGCACGCGCACGCGCACGGGCACGCGCACGCGCACGGGCACGGGCACGGGCACGGGCACGGGCACGGGCACGGGCACGGGCACGGGCACGGGCACGGGCACGGGCACGGGCACGGGCACGGGCACGGGCACGGGCACGGGCACGGGCACGGGCACGGGCACGGGCAACGCACGCACGCACGCACGCACGCATGCATGCACGCACGCACGCACGCACGCACGCACAGGCACGCACGCACAAGCACGCACGCACAGGCACGCACAGGCACGCACGGACAGGCACGCACAGACACGCACAGGCACGCACAGACACGCACAGGCACGCACGGACACACACAGACACACACAGACACACACAGACACACACAGACACACACAGACACACACAGACACACACACACAGACACACACACAGACACACACACAGACACACACAGACACACACAGACACACACAGACACACACAGACACACAC
>CAUYUJ010009169.1:20095-70095 GCA_963575745.1 Prorocentrum cordatum
CACAAATGTTCGAAGAACAACAACAATGTTCTTAGAACAGAAACCCGACGTAATAAAACAAGACATACTCCGCCGGACATGTTCTGATAACATTTCGTGGAAACCAACAAATGTTCTCAGAACATTGTTTGGTAGGGCTATAGGCGAGCCAGGACGTTTCGCCACTGCTTGAATACTCCAAGGGCTCCCAACTTTGCGCTTCGCGCTGCGCGAAGTGCGAACAACTTCGCGCTCTCGCGCCGCCTCCCAGGGGAGAAGATGAGGATGCGGAGACATCGGAGCCGAACCGCGAAGCGCGAATGACTTCGCGCCCTCGAGGGCGCCCTTGATAACTACTCTGGGAGGGCGGAGGGGCACGCCAGTGGCTCCAGGGTCCCCGACGTCCTCCGGTCTGGTTCTGCTCGGTCCGCGGCCCCGGAGCCCCCGACCCCCCTCCGCCAGGGGGCCGCCTCTCTGAAGGGGCCCAAGGACACACAAATAAGTACACACGAATAAATAGATTCCCAATATTTTCCGATATTTTCGGGCTTTTTGTCTCCCCCCCCACTCCCCATATTTTCACATGTTTTCCAGGGGATCGACGATGAATTGTGTCTGTGTGGTTTTTCCCCTCCTGATCTCTGCACCCGGGGCCCACTTCCAGAGCCCCCCAGGGCCCGCGGCAGCGTTCCCCCCCAGCGGCCGAGCTGAGGGAGACATGCCAGGGCGCCTGACTTCAGGTCGGTCGTGTCCCCCCGCAGGCGGATCCTGGAGGAAAGATAACGCATGATCAAACTACTCAAACATAGCCAAACAAACATACTTACAACGATCCCCAGACTACTTGTTGACCATTTCTGAAATTTCCTCCTGTGGAGGGACGCGCCCGACTCAAGGGTAGGCATCAGATGCGGCATGGCTGCGGCCGCAGAGGGGGCGGTGCGGCGTGGCTGCTGCCGCAGAAGGGGGCGGCGCGGCATGAGATGGTCAGGGGGAGCGACCGGGGGGGGGCCAGCTGTCGGGGCAAGCATCGAGCTGGAATCGGCGATGGGCCCCTGATTTGGCGGCGCGCACAGGGGGGTACAGTCAAAAACCCTAATAAAGACGCGCGGTAAGGACGCAAGACCCTTGGAAGCCGAAGTTGGGATTATTGGGGCGGCGGACGACGAAAACCTCAAGGACGCAAGAGCAAGGAAGAGCAAGGACGCAAGGGTACCCTGAGCAAAGTCGCGCGTCCTTATTAGGGTTTTTGACTGTTATGGGGGGAGTGGGGAGGGCTTCTCAGGATGAGCCTGCTTCTTGGAGGGCGCCGGCCTTGCCTCTGCAGAAAGGGGGCCCGCGCCCTCTGAGGCGCGGGTGCGCTCCCCAAAAAGGCCTTCCCCGACCCATGCTGGCGGCGCGCAGAGGGGGGTAGGGGGAGGGGGGGAGGCTTCTTAGAAGGAGGCTGCTTCCTAGAAGGCGCGGGCCTTCCATCTACAGACGAGGCCCGCGCCTGCTAAGAAGCAGGGGTGCTTCTTAAGAAGCCTTCCCCCCTCCCTAGAGGGCTCCTAGATGGGGTCGGAGTAGATGGGGTCGATGGACCGAGCCGCATCGCCAATACATCGGCGATACATCGGCGATGCATCAGCGATGCATCGGCGATGCAGCGGCGATGAGGCGTCGACGTGGGCGATGCCTCGGCGACGTCGACGGGACGGAAATCGGGCTCCACATCGAGCTGCATCGGTGATGCATCGGCGATGCGGCGCGATCATCCGACCCCATCTACTCCGACCCCATCTAGGAGGCCTAGACTCCACCTACCCCCCGTGCCGACCCCAGCGTTGGATTTTGACACCGCAGGGATCGTTCAACCTTGAACGATCGGCCGCTGCCGCAACGTCCGATCGTTCAACGTCGATCGATTCTGGGTCGCCGGCGGCGTTCAACCTTGAACGCCCGCGCTGGGGTCGCCGCTGGTCGCACGACGAAACCGTAAACCAACGCACCCCCCTCCCCCCTTACCCCCTAACCCCTCCCCTTACCCCCCTCTCTGCCCCCTCCCCCCTCCCCCCCCCCCTCCCCCTCCCCCTCCCCCCCTCCCCCCTTCCCCCCCCTCCTCCCCCCCCTCCCCCTCCCCATACCCCCCTCTGCGCGTGGCCGACCCGTCGCCTCTGGGCGGGGGCGGCTCCTCGGGCGCCCGCCGGTGGTGCGTGGGCGACGGGGGGCCGAGGCGGCGGCCCCTGGGCCTGTCCTTTACGTGGGGCGTGTCCCCCTGCGGGGGGGCGTTGGGCGAAGGATTGGAAATACCCCAAGAGAGGCAAGAGGCAAGAGGCAAGAGCCCGCGTCAAGGCACCTACGAGGGTGCGGCGGGAGGGCGCCGGGGCGCCGGAATGGGCCGGCCGCTCAGAAACTGGAGTCGGACTTTGGGAGCCGGGGTCGGGAAAGCCGGAGTCGGAGAGATGGGGTGGGAGCTGGAGTCGGAAAGGCCCGCCCCAGGATGGCAACTGTCGGCGGTAGTGGAAATACAAAGAATTTGTCGCAACGCCACTTTCGTGCGGGCTCTGCGCCAATACCCAAAGAGAATCTGCAGCATATGCCCCCCAAATGCTCGAATCGTGGTCCCCAGGCTGTTTTTTGACTCTCTCGGGATATTCCTCCTGTGGAGGGACAGGCCCGACTGAAGCCCATCCCTGATGGTTTCCCGGCCATAGCTCGGGCCTCTGGCGGTCGCTCTGGGGCGGTCCGGGGGCCCTTGGGAGCATTCTCGGCGAGGCTCCGCCGCGGGAAGGCATCCCCGGGGCCGCGAAGCCGCCGAGGGCCACCGAAACGCCCGAAAACCTCGAGCCTCGAGCCTGGAAGATGGACACTTCGCCCCCCCCAAATCTCATCCCCGCCTGAACGTTGTCCCGGGGGGATCGTTGGCACGCCATCAGTGCGTACAGTCGGACTTGATGGGCGAGGGCACGCGAGAGGGCACAAGACCCTTCCGAGGGCCACGTTGCCACAGAAATGCAGGAGGCATGGGTCGCAAATGACAGGACACGAGTGTACCCTTGATCTGGCAAGGTCGACCTACTAATCCGGGCCGCCTGTACGGAAAACATGGGTCCGACGCCCAACAACACATGTTGCCCCAAACCGGCAGGACGGCCGCTGTCGGGGGTAGGCGACGTTTTGACTCGAATCGGCAACGTCCGCGGCCACACCGGCAGCGAGTCCTATTCGAGACGGACAGGAGCTGCTGTCGATCTTTGCCCCAATTGTTTCCGTACCCATATTCGGGGGCGGCCAAAATGGGGGCGTCCAAGAGGGGGGGGGGGGGGCGCAAATCATGGCCAGCGGCATGTGCGCGGCCCAGGGGGGGGGCAGGGACGTAATGAAATAAGAAGAGGCGCCGTGAAATCTGAGGAAATATCATGGCCCACGCCATGATATCCACCCCCCCAGTCATCACCCCCCTCTCTGCCGACCCCGAGGGAAGGCGCTGGGCTTAGAGGGGACCCGGTGAGCACGCGCGAGCCGTCGGTCGAGAACGCGGCGCTGTTGACAGAGGCCGCCGGCCCCCCCCCGGCACGCGGGCCGAGTCGGGGCAGCCGAGCGGGTCCCGCCAGTGGCTGGCATCTCTCCAGTGGGACCACAGCCCGTGCGACGATCGAGCCTCGATCTGCCAAGTCCTCGGAGGTTCCCGCCCGCTCGCACCAGTCTGGAAGCATCGGGGCGGGCTCAACCATCTGCGCCTCGCCGAGAGCGCTCCAGGGGTACAGTCGGGGCGTTGACCTAAGGAACCCTAAATAAGGAACGAGGCCCCTGTTTTCCGTAAGTTACACTTCGACTTCCCATCGAAAACAGAAGGAGAACCTGAGGCAAGCTGTGAAACACTGAAGAAACGCGGAGCCCCTCCCCAACGAAAAGGGTTCCTTCTTCAGGGCCCCGACGGTACCTGGGTCGTCCCGAACGCCCACCGGAGCCTCGACCTGTGACCCGCGAAACAAGGTGGCCGTGGACCCCGGCCTCTGCTCGCTGTGCATCGGCGGCGAGCCCGGGGGGCAGGTGAGGAGTGGCGGGCCTTCTCTCACAAGGCTCGGAAGGCCTCGGACCTTTTGAGAAATAGTCGAAACCTTCCCCGAAGATGACGACAACTTCTCGGAAGCCCGGAGGGTTGCTGAGAGACCCCGCCGCCTGCTGAAGAGGCCTTCTTCTTTGCCCCCCTCGGTCGCCGCCGAGTGAAGAAATGACGACGGGCGCTGTTTCAAAACCATCCTGTGTTGGGTTCTCGTTTTTGAATACTTCGAACAGGGTGGGATTCAGTCCCCATCTTTGTCCTTCCCCCCCCATCCTGCCTCCTCTTGCGCTCCTCCCTGGCGGGCTGTGATCTGCGCATCTGTCGCCACCTTACGAAGGTCACCATGAAACCTCGCCGTCCCTGGGGGGCTGCGATGTGCGAGACAATCGAACCTTCTCTGGATCCCTGAGGGGCCCAGCCGAGCGACGTCTCGCGCAGGTCACCATGAGACCTCGCTGTCCCTCAGTGGGGGGCGATCTGCCAAACTGTGCCCACCCTCGTGAGCTCCTGGGAGGCCCAACAGAGTGACTCACGTCCTACGCCAGCCGCCATGAGACTTCACTGTTCCTTTGGGGGCTGCGATCCGTGAGCATGTGGCCACCTGCGTGAGCTCCCGGGAGGCCCAGCGCAGTGACGTCTTACGCCAACCACCACGAGATCACGCCGTGCCGGGGGGTGGGGGGGGCGACCTCCGGAACCGTGGCCACTCTCGTGAACTCCTGGGAGGCCCAACCGAAGTGATCTTTTACGCAGACCGCGATGGGACCTCACCATCCCAGGGAAGCTGCGATCTGCGAAGCTCTCGCCACACTCGTGGTTTCCTTGGGCGCCCAGCGCAGTGACGTCTTACGCAGACCGCGATGGAACCTCGCCGTTTCCGGGGAGGTGCGATCTGCGAAACCGTCGCCCCTTTCGTGGGTCCCTGCGAGGCCCAGCGCAAGGACGTCTTACAAGACAAAACAAGGCAAAACGCGCTCCCTCTGTCAAGTGGCCGCCCCGAGACGGGTGGCGCGGGCGCGCCTTCATTTCCTGAACGTTCGGGCCGTCCCCATACAGCGCTTGAATTGACCACTCAGTTGACAAACGCGTTGTTCAGGATCCGATGTGAAAACAGTGTGCAATGACGTCTTACTCAGACCGCCATGAAAGTTCGCCGTCCCTGGGGAGCTGCTATCTGCGAAACTGTCAACAGTTTAGTCGGTTGCTGGGGCCTCCAGCAGAATGACGTTTTACGCAGACCACCATGAAACCTCGCCGTCCCGATGGGGTTGCGATCTGCGAGACTGCCGCCATTTGCGCTGGCTCGTGGAAGGCCAAGCGGAATGACGCTGTACGAATACCTCCATGTGACTTCGCCGTCCCTCTGGGGCTGCGATCTGCGAAACTCTTGCCACTTTGGTCGGTTCCTCGGGGCCCCAGCAGAGTGACGGTTTACGCACGCCACCATGCAACCTCGCCGTCTCTGGGGGGCTGAGGTCTGCAATGCTGTCGCCACTTTTCGTGGGCTCTAAGAGGCCCAACAAAAAAAGACGTCTTGTGTACGCATGGCACCCTGAGACCTCGTTGTCCTTGGGGGGCTGCGATCAGCAAAACTGTCGCCAGACTCGTGGGTTCCTGTAGGCCCAACTGAATGACGTCTTGCGCAGACCACCGTACGACCTCGCCGTCCCGTGGGGGCTGCGATCTGCGAAAGTATCGCAACACTTGTGGGCTCCTGGAGGCCCAGCTGAATGACGTCTTGCGCAGACCACAGTGCGACCTCGCCGTCCCTTGGGGGCTGCGATCTGCGAAACTGTCGCAAGACTCGCGGGTTCCCTGGGGGTCCAGCGCAGTGGCGTCCTATGCAGGCCGCCATGCAATTTTGCCGTTCATGGGGGCGCTGCGATACCGTGGGGGCAAAACAGAGTGACGTCTGACGCAAACCACCATGGGACTTCGCCGTCCCTTGGGGGCTGCGATCTGCGAGGCTGTCGCAAGACTCGGGGGTTCCCTGGGGGCCTAGCGCAGTGGCGTCTTACGCAGGCCGCCATGAAACCTCGCCATTCCTGGGGAGCTGCGATCTGCGAAACCGTGGGGGCCAATCAGAGTGACGTCTGACGTAGACCACCATGAGACCTCGCCGCCCCTGAAGAGTGCGAACTGCGAAAATGACCCCACTTTCGTGGGCTCCCGGCATGCCGGGCAAAGTGACGTGCGTCTCACGCAGACTGCCATGAGATCTCGCCGTCCGCGGGTGGCTGCGCGATCTGCAAAACTGTCGCCACTTTCGCGGGCTCTCGAGTGGCCCGACAAATGGACGTCTTTCGCAAAACGCCATGAAACCTCGCCGTCCTGGGGGGGCTGCGATCTACGAAACGGTCGCCAATTTCGTGGGCTCCTGGTCTCCTGGGAGGCTCCAGCGAGGCTCATCTTCATCGAGCCGCAGACGTCCACCCCAATCGACTTCCGCAAGCACCAGGTGACGCGGACAGGCTCGCAGGTCTCCCACGCCAAAGCGCTCGCGGCGACAGTTTGTCAGGGCCAGGCCATGCGCGAGGGCGTCGTCGTCGACGCTTGGCATAGGACGTCGACGCGTTGGACTCCCTTTTGGTTGCACCTCTGCGTCATGCTACTCCAGATTTCGTAATAAAAGGGAGGGGGTCTCATTTCGGGGGGGGGTCTCTTCCAGGCTATCTTGGAGGGCCTGGGGGGGTCTGGGGACGATGTTTTGGAGGGTTCTCCCACGGGGGGGGTCTAAAACTTCTCGTCTGGGAGGGTTGAGACCCCCTCCCTTTTATTACGAAATCTGGAGTATCAAAGCGACGACGCCTGACAACGTCCTCGCGCCCCAGGCTTGGGACTTTTTGCCGCGGGGGCCGCTGGCCGACCGGGCGCTCAGCGCCCGAGCTTGAACCTGCAAGGAGCCGTCCGCGAAGATGCCGCACGCGCTCCGTCTCGCAACGCTCCTGCGCGACCCCGAGGGAGGCGAGCCGCAGGGTTCTGTGAAGGGGCCCTGAGACACACGAATAAATACACACAAATAAAAAGGTCCCCCATATTTTCCCATATTTTCTGGGTTTCTGTCTCCCCCCCCACTGCCCATATTTTCCCATATTTTCTGGGGAATCGACGATTAATTGTGTCTGTGTGTTTCTTTCCCTCCTGAAAGATGCCGCACGCGCTCAGCCTCGCAACGCTCCTGCGCGACCCAAGGTAGGCGAGCCGCAGGAGGGTTCTGGGGGCAACTCCGGCGGCGCCGTCGGCGACGCTCGCAACGACGGATTGTCAGCCGAACATGAAAGGGCACGCGGCCCCGTCGTTCGGCGCGCGGCGCTGTTGCATCACGCAGCGCGCGGCGCTGCTGCGGCACGGGCCGCGCTGCGCTGTCTTCAGTCGCCCGTTCGCCCCCCCCCCCCCCCCCTCGGGCGCCCGTCGTCCGTCGTCCGCTGCGGCGCCGCCGGCAGAAGTAACGCGTGGCACCGTGGCCCTCGACAGTAGTTCCTCCCCTTCGTTATCGGGTGGCATGCAAACGGCTCCCGGGACCGGCCCTGTGGTTGGCTGTCGCGGTGGTGTTCTCGAAGCCGGCCCTTCGGGGGGCAGTTTCGGGCCGGGTGCGGGTTCCGTCCCCCTGGGAGCAGGCGCGGGTTTCGTTCCCCTGCCAGCACCTGCGCTTCCAGAGTTTCCTTCCGCCGCCCTCTTTCTTCCGCCTCCTCCCCTTTGTCCGCGCCTGTCCGCCGTTTAATGATGCGCAGGCGCGGCGCGCGGCCCAACACTGCTTCGCGGCTCCGCCCCAAGTGTCGCACATTCCGCAATAGTTCCTCTGCGCAATAAACTCGTGTGGATGATCGCCTCGCGTGTAGGAGCGCTGGGGGTGCCTCGGGTAGCTTTGCCCTTGCGGGCCTTTGGAGTCTTCTCTGGGGCCCGAGTATCTTGGATGCGTCGTCACCATTTTCGTCATGACCATCGTCATCACCATCGTCATCACCATCACCATCACCATCACCATCACCATCACCATCATCATCATCATCATCATCATCATCATCATCATCATCATCATCGTCATCATCATCATCATCATCATCATCATCATCAGCATCAGCATCAGCATCAGCATCAGCATCAGCATCAGCATCAGCATCCTCATCACCATCATCATCATCATCACCATCACCATCATCATCATCAGCATCGGCATCGGCATCGGCATCGGCATCGGCATCAGCATCAGCATCAGCATCAGCAAGAGCATCAGCATCAGCATCATCATCATCATCATCATCATCATCACCATCCTCATCCTCATCATCATCATCATGATCATGATCATGATCATGATCATCATCATCATCATCATCATCATCATCATCATCATCATCATCATCATCATCATCAACACCATCGCCATCGTCATCATCATTCTCATCGTTGCCGTCGTCGCCATCATCGCCACCACCGGCATTCTGATGGCGGGCAACGCTTTGCCCTGCCCCACGGATCTTGCAGGATGCGGAGTTTGCTACCCATAGCTGCTGGCCTTCTTACTCAGAGCACCTGCCCCCGAGGCACGAGGGGGGCGGTGGGGGCGAGGGAGGGAGGGAGGGAGGGAGGGGAGGCCGGGAGGAGGAGGAGGGAGAGGAGGAGGAGGAGGAGGAGGAGGAGGAGGAGGAGTAGGAGATGGAGGAGAGGAGGAGGAGGAGCAGGAGGAGGAGGAGGAGGAGGAGGAGAGGAGGAGGAGGAGGAGGAGGAGGAGGAGGAGGAGGAGGAGGGGAGCAACTTGCCAGGCGCGAGCGCGCGCGGCTCTGGGGCGGACCACGCGTCCGCGGGCCGCGCGGCGGCACCGCGCGGGCGGCCTCTCGCGCGGGACCTCGGCGGGGGGCAGCCCGAGACAGGGCGCCCACGTTCTGGGTCAGGGGCGCCGCGAGGAGAAGCGGCGAGTGGATCGGTGCCCGCGCGCGACTGCTCGAATCATGCCGATCGCTGCGAGATGCACCTCGCGCCCGAGCCCGCCGGCCTGTCGCCCAGGCCCCCGCGCCACCCGGCGGCCTCGCGCGCTTGTCCGCCAATGGATGGCGGGGGCGGGAGGCCGCGCGACGTGCCCTCCAGCATCTGGGTCAGGGGCGCCGCGAGGAGAAGCGGGGGAAGGGCCCACTGGGGTTCAGTCGGGCGTGTCCCCCTACAGGGGGATCTTGGGCGACAGATTAAACATATTGAAAACATGCTCCAAGATGCTCAAAAATAGTCCCCAGACTATATTTTGACTGTGTTTGGATATTCCCCCTGTAGAGGGACAGGCCCGACTTCACACTAGGGCACCTCCGTTCCGCGACTGCCTGACTGCCTGAAGCGTTCCGCAGGAGCTCCTCTGGCTCGAAAGCGTGAACTCCTCGGGCCCTCCCAAGGGCGCGCCTCGCACCAGTGCTGGTCCTTGGACTCATTGGCCCAGTATGGTAGACAGTGCTTTGCCCCGCCCCGCGGGTTTTGCCGGAAGCGGGATCTGCTGTCCTTAGCTGTCTGGCTTGCTATCCACAGCAGCTGCCGCCGAGGCTCTTCTCGCCCCCGCTCGTGGGTGCAGCGAGCTCGAGTTCTGCGATGAAGTCTCCACCCAAACGCAAAATGTGCCAGGACCTCGAAGCCAGCATTCGAGGCGATAGCAAGCCCCCTTGGCTCAGCCCGCCTCCGCCCTCTGCCCTGACTCGGATGTTCGCGGCGAGTTGATCGGTGCCCGCGCGCGACTGCTCGAATCATGCCGATCGCTGCGAGATGCACCTCGCGCCCGAGCCCGCCGGCCTCTGTCGCCCAGGCCCCGCGCCACCCGGCGGCCTCGCGCGCTTGTCCGCCACGGATGGCGGGGGCGGGAGGCCGCGCGACGTGCCGTTCATAAGGGGAAAACAAACCGACCTCGCTTTTGACCACCCTCGCTTCCAAGAGATACCAAGCGATGCCCAACTACGGCCTGTACTGGTCAAGCCGCTTGACGAGGAGGCGCGTGGTATGACTTGGTTTTGCCTGGAAGCGAAAGCGGGGTAGGTAATTCACGCTCTGAGTTCAGCATCTTCAGGATGGCCCCCCGCCCCGACGAGACGCCGACTTCGAGGGCGCCCCAAAACGGGTTGGCCCATCTCGCCTCGAAAGCCGCCCAGAGCGGCCCGCGGCGTGGGGGCCGAGGAAGCCGCCCGCGGGCAGGTCGTGCGTCGCGCGCAGCTCGCAGCGCTGACCCGGCCAACGTCGCTCGCGGCAGGAGGAGGAGGAGGAGGAGGAGGAGGAGGAGGAGGAGGAGGAGGAGGAGGAGGACGAGGTGGAGGAGGAGGAGGAGAGAGGGAGGAAGGAGGATGAGGAGGAGGAGGAGGAGGAGGAGGGGAGGAGGAGGAAGGAGGAGGACTCTGCCGCGCCCGGCGGCGTCGGCCTAGGCGCCGACCGCCGCGCAGAAGGCCGCGCCGGCCCTGGCAAAGCGGCCGGCCGACGTCCAGGGTCCCTCGCGAGCCGTTGAGCAGTCAGCAAAGCAAAACACAAAAATCAACCAAAGCAGCGCCTCCGCGTCATCGGCAGCGCACTCCGCGCGGCGCTGGTGCGCGGGCAGGCAGGTCAGGTCGACGACGCGCCGTGCCTCGCCGAGCGGGCCGACCGACTTTTTAGGAACCTGCCGCGCGACGTCCGAGCCGCCCTGGGCCGCGGCGCGGCCACCGTTCCCGACGGGCCCCCGTTCACCGCGCTGCCTGCAGTGACCGACGCCTGCGCCGCCACGCCCAGGGCGGTGCCCGCGCGCCCGATCGGCGTATGTGAAGGGGCCCCAGGACACACAAACAAATACACACAAAAAACAGATCCCAGATATTTTCCCACATTTTCTGGATTCCTGTCTACCCCCCCACTCCCTATATTTTCCCATGTTCTCTGGGGAATCGACAATTCATTGTGTCTGTGTGTTTTTCCCCTCCTGACTATGCAAGCAGAGCCGCCCCCAGAGCGTGGCGGCGGCGGCCGCCCACGTCGCGCCGCGGCCCGGGGCCTCCCAGCACTGGCGCGCCGCAGCCGCGCCCGCGCGGCAAGCGCCCAGCTGCCCGAGACCGCCGCCTGCGCGGCCGCCGGTAACGCCGTCCGCCCCCTTCGAATCGTCTGCCGGGGGCGCGCTTGTCGCGCTCGGGCTCGCCGAAGATGCCCGGCAGGAAGTGGCTGGCCAGCTGCTCGGCCGTCTATCGAAACAGGTGCGCGATGCCTCGCTCGGCCTAGGCTGAGACTCTGGCAGCGGCCAATGCCCGCGCACACGCGCGGACTGGACTCCGCGGGCCACCGCCCCTGCTCCTCGACATCCTGGACGGGGGCGCTACGAGCCGCGGGGTCGCTGGCAAACCCTGCGAGCGCAGAGATCTGCGCCCAGTGGATGTCCAAGTGTAACCCCAGGAAGCATTTAAGAACCCCCCCGGCGATATCGTAGCACCGCATTTGTTATTCGATACTCCGAGGGGCCGAAATAACCGAACGATAGCTTTAGCACCCGGACACAAAACAAATTCGCGGCGTCCTGGCCCCTGGGCCAAGATCGGAATTCGAAATTCAAATCTGCGTGGCTCTCATGAAAGACTCAGGATGTCGCTTGCTGCTTAGAAAGTTCATGCAATGATAATAGAATTAAGATTTGGAAGCATTTTTGAGGATTCCTCACGAATTCAATGGATCCATCAGGTTTCATACAAGTTCCGCAGGATTCTCAAGGATTCCTAAGGATCCACAAAGATTCCTCAGGATTCATCAAAGATTCAAAGGATGTCCAAGGATTCCTGAATATTTCCAAGGAGTCCAAAGGATTCCTCAGGAATCTGGAGAATTTCAAAAGATTCGTAAGAATTCCCCAAGAGTCGTAGAAAGGTTTTCGCATGCTGCATTTTAAAAACAAATTAAGAAACCTGAGAACTGAGAAACCTGAGAAAACCTGAAAAACATGCGAAAAGCTGAGAAACGTAAGAAAGCTTAGAAAACTGAGAAAACTGAGGAAAACTGAGAAACCTGAAAAAACTAAGAAAACTGAGAAATCTGAAATACACAGAATTTGAGAAAGCTGAGAAACTGGAGAGAAGCGGAGAAACTTCAGAAACCTGAGAAAACTGAGAAAACTGAGAAAAAGCTGGAAAACAAAGAAAACTACAAAAAACTGAGAAACTGAAAAACCTGAGAAAGCTGAGAAACCAGAGAAGAGCTGAGAAACCTGAGAAGGCTGAGAAAACTGAGAAACTTGAGAACTGAGAAGCGGACTCCTCTTTTTTTATATATTATCGATTTTTCCTGATTCCTTTCTTCTGCGCCTGTGTGCAGCGATGCTGTCTGAAGTGAAAGGGCGAGAGCCTGACGTCTGAAGAGGGGGGGCATCTCGCTGACAACGCGAGCGCTGAAAACGCCATAGCGCTTGGACGATGAAAAAAAAAACGTGCTGAGCGCTGAAAGCTGGTCGTGGACTGCGATCTGAGCAAGGCGCCCAGCTCTGAAGGAAAAAAACGTCCAGAAAACAACTTATGCCTGGATTGAGAGGAGGCCCCTGAAAGGCGCGGCGCCTGCAATCTGAAGGCGGCTCAAAAGCTGACTGTTTCGGCTGATCTCTGGGGGGCTCATCGTAGCTGCCGTTGTGAAAGTCCTCGCCCCCCTGAGCGCTGCTGTCTGCTCCGAGGACTGACGCGGCCTTCTGGACTGACGCTGCAGGCTTCTTCTGAACCGCGACAGGCTTCTTCTGATCCTTCTGGGCCTTGACAGGCTTCTTCTGGACTGACGCGGCCGGCTTCTTGTGGACTGACGCGGCAGGCTTCTTCTGAACTGACTCTTCAGCCCTCCTGCGAGCTTCCCTGAACCTCTTCGCCCGAAACCTTTTCCTGAGATCGCTCTTCCTGACCCTCTCAATGTAAGCATGGTACTGAGGGTTCTCCTGACGCTCCACCTCCTTGTCGCGGCCCTGAGGAAACTGATAAAACAGGTCGAACTGATTAGTCGTGTTCTCGCTGTTCTCGCTGTCTGACATTGCCTGAGCAGATAGGCCTGAAGCTTGCCTGAGAAGATAGGTCTGACAGTGCCGCTGCAGGTGGAAGCCTGAAGCTTGAGCCTGAGCCTTCGCGCCAACGTGGATCTCCTGAAGTGAGCTATGGAGGAGATCAGAAATTTCAGAGAGACTGAAACCCTCGCGTCGAGGCGTGCTAAGAGGCCTGCCTGGGGGCCTGCTTAGAGGCCTGCTCAGGAGCCTGCTCAGAGGCCTGCGTCTGCTTAGGCCTGCTTAGGAACCTGCTCAAAGGTCTGCCTCGGAGGTCTGAGAGGCCTGCTTGGGGGCCTCTCTGAGAGGCCTGCTGAGGACCCTTCCCACAGAAGCTTTCCCTGCTCCTGCTTGTCCTCCTTCTCTTCCTCCTCCTATTATTGCTCCTCCTATTATTGACCCTCTCCTTCGCCTCTTATTGCTGCTCCTCCTCCTCCTTGTCATCCTTCTCTTCCTCTTTCTCTTCGTTTTGATTCTTTATCTTTTCCGAAGAGAGTTATATTGCAAAGCCCTTCGAGAAATTGATTTTCATCGGCCGTCCTGGGGGGAGGTCCACGAGAGGGCATCCCGCCCCCCCGCGCCGTGGCGTTATCTTAGCACCCGGCCACGCGAAAAAAACAATCCAGTTCTATTCCTACGGGTGCCCTAAGGATTCCTAAGGATTCATCTAGGATTCTTAAGGATTCCCTTACGATTCCTGCGCATTCATAAGGCTTTCTATGGATTCCTCAGGATTCCAGAAGACTCCTTTAAATTCCTAAGGGCTCGTCAGGAATTCCAAGGGATTCCTCATGAATTTAAGGATTCCTAAGGATTCCTACAGGTTCCTCAGGCAGGATTCCTGAGGATGAGGACGAACTTGGAAGGGAGATGGGAGGAGAGGAAGGAGGAGGGCTCCTGGTGCCAGGTAACGCTTCCAGGGTGCGGAAGGGTTATCGATTTGCCGGAGGGGGGGGGTTCTTAAATGCTCCCTGGGGTTAATGCCTCCTCAACTTTCTCGAGCGCGCGCCTGCGTCCACGAGGAGTGCGGGGAAAGAAATGCCTCTAGGTCTTCCCTGGATGCCCCGGCGCAGGAGGTTCTCTAGGGTTCCGTCTTTCCCCATGCCGTATCGCATTGCATCATTCTGGCGTATGCCCCCGCCATGGCCCCCGTGCTCCATCCGATCATGCATCTGCCCCTCCCCTCTCGATGATGGTCGTGAACTATATATTGTGCTCTTAGCTGCGGCGTCTCCGGTGGGCGGGGCCCGCGACCCATCTGGAGCAGCGGCCCTGCTCCAAGCCTCGGTGCTCCCCAGCAGGGAAAGCGCTCTGCCGCCTGGCTCGCCCGCGCTCGCCCCTGTGGCGGATCGCGCCTGACGTCAGAAGGCGCTCTCCAAGCGTCGATCATGGGGTGGGGCCACGTAAACTCCCCTCTCAGGCGTGGGAACACGAACTCCACTGAGGCCGCCGCGTACTTGAAACTACACTTGGCGTGCTCCACGTCGCTCCTGCACGGGGCCAGAAAAGTGCCCAATTGCTCGGGCCGGCCGCGCGGTATGCGTGGCCGCTGCGTCCACCTTGCCTTTCGCGCGCATGTCGTAAGACGCGAAGGCTGAGCGGCGCCTCCAGCGAGTCCACCACTCTTACCACCTTCGTGGCCACGCACGAGACAGCAGCCCGATGCCCGCGGGGAAAGCCGTCCCGCCCGGGAAGCGGAAACGGCCAGCATCCAACAGGGCCACGTCAGACGCTCCAGCCACCAGCATGCCCACGCCGAAATGCAGCACCAGATCGCAGCCGCCGTCGACGTCGTCCTCTGTGATGGCGTGGGCCGAATGCGGCCTGCCGGCCTCGGCCAGCCTGCCTCATCGCTTGCCACGCGACGCGCTCGAGCCTCCGTCTGTGCCCTTCGGACGCAAGCCTCCACGAAGGCCCGCAGCGCCTGGTGCATTCTCCCTGCCTCGGGGGGGAGGGCCTCCCGAGCGCCGAGCGCCGGGCGGGTGGCCGCGTGCTCAAGGGCCAGCCAGCATCTGGCCTCAGCCGCTCGCCCTCTTCCGCCATCGACCTGGGCGCGCGGCCGGCGCTCAAGCTCGACCGCTTGCGGGCCACCAGCTCGCCCACCCCGTCATCGGTCACGTCCGCTCGCCGCGCGTTCCTGGTCGGCTCGACATGTGCTGCCAGAAAGGTGGCAGAGGTGCTCTCCTGACGTGTAAGTCAGTCAGCCAGTCAGTCAGTCAGTCAACGTATCAATCACATCGGCGGGCACGAACTTTCACCCAGCTCCGCCGGGCACGAACTCGCACCCGGCAAAGCCTCCAGGCCCTCGCCGCGCGCAGGCGCCGCGGTCACCGCTACAGGGGCGGCCCTGCGTGGGCACGCCCCGCCAGCAACGGCCTCGCTGCTCCTGGGCAGCCGGCCGCGGCGGCGGCGGCGGCGGAGGAGGAGGAGGAGGAGAAGGAGGAGGAGGAGGAGGAGGAGGAGGAGCGAGGAAGAGGAGGAGGAGGAGGAGGGAGAGGAGGAGGATGAGGATGCCTGCTGAGTCCACGGCTGGGTCCGCGGCTGCCCTTCTAGGGCGCCAGAGGCGCGCCCTGTGGCCGCGGGGTGGGCCTGCGCCCGGTCTCCGCGAGAGGCTCGCCACAATGGGGCACGCGGAACGAAGGAGCGGAGGAGGAGGAGCCAGAAGGAGCTCCTCCTCTTCCTCCTCCTGCTCCGCCCGCTCCTGCTCCTCCTCCTCTGCTCCTCCTCCTCCTCCTCCTCCTCTTGTGATTATGGAGCGGAGCGAACACTCACAAAACACACGGAGGCACAAAGCCGTAGGCGGCTTACGCCCGGGAGCCCGACAGGGGCAGCCCCAAAACCGGGCACCCCTATTTTGGGCCAGGGGCGCCACGAGGGTGAAGAAGGGATGGGCTCACTAAGGCCGCTCCGTTCCACGAATGCCTGAAACGTTCCTACGGAACTCCTGTAGCTCGACATGGTGAAGTCATGGGACCCTCCCCACTGGACACCTCACATCGTGACCCATTCGTGAACCCATTAGCCCATCATTATACTAATGGCCATCATATGCCCTTCACCATCATCACCATCACCACCATCACCATCATCCTCATCAGCATCCTCATCCTCATCCTCCTTCTTTTCCTGCTCGTCCTCATCCTCATCCTCATCCTTATCGTCATCTTCATCCTCAGCATTATCATCCTCAGCATCATCCTCATTCGCATCCGCATCCTCATCCTCATTCGCCTCATTACCATTATCATGATCATGATCATGCTCATCATCACGACCACCATGAGGATGATAATGATGATGCTGATCATGATGCTGATGATGATGATGACGATGATGCTGATGCTGATGATGCAGATGACGATGATGATGATGATACTGCTGCTGATGATGCTGTTGCTGCTCATTATCAGCATCAGCATCATCATCATCAGCATCATCATCATCATCGTCATCATCATCGTCATCATCATCACCATCATCATCACCATCACCATCACCATCATCACCATCACCATCACCATCACCATCACCACCATCACCATCATCACCATCATCACCATCATCACCATCACCATCACCATCATCATCATCATCATCATCATCATCATCATCATCATCATCATCATCACCATCATCATCATCACCCTCATCACCCTCATGCAGTTCGGCGGACAGCGAGGCGCTGGCCCGACTGAATAACCGCCGCCCTGTCGGAGTGCTGGGAGGACGGCGGAGGGAAAACGCTGCAGAGCTCCGAACATCCCCACCACCCTCGCGTTGCGAAGAGAAGTCGGGGCGGACGGATTGGGGCAATCTTCCGCCTCCGGGGCCCTCGCCTGGCCCAAGGACCGTCGACAAAGACGACTCGGGATAGATCGTCGGTCCCAGGGGAGGGGTTTAGACCTCCGGGGGTCGACAATGTGAACAAATCACGACGTCGGAGAACAGGGGATGGAGGAGGAGAAGCGCTGCAATGCTCGGAGGAAGGCCAATCGAAACAATGGCGGCGTCTCCAATCCTGTTTTCGGCCTCCCGGAAGCTTCTCGTCGCCGCAACGGCTAGACCCGCCGCGAAGAGCGGGTCGGGATGACCCTGGGGCAATCTTGGGGGCCTCCTGGGCCGTCTTGGCGCGTCGTGAAGCGGAAGAGGCAGGAACGCCAAAATCTTTGAAACACGTGTGGGAAATCCACGAAGTTTGCCTCTTGGGGCTCTCGTGGGAAAGCTCCTGGAGGCCTCTTGGGGCGCTTTGCAGGCCTCTTGGACCGTCTGGAGGCCGTCAAGGTGGACCGAACTTGAGCGGAATTGTGTCGGGCGGGAGAGAGACGCTGGCCCCCCTCTGTCTGGCAGCCCTGCTGCCAGAGTCCAACTCGGGGTGCGGCCTGCCCTGCATTGCCTCTTCCCCCCCGCGCATTCTCTCGGCATGCAAACCACGACCGGGGGTTTTTGGTGCTTTCGGCCTCTTGGGGGCCCTCGCCGTTTGGACGCCCGAAATGGGTACGGAAAGAATGGGTACAATGCCCAACAACAAACGTTGTCCCGAACCAACCGCGGTCGCTGTTGGGCAGGCGGCCCTCCTGTCTCAGATGGACACTGGCCGCGGCGGCGTGGACAGCGAGTCCGGTTCAGAATGAGCAAGAAATGCTGTTGGGCATTGTACCCATTCTTTCCGTACCCATTTCGTTCGTGCCGATCGCCGGGCCCAAGGACCGTCAAGACCGACTCGGGACGAAAGACGGGTCCTGGAGGAGGGGTGCCCAGACCTCTGGGGGTCTACGCTGTGAAGAAGTCGCAGCGTTGGAGTTTTGCGTCTCTCTGTCCCTCTCGCGCGCAACGAGGACGCAGAGCCCCCCCCCAAAAAAACAAGACTCACCACAATGCGTATACCTAGTATGTACAGATATACATATACATACACACGTACATCTACATCTACATTTACATCTACATCTACATCTACATCTACAGCTACAGCTACAGCTACATCTACATCTATACACATATATATATATGTCTACATCTACAACGTAATCTACATCTACATCTACATCTACATCTACATCTACATCTACATATACCTATACATATACATACACATACGCATATATTTAGTCAGCACGGGAAACATTACATTTGCATATACATATGCGTATTCAGCTATACGTACATCCACATATACATATACACAGTCATGCACATATACACATTCTGTCATACAATTGTGTACGTATATATGGGTGTATATATATATATATGTATGTAGATACATAACCTAAGCAACGTTTGCACTTGAGGGTCTGTATTTCTGCTCTAAGGAACTGGGCCTGTCTGCCGGTCTGGCGGCTATGTTGCCGCCGTCGCCGCCCCGTCGCTGCCCATCGTCAGGGCTTGTCAGCCGGTCTGGCGGCTATGTTGCCGCCGTCGCCGCCCCGTCGCCGCCCCGGTGGCTATGTTGCGGCCGTCGCCGCCCCGCTGCAGCCTGTACATTGATATATGTGTATATATATATATATATATATATATATATGTATACCGATTCTCCTTTCTAACATGGATTTCGGATTTACCCCATTATGGAAGTAACGCCCCCCCCCTCGGATTGCAATTGCATTTTCAGCGCCACCGCGGCCGCGTTGGTCGCGCCGCGCTCGGTGGCCGCTGCGCGCGCGAGCGCGCGCGGGCTAGCGCGGTCACAGACATGCATCAGCAAATACCGAGCACCCATCGCCATCGCCGCCGCATGGGTTTTGCTAACCAAGTTGCGGGCGGGCGGGCGGGGTGGTGGCGCAAGCAATGGATTTGACAACTCACTGCGAGCATGGGCAATTCCCATTTACAGAAAAAGTAAGCTACCTCCCCCCACCCCCGGGGGTTAACGGTACATCGTTGGTATTGCAATTTGCATGTGTTTGCCCCATCGTCCATCCTGAGTATGGATTCGTACCATCCTGGCCAGGCCGGCGTCGCTTCCCCCCGTGATTCCCGAACAACGAATATGCGCGCACGCTCGGTAGTTTCCAAAAGCCCCCGTCGGCAAATGCGACGAAAATCACGCGCGCGCGTTGTCGCGCGCGCGTGCCGAAATGATTCAACAAAAACAATTTGGATTCGCGAGGTTCCCAACGTCGAGAGCCGCGAGCATATGTGCGCACCTGGTTGCGCAGCGAAGGTTTTCAAAACAAACTTGCGCCTAGGCCCTCGCGCATCACGTTACCATAGTTCTTTCTTTCAATGTTGCGCATCACGTTGCCGAGCGGGCCCCTCGCGCGCGTGCGCTGTCGCGAGAACCCCTCGCGGCAAATTGGACGCAGCGCGCCCGCGCGCGTCGTCGCGCGCTGCGCGCCGAGACCTCCGAATACCTGCGACCCCTTGCGGATGTTTAAACGAGCGCCCCGAAAACAAATCAAACAACGTGGTTTCGTCACATCTGTTGCCCACCGTATCCCGCGCTCGCGGTCGCGCGGTTTTTTTCTGGGGCCCGCGAGTTTTCCCACGTTGACATCGCACTGTGCCGCGCAGGCCTCTCGCGCCGCATGTCGAAATCGCCCGGATGCCCTTGCGCGCGCGCTGGGTGGGTGGGTGGGGGGGCGCGACCCGCGTCGAACTAAGCCGGGCCGCGCGCGCATGTCGCGCTCCTTCCAAGCCCGCCATCGCCGACGCGGGGACATCGTCATCGTTGTCGGCGGGCGCGATAAATATCGGCGCGGGCATGGAATTTGTCAGCTCATGCGTAACAATCACTTGCGCCTAATACTCTGCTCCTCACATATATGTGCGTATATATAAAAATATACATGTGTGTATGTGTATGTGTGTATATATATTTATATGAAATCTGTTCTACAAATATTCGGACGCCCCCCCCCCCGCCCCCGCCCCCCGCCGCCCCCCCCGCGCCCGGGGATTGCCGTTGCAGGAAGCGGGGCGAAGCGCGCGCGCGCGTCATCGCGCGCGCAAGTTTTTACCCGTCGCGCAAAACGCGAGTCCCGCGCGGTTTGCATCATCGAGCGCCGCGAAAACATTTAAGGACAAATGGTTTCGCAACGCGGAGCTTCATTAGAAAACCGTGCTCGCGCCTATGCGAATTTATCAGACAACTCTAGGTTTCTCGACCTTTCCATAACCCGTCACATGACGGACCTCTCGCGCGTGCACGTCGCAATCGCTCGAACGCCCCGACGAGAGCGCTGTCGCAATAATAGCATGCCGGGCATGCAGAAAAACGAAGTTCGCGCGCGCGCGTCGTCGCGCGTGCGCGCCGAAAACTTTGCCCCCAAGCAGGGCTTGTCTCTGTAGGGGTCCAAGCGGATTCATATGGTCAGGTGAGCTTTTTGCAGCCGCCTTCCGCGGCCCTCCCGGATGCCCGGGTGCCGCGTGGCCCCATAGCCCTATAGCCCTATAGCTCTATCGCCCCATGGCCCTATAGCCCACTGGCCCTGTCGCCCCATAGCCCAATGGCCCTATAGCTCTACCGCCCCATCGCCCTATAGCCTCATAGCCCTAGAGCCCCAGAGCCCTCTGGCCCTATGGCCCAATAGCCCTAGAGCCAAATCGCCCCATGGCCCCATGACCCCATAGCCCATGACCTTATAGCCCTATATCTCTTTAGCCCTATTGCCCCATGGCCCTATAGCACTATGGCCCTATAGCTCAATCGCCCTATGGACCTATAGCGCACGGCCTTGTACCCCCATGGACCTTTACACTTTAAACCCTATAACCATATGGCCCTATAGCCCCAGATCCGTTTAGCCCTACAGCCCAAAAGTCATATGGCCCTAAAACCCAATTAGCCCAATAGCTTTAAAACGATAGTGCTTGGTTTTTCTTTGGTATCGCTTCTGTTTTGAATTATAAAAAAAAAACAAGCAGTGGGGTGTCGAGCGAGTGCCCCAGAGGCATATGGCGCGCACGTGGTTTTGCAACGTCGGTTTTCAAAACAACCTGCGCGCGCGCTCTTTCGAATCCTTCGGACAGGCGTGGGCTTTCAATGTTGTCATCGCATTCTGCCAGCGGGCCCCTCACGCCGCGCGCCGAACTCATCCGAGCGCCCGCGCTCCTGGGGGGGGGGGGGGGGGGCCGAGGCGCGACCCGCGTCGGCCTCGCGGGCCGCTCGCGCGCGTCGGCCGCGCGCGCGCCGTGCCCCCTCCGAAAACTTCGTCGCCGACGCGAGGACATCTTCACCGTTATCGGCGGGCGTGATCAACGTCGGCGCCGTCGTTTGCCTCGCCGTCGTCGCCGCCATCACCGCCATCATCGTTGCTGTCGTCGTCGCGGCGGTCGTTGTCGGCGCCCCCGCGATGCCGCGCCCGCCCAAGTCGCCGACTCGCACGGAAGTGCCCGCTGGGAAATGCCCCGAAGTCAGCGCCGCCGCGGCCGCGTCGGTCGCGCCGCGCTAGCTGGCCGCCGAGCGCGCGAGCGCGCGCGGGCCAGCGCGGCCGCAGATGGGCACCAACCAACGCCAAGCACTCAACGCAATCGCCGCCCCGCGGGTTTTGCAAGCAGACTTGCAAGCGGCTGGGCGGGGCGATTGCGCGAGCGGAGCCGCGTCGCCCCCTCCCCCCCCTCCCTCGTCCTCTGCAACGCGCTAGTCGCGCGAACTCGTGCATCAACGGTCGTCAATTTCCAGGAACCACTTGTGCGAGATGGGGCGAAGTGCGCGCGCGCTGTCGCGCGCGCGTGTCGACATCAATCATAAACCTCCGGCGTCGCAAGGACGTCGACGTTGAGTGCCCCGAATGCACGCGACAAACAATGATAACGTAATGCGTGCTTCCCTTAAAAGAAGAAAGCAACGCGCGCGCGCTCGTGCGAATCCTTGCGGAAACCATGGTCTTCAACGTGTCCATCAAATTCTACCCGAAAGGCCCCGCTTGCTTGCGTTTCGAAATGGCTCGAACGCACGCGCGCGCGGGCTGTCGCAGGGATCCGCTGCAACAGATGGGGCGAAGTGCGCGCGCGTGTGGGGGTCTCTGAAAAAAAAAAGACTCGCGGCGATTTCGACGTCGCTTCGTAACGCGCACGGTTTATGATATTCATATACTTGCATAGCTGTTCCTTGAACATGTTCATCGCGTTCGACTAAACGGGCCTCTCGCGCCGCATGTCGGAATTAATCGAACGCCCTTGCGCGCGTGCTGGGGGCCGCGCGGGCCACTCGCGCGCGTCGGCCGCGCGCGCGTCTCGAACTCCCCCCCGTGCCTTTCTTGATGCCGCGCCCGCCAAAAACGCCGACTCACGCTGAGATGCCCGCTGGTTAGTGCCCGCCAGTCAGCGCCGCCGTGGCCGCGCCGGTCGCGCCAGGCTAGCCGGCCGCTGCGCGCGCGAACATTCGCGGGCCAGCGCGGCCGCGGATGAGCACCAGCCAACGCCGAGCACTCATCGCAATCGCCGCCGCATGGGTTTCGCAAACCAAAATGCGGGCGGGCGGGCGGGGCGATTGCTCCAGCGCTGGAGTCGACGAATCACCGCGAACAATAGTGCGTTCTCCATTCTTGAAAAGAAATAAACTCACCCCCGAACTCCCCCCCCCTGAATTTCCATTCACACCTTCGCGTTGCAGTATGCATATGACTCTGCCCCGACGTACATCATAAATACGAGCTCGTACCACCCCGGCCGAGCCAGCGTCGACCCGCCCCGCCGCCCTTCGCAAGCAAGATCACGTGCGCACCATCATTTTTCAAGAGCCCCTTGGCAAACAAAAACGCAGCGCGCGCGACGTCGCGCGCGCGCGCCGATATCCGTCAAAAACCTCAGGTGTCGTGAAGAAGTCAAAACCGAGTGTCGCGCAACCACATAAACATAAATCGTATCGCAACCGCAAGCGCCGAAAAACAACAATGAGATCGCACCCTGGCGAATTCTGAGGATAACCGCGCAGGTTTTCAACGTTTCCATTGAGTGCTACCAGACGTGCCTCGCGCGCAAAATGCAAAAATCATTCGGACCCCTGGCGCGCGTGCTGGGGGGGCACGAAACTCTCCGCCTCGGGGTGGTCCACGACGATCTGCACGTCACGCTTGAGCTGTGCTGCCCACGGGTGTATCCCAGGGTTGTCATTGATATCGCCCGCAAGCGTCAAAACTGGTGGGCACGCATACTCAGCCTCCTCCTCCTGCTTCATTGTGCCGAAGAGCACCGACAGGAAATGCGAATGGTTCGCAGGGTTCCTGGGCATGCTCTGCCAAGCCTTGATGCGTTGCACAGTGGCCTCCAGCGCAAACGGCGCCAACTGCCAGTACCTGTAGAGTTCACGCGATGTCATAGTCCGCATCTGCTGCTCCGTCGCGGGCGGCCGCAGCAGGTGGTGCGCCTTGTTGGTGGCGCTGCCCATCAGGGAGCGGAGCTTGCGCGCCAGGGAAGAGCACGAGGTTCTGCACTCGCTCTCAGCCCAGCACATCGCAATGGTGCCCGGCAAGGCCGCGCCCGACACCAGCGATATGAACATCAGCCGCTTCGTCCTGAGGGGCGCTCTCGAGTACCAGAAGCCATTGATCATCGTCCAGCCGCGGTTGAGGGCCTGGAGCCTGGCCTCGACCTCGCTAGCGTTGCTGTTGACCGCGTTGAACCAAGCGCCCAGGTGCTCCAGCCCGCAGCCCGCGTGGCAGCCTGAGCTCAGGAGCGCCTTGATGGTCTGGCGCGTGGGCTGCCGCGACCCCAGGGCGGAGACAACGTCCTGCTTCTTGCGGTTCTGCGCGTATCCCCTCGCCGCCAGGGAGGCGTCCAGGAAGAAACCGTTCTTCTTGGAAGCCCTGACGATGTCCGCTGGCGAGTGGGTCTTGGGGTCGATGAGCAGCGTCTTGAAGATGTCGTCCATGAAGGTGCCCATGCTCGCGCCGACAGGCGCGAAGCGGACGAAGGTGATGACGGTGTTGCTGTCGTGCTGGTGGCGCTCGAAGGTGGTCCACGCCTTGACCACGTGGTGGCAAATGTGCATGAAGATCTCGGGCTCCGGGGTGTCGCCCATGAAACCGCCGCTGCCGCTGCGGACCGCGAGGCGCTGGTCCGCCGCGTCGATGATGACCGTGAGCAGGTCGCGGCGCGTGCGGGTGATGTGTGTGGGGGGCAAAGGTGATGTCCTGGTGCTCCAGCTCAGGCTCCTCCTCCAGGCGCTCGCGGACGCCCTCCTCCAACTGGTACTTGTGGCCGCTGGCAAAGGCATTCGTGGCATCGAAGCTTTTGTGCAGCATCGGTTGCCCGCGCCGAATGCCTTTCCAGGCGACCACCTTGGTGCAGATCATCAGGTGCTCACGGCGCCGCCCGCGGCAGGCGAAGGCCCGCGGCGGCGGGCGGTGCGGGGCACCGCGCAGGAGGAGGCCCCTTGTGTACGCCCGCCACAATGGGCACATGGCGTGGAGGAGCCTCCCTCCAACAGGCCCAGCGCGGCCGTTCTTCTTGTTGGGAGCGAAGCCGTAGGACGAGGCCGCCTGGACGGGGAGGGCCCCCGTCCGCCTGACGTGGACCACCAGCCTGAAGAGCCTCTGGGCCGCCTCGCTGTACTTCGCCAGGTGGGCAAGCTGTTCCTGGTCATAGGGGTCCGCCGTGCGCGGCGCAGCCGCCCACGCGGCCGCGCCGCGCGGAGGAGGAGGAGGAGGAGGAGGAGTAACTAAAGAGGAAGAACTAAGGAGGAGGAAGAGGAGGAAACGGAGGAGGAGGAGGGGGGAGGAGGGAGAGGAGGAGGAGGGGGAGGAGGAGGAAGTGGAGGATGATGAGGAGGAGGAGGAGGACTTAATTTCCCACTAATGCGCGCCGTGCAGAATAATGGTGGACCGTTATTTCTCCCATCGGACAATGCCTCCTGGGCTACCCTCAACGCCAAAAGAATTCCGAACTTGTTCGTTGGAAGGCTTGCAATAATAATCGATGCGTCGGAGGAGGAAGAAAAGGAAAAGGACGAAAGGGAAACAAAGGAACATAACTCCTTGGCAAATATTCCGTGCGAGTGCTGTGGGTCAGTGAGCATGCATAATGGGCGTCAGAGCAGTGAGACTTTGAGGGGATTCTCGAGCAATGCGTTTCAGAACAATGAGTTTCAGAGCAATGAGTTTCAGAGCAATGGGCTGCAGAGCAATGAGTTTCAGAGCAATGAGTTTCAGAGCAATGATTTTCAGAGCATTGAGTTTCCGAGCAGTGAGAATTTCGGAGCAATGAGTTCAGAGCAAGGAGCCTTTGAGAGTTTCAGAGCAATGAGCCTTTGAGGAAGCTCTCGGGTATTGCGTTTCAGAACAATGAGTTTCAGAGCAACGAGTTTCAGAACACTGTGCTTCGGAGCAATGATTTTCAGAGCAATGAGTTTCAGAGCAATGAGTTTCAGACCAATGAGTTTCCAAACTGGGAGAGTGTCAGAGCAATGAGTTTCAGAGCAATGAGCCTTTGATAGCTTCAGAGCAATGAGCCTTTGAGGAAGTTCTCGAGCACTGGGCTTCAGAGCAATGAGTTTCAGAGTAGTTAGTTTCAGAACAATGAACTTCAGAGCAACGAGTTTCAGAGCAATGAGTTTCAGAGCAACGCTTTTCAGAACAATGAGTTTCAGAGCAATGAGTTTCAGAACAATGAGTTTCAGAGCGCAGAGTTTCAGAGCAGTGAGAGTTTCAGAGCAATGACTGTAAGAGCATTCAGCTTTTGAGAGTTTCAGGGCATCCTCCTTTTCCTCCTCCTCCTCCTCCTTCTCCCACCCCCCCTCCTCTTCCTCCTCCTCGTCGTCGTCGTCGGTGGTGTCGTCAGCGGCGGCGGCGGGGGCAACACAACAGTTTCCGTTGTTGTTGGGGCCCCGGTCCGTCAATGAGGTCGCCAGAAAAGATTTAGTTTCCCACTGTTGCGTTGTTTTAGACTCTTCAGGGTTACATGCATTCATACATTCATCCATACATACATGCCTACATCTATATATATATATATACACATTTACAAATATATATATACACATATACACCTACACATTTACACACATACACACATATACATATATACATATACATACACATATACATATATATATATATACATATATGTATGTGTGTACATCTACACATTTACACATGTATATATATATATATATATGTATATACATATATATATATATATATATGTGTATGCAGACAGCTGGGGTTGTGGTGCATCTTCCATCGCACGACCACTGTAAGAACGATAGCGCATGTAAATCAGGGCGCCGCAAACTTGACGTGCATTACGCTTTGTGCCGCGCCTGGCCCAGTGCCTGCTGGCCGAGCGAATGGCGCCCCCCAAAACGCACACCTCTCCTTGAGGAATCCCGCCGGAAACCCACGCTCTGCCTGTACATGTGGCGGCGAGGACCGGGGGGGGGAGAGAGAGAAAGGGCAAACCTTCTCAGAACGAGCTGGTGCTCCTCAGAAGCCATCCGAGAAGTCCCTTCCGAGAAGTCCCTTCCGAGAAGTCTTCTGAGAAGTCCCTGAGAAGTGCCTTTTGAGAAGTCCCTTCCGAGCTGTGCCTTCTGAGAAGTCCCTTCCGAGAAGTCTTCTAAGCGTTGCCCGAAGGCATAGAACACTTTTCAGAGTGCGCGAGGGCTTCTGAGACGCCCCGCCGCCTTCCGAGAGGCCTGCCGCCTCTCTAAGGTCCCCCCTGGGCTCGCCGCCGAATGCATGCTTGAGGCGGTCTGGCTGCCCATCACACTTGTACGCAAAATCAAGGCACAGCGAACCATTCTCAGCGTGCTCGCGCGACGTGGACACAATCTGTCCGCCTGCATGCGCCTGCGTTCGCCACTCAGTCCTCCAATGACGTGCCGCCGTTAACTGCAGTGTGTCGCAGGTGTGATCGCAGCAGACAGCGGGAGAACCAGCACGGGCAAGCACGACCACACATATGCATGTGGCCCCAATCTGCTCAAAATCTGTCCCTGGACCCTCACCTGGGTCCCTTTGGACCCGTTTCTTCGATTTGGGTCCAGCCGTGGCGACGAGAAGCCTCCGAGAGGCCCAAAAAGCATCACAAACCCCAGAGAGGGTCGCCATTTGCTCGCACGGCACTCCACCAGCTAAGCAATCAGCATCACGCAGATGAGCGTGCGTGGCTACAGCGCACGTTGCCGCTGCGCCTCCATCAGCCCATGCTTCCAGAAGGAACTCAAAAGCAAGCACGGCTGCCGTCCTGGAGCGAGAACAAGCAATCTCCTGACCCGACGCTCCAGACTTTCGCCAGACCGTCGGAGGACGCGGTGACCACATAGTCCGCTCGGCCCACCGCTTGCAGGCGTGGACGTGATGAGAGTGCCATGAACTGAGGGTCAACGATGGGGAGGGGGACTGGGCCAGGAGAGGAAACATCAATGATGCATCGCCGATGGATCTGGGGATCGACTCTCGAAAGCGAATCGGCGCGCGTCTGGGCGGGGCGGGGCTATCGGGCCCCTGTCGGCGATCAACGGGCGATGGGGGGTCGATACACCTCCACCAAACCTATGCCCCGGCTGTTCTCAGGTCCTACCTCGGGCCTCCCGCGGCCGTTCGGGATGCCCCGGCCCAACCCCCAGACCGCTCCCGGCGAGGCGCGGTCCAGGAAGGCACCCCGAGGCTGGAGAAGCGCCGAGGACCGGCAGAAACGCCCGACACCCCGAAACCTCGAAACTTCGCCCCCCCCTCCGCGGCCCCCGCGACTTCATCCCCTGAGCCTGGGCTGTCCAGTTCCACGCGCCAGTTCCAGCTCTCAAGATGCAGTTGTACCTCTCCTCATTCCTGGTACCATGGTTCCACTGTTGGAATGGGGTAGGTCCGCGCGAGAGGGGGGGGGGGCTTAGCTGCCCCGATACGCAACCCGCGACAAGTAGCGTATTGACACGGAGCCCAACACGTAGACTGAACACGTAGGTCCGACGCGATACGTTCGCAAAACGTGGGCCAATACGCTGACCCAACACGCAACGTCTTCACACGGACGTTTTGAACACGGCACGCGCTGCGTTTCAAAACGGGCGTCTCAGGGCAACTACTACGAGTCTCTTATTAATCGACCCCCCCAAAAAAACCGGACCCCCCTCGAAATGCGACTCAATATTCCGGGCCCCCCTCTTCGAAGGGGAGCCTTGATAAACCGAACCTCTCAAGCTCCAATCCAAAAGAGGCGCCCTCAGAAGCCGGACCCCCCCCAGTTACCAAAACGGCGCCTTAAAAAACCAGACCCGGGGGACGATTAACGAGGGATTTGGAAATAACGGGGGGGGGGAGGGGACGAACACCACCCACTAACCACGCCAGAATCGCGCTGCCTGAGCTTATGCGGGGCCCCGGGGCAAGCAAAACGCACCACAACGGCTTCGCGCTCCCGAGGCCCCGAAGGCCGCAGTCCGTCGTAGAGCGCTGCGCGCCCGCGCGCCCGAGGCCACAGCTCCCTGCAGGTTGCGCGAGCTTCGCGCGCCCTGCCCCCTCCTCCTCCCCCTCCTCCTCCTCCTCCTCCTCCTCCCTCCTCCTCCCCCTCCTCCTCCTCCTCCTCCTCCTCCTCCTCCTCCTCCTCCTCCCTCCTCCTCCTCCTCCTCCTCCTCCTCCTCCTCCTCTCCTCCTCCTCCTCTCCTCCTCCTCCTCCTCCTCCTCCTCCTCCTCCTCCTCCTCCTCCTCCTCCCCCTCCTCCGCCTCGCCCCCTCGCCCTGCGTGAGCTGAGCTGCGCCCGCGCGCCCCGAGACCGCCGTCCAGGATCCATTGCACCGGATTCGCGCCCCCTGCGCAACCTCCCGCGGCACATCACAGCAGCCTCGCGCCCCCCCCGGTCCACACTCCTGCCGCCGCTCGGGCGTCCATCTCCCGTACCCTTCTTCTCGGTCTCGTGCGTGTTTGTTTGTTTTTTTTTGCTCGAGGATCCAGGATGCTCCTCGATGGGCCTCGCCGAGAAAACTAATGCGCACGCCCGAGCGATGCCAAGCAACCGACTCGCGGCCCCCCGGCCCGCACTCCCTGGCAAGTGCGCCGCGCAGTCGGACTCCGGAGGCCACACAACCATTGCAACTTCTGCGCCAACGTCGCGCCCCGGAAGCAGGCATCCACTCAAACCTGCTTCGCGCCCGCGATGTCACAATCCCTACGTACAACTACCACCCTCGCGTTCCTCAGGCTGCAATCCGAAACAACTTGCGCCAAGTTCGCGCTCCCGAAACCGGACTTCCTTCTGGTAGATTGCACCAGACTCGCGCTCCCCAATCGGCACCCCCTGAACGAATAGAACAACTTCGAGCTACAGAGACCACGCTCCTCTTTGAACATGCTGCCGATTCGCGCCCCCGACGCAACAAACCTCGGTCATTTGCGACAGGTTCACGACGCCACTATCCCATCTGAATTACGCCCCAGGTTCACGCTACGCTATAGTCTTCAGTAAAGTAGGCAAGGTTCACCCCACCCCCCGAGGACGCAGTGCTTTAGGTCATTTACGCCAGGTTCGCGCTCGCGAGGCCGCAACCCTTTCGTAAATTACTCTGGGTTCGCACCCCCGACGCAGCAATCCACACTACGTTCCGTCGTAGGTTATTACACCGGACTCTCGCTCCCGACGCCATAGTCCACTGCATCACTACAGCTTCACGTTCCCCGAGCCACAAGTCGTGGTATGCTACACCAGACTCGGGACCCTGAGGCCACAGTGCATGCTGCAGTGGACGCAGCACCCCGCAACTGCGGATCATAGTGAGGGGGATACCGGGTGGGTCGCGGGGTGGGTCGTGGGGGGGACGACAACACCAACACCACCAACAACAGCAACAACGACAGCAATCATTCTAAGACTGTTCGCTCTGATCTGCTGGAGTGCCGTCATCGCGTATTCCCTGGACCCTCGATACCCGCCCTCTTCGTCTTCGATCGTACCCCTTTTGGGGGGTATACCTTTCTTCCCTGCAGGCCGGACCCCGGCAAGCGGCGGGGCGGCCGCGGACCGTCGGCCTGGCCAGCGGCAGCGCTGATCGGCGGCAGCCCGACCCCAAGAGGGACGGACAGGGGACTGACCACGACCACGACGACGACGACGTCGACGACGACGACGGCGACAACGACGGCGACGACGAGCGAAAGCGAGAGCGAGAGAGAGAACGACAGCAGGGCCACGAAGGGCACGAAGGGCACGAAGTAGGCCACGAAGGGCGACAGCGGAGACACGAAGGGAATGCGTATGGGGCCGCGAAGAGCGCGAACGAGCGGGGGCCACGAAGGGCAGAGAACGCGGGGCCACAGAAGGCAATGACGGGGCCACTGAGGGTAGCAACTGGGCAACGTAGGACAGCGACGGGGACACAAAGAGCGGCAGCGGGGCCGCGAAGGGCATGCACATGGGGCCACGACGGGCGCGAACGAGGGCCACGGAGGGCATACGTATATTGGGCCGCGGAGGGCAAGGCCGGGACCACTGAGGGCAGCAACGGGGCCACGACGGGCAACGAGGGGAACACGAAGAGCGACAGCAGGGCCACGAAGGGCATGCATATGGGGTCACGACGGGCGCGAACGAGCGGGGGCCACCAAGGGCATACATATATAGGGCCACGAAGGGCAGCGAGGGGCCACGAAGGGCTGCAACGGGGCCACGAAGGGCAGCAAGGGGGCCACGAAGGGCTGAAATGGGGCCACGAGGGGCAGCGAGGGGGCCACGAAGGGCTGCGACGGGGCCACGAGGGGCAGCGAGGGGGCCACAAAGGGCTGCAACGGGGCCACGAAGAGCAGCGAGATTCCGATTCCTAAATAATATGTAAAGGAGTCCTAAGCGTGAGCGCGACTCCTGGGTGCCTGAGGGTCGGGAGCGCGGCGCTTGAGTAAATTGCGGGAAATTCCAAGGCAAGGGCGCTATTCTTGAGTAACCTGCAAGCGCGTCTCCAGCGAGAGCGCGACTCCAGACCAGAGCGCGGAGAGAGCGATGCCTGAATCAATTGTAAGGAAGTCCCAAGCGACAGCGCGATTCTTGAATGAAATGCGAGTTAGTCTCAGGCGGGAACGGGGGTCCTGGCTAAATTGTGAGGAAGTCTTAGGCGGGAGCCGTTGTTGTTGTAACCCGGGGGCCAACAACACAGTTAGAAGAGGGAGATATCCCCCCCAAAAAAACAGGGTGCGAGCGCCGGGAGGGGATTTAAATTGAAAAATACAATGTGCACCGGAGGGGGGTTCAACAATAAATACTCTTCAGCAGTGAACATTCAACAACCATTTTAAGAATGTTCGCTCTGACTGGCACGCGTGTCTTGCATTCCGTATACCCCAACCCTCGATACCCCCCGCTTCGTCTTCGATTGCACCCCCTTTCGGGGGGAATCTCTTCCTTGTCGGCCACTGACTGAAATGCGAAGAAGTCTCGAGCGAGAGCGCCGTTCCTGAGTTCGGGGGCCTCTCTGGCAAAGGGCTCTCGGAATACCTATGGAGAAATATCGAATGGGAGCCCTTGTCGGCGTGTCCGGGCCTCCACCACCTTGCTTGAATTACGGGACAGTCTCGAGCGAGAGCGCCGCTCCTGAGTTCGGGGGCCTTCTTGGCCAGGGGCTCTCGGTGTAAATCGTGAGGAAATATCAAGCAGGAACCCTTGTCGTCGTGGCTGGGCCTCCACCAACTTGATTGACTTGCGAACCCCAAAACCCTGGAACCCCGCCGCCAAATGAAATCGTCCAAGAACCAACAGCTGGGAACCCTGGAGCCCGGAACCGGGAACCCGGGAACCCGGCCGCCGACCGAAGTCGGCCCGGAGCTTTCGCCAAGTCTTCCCACATCCGCGCCAGGGCCCCTTCCGTGCAGACGTTGCCGGGGGAATCGAAGGACACCTCCTGGGGCCTCCTGGGAGCGGAGGGGCTGAACAAACGCTCCCCGAACACAGGTCCCAATGCTCGGGGGCGGCCAAGACGGGGGCGTCCAAGAGGGGGGGCGCAAACCGTGGCCGGCGGCACGTGCGCGGCCCAGGGGGGGGGGGAACGTAATGAGATAGGAAGAGGCGCCAGGGAATCTGGAGAGATATCATGGCCCTCGTCATCATATCCCCCCCCCCCCTTAGTCATCACCCCCCCCTTTCCCGCCCCTGGAGATACAGAAAATGCCCCTGGGGGCCTCCAGGGGCGGGAACACCGAAGAATTGTTCCCGAGCGCGTGTCCCTGGAGCGGTCAGGCGCCACCACGGGGCCTTCGCAGGCAGCGGTAAGGCGAGAGAATCTAGCAGGACTGGCCATCGCTCGGGCGTCCATTCCCTGTACTTTTGTTAGGCTTCGTGCGTGTTTTGTTTTCGCAGGATGGTCCAGGGTGCTCCTTCATAATCCCCGCCGAGAAAAAGTGCACACGTCCGAACGATACTAAGAGGAGGGGGGGCTAGGAACAGAAAGCACGTGACAGGCCCAGACGGGCAGGTCGGGCGGGGAGACCTTCACGGGCGGGTCGGGGAGGCGGGCCTGGACGGCCAGGTCGAGCAGGCGGGTTGCTAAAGCGTGCGTCCTGCATGAGTCGCGAGGAAGTCTCGGGCAACAAAAACGATTCCCCAACAAATCTTGAAAAAATCACGGGCGAGAGCGTGATTCTTGAGTGTCGAGGGCGTGGCGGCTGAGTAAACTAAAGGATGCTCCACGCGAAAGCGTGATTCCTGCATTGAATAAGTTATGGGGACGTCCCTCGCGAGAGCACGATTTTGTAATACACGATGGGGAAACATTGGGCGGTAGCCGTTGTTGTTTTAAACCGGGGGCCAAGGGCACAATTTGAGCAGGAAGGCGTTCCCTGGCAAAAACAAAGCGAGCCTGGATAGGGGCATTTCACTTGAAAAGCACGTATGTTACGCGAGTGCGTGAATCCTGCATAATTCGCCAGGGTGTCTTGGGCGAGAGCGAGATTCCTAAACAAAATACGAAAAGGTCCCAAGCGAGAGCGTGATTCCTGAATGGCGAGGGCGTGGTGCCTGAATAAATTGCGAGGAAGTTACAGGCGAGAGCGCGATTCTGGGATAGATTGCAAGGAAGTCCCTAGCGAGAGCGCGACTCCTCCGTCAATTGTGAGGAAGTATCAGGCGGGAGCAGCTGTTGTTGTAAACCAAAGGCCGGGGCGCAGTTTGATGAGGAATCGTTTTCTTGATGAACAACAGGGCGCGAGCCCTAGGAGGGGCACTTCAATTGATCAATCACATATGCTACTTATCGGAAGAGGGGATCAACAACATGTATTCACAAATCGTGAAAGTTCAACAATAACAGCATCAACAACTCTCCGGCTCGATACTTCCTCCTTTTCTACTCAGAAGAAAAGATCTTGCTCGCCACCCAACAAAAGCCGCGCTCCCGCTCGATACGTCGCTGCTTTTAAGTCAGGACAGGCGCTTCCGCCTCGGCGCCGCCACCAGACGCACCCTTACAAACAATGCCGTCACCGCTCGATACTGGCTTCGTTTTTGCTCAAGATGGGCGCTCTTAACTACTCGCCGCCGAAAACGGGCCTTCCGCTCGATATTTCTTTCATGTATATCCAGGACGGGCCATTCACGTGGGCGCCGCAGACGGCCCAACAACGACGCTCCCACTCGATATTTCCTTGTTTTTACCTGAGGACTGGCGCTTTTGCTTGTCGCCGACAGCGGGCTTTTCATGAACGCCAGGGCTTCCCCTCAATATTTCTTTGATTGTCATTCACACGCTGGCCCTTCAAATCGCCCCTGCCCTTGCCCTTGCCAAAGCCCACTGCTCGAATGCGCCCCCCCCGACGGCGCGAAGGTCTACGTGGCCCTCGTATCCTTAAGCAAATCCCACAGGCAATCATCGAATTTCTGCATCTGAAGCGGCCCAAAGCCCACGTGCCCGATGCCCGTGCCGACGCTGTCTATCTTCTCGTTGGGGGCCAGGCAGACCGTGGGCATCCCAGCGCGCGCACCCCATTCGGGGGCAGTCTTGCGCCGAGGGGCCCGTCGGCAATAACTCTGGATCGCCTTGAGATCGTAGGGGACGTCGTCATGCATCGGGCCCCTCCACAAATCATGCGCTTGCAAGAACCTCCAGCGCTCGCTGGCTACCTCCAGCTGCTGCTCCCGCGTGGTCTCAGTAGCCCTCATGCCTCCTGTGACCCCTGACTTGGCCATCCCCTGCTTCCACTCCTGCGCCCCAAGCGCGCACGTGGCGGCCGCGCGCGTCCTGTTGCGCATACTTGCCCCGTCCATCCAAACGCCCTAGTGGCGCATAGACCCTGGAGAAGTCTCGAACTCGCCATGCATCCTTCAGCTCCTCAGTGCGGTCCAAAAACAGCAGTTGGTAGTGTTTCTTGCGTCGCCCCTTGTACTCTCCAGTGAGCCTTCGAAGTCTGGCTTCGGCGATATCGAGACGAAGCTGCCTCGCCACCACGGAGTTCTACTCGGGGGTCGGCGGAGTTCCAGCTGATGGATATAGGCTCTGCGAAAAAGACGAGCTGGCTGCCACTGGCGAGGTCTCCGTAGCACGTCCAGATACGAGCTCGCGAGGGCGAAGCCCTTCGCGCGCTCGTGGCTCCGCCCTGCCCACCTCGACGATGGAGGTCGCCGAGCTCCGCTGCAGCTTGTGCCCGCTCCGACAGGACTCGCGCTCGCTGTTCGCGTAAGTGGTCGAACTCATGATCAAGCTGCACGATCGATGGGAATATCAAGTGCGCCGCTGACCGAATCGCCATCGTAGTCATGTGGTGCTTGCCCTCAGGGGTCGGCTCCAAGTCAGTGACATCCCACTTGGCCGCGGCACTCTCCAAGTTCTCCTCCTCCCTGCTGCAGAACTCACGGCGCCGCCCCCCCTGGTCATGCATCTTATCAGCGTGTCCGTGCCGATTCGCGCTTGCAGTCCCAAGCTCACCTGGTAGCCCATCCGGTACTCAATGCCGAGCTCCATCGGACAGTGGCCCCTCAGCTCGACTCCCCGTGGTACGGCAGGTTCGTGTCGTGCCGACTCCAGCGTTGGTTTTTGACACCGCAGGGATCGTTCAACCTTGAACGATCGGCCGCTGCCGCAACGTCCGATCGTTCAACGTCGATCGATTCTGGGTCGCCAGCGGCGTTCAACCTTGAACGCCCACGCTGGGGTCGCCGCTGGTCGACACGACGCAAACCTACCGTAGCTGGTGGGCAGCCTGTAATGAGTATTGGCCGCCATCAAGAAATTCGTGTCCACCCACCATCGCAGCGTCGGCACATGCGGAGATCCGCGGCGCCGCCCGAACCATCCCGCAACCTTACCATTCATGTCGCAGCCGAGCTGCTCATTGAAATCTCCCATCACCAGCAGCACGTAGCGGTTCCCAGCCTTCTGCCACAGGTCGGTAATCCAGCCCAGGATACATGTCACGGCCACGTGACGCTCATCATGTGTGCCAGGCGGGAGGAGGAGGTACACTCCGAAAACCATCCGTGGCGTGCTGGCCGTCGCTATGTTCATCCCGCCCACGACGCCCGTCACGTCCACAGCCGCTCGTGGGCTGTAGATCAGCCGGACGTCCTGCTTCTGAGTCTGGCGGCCCATGAACATCGTCATCCCGCAGCTCTTGTTTGTGAAAGGCCCGCGCTTCCAGCCCCATTTGACAGCCGCGTGGTTGCAAGTGCGGATCGCCGTCACGACCACCTCTGGGCCCGCTCGCTGCTGGGTGCCAGGCAACACGACCATATCGAAACTCTTCATCGCCACCGACACGAGCTCCACCCGCTATGGCGGCAGGCTCTGCCGGTCGCAAGAGGCCAGCAGCCAACATAGCCGCCAGCGAAGTGATCTTGCCCATCGCCGCCTGTCTGCAGCGGAGGGCCCAAGAGGCCCAGCAAGCAGCGGCGGCAGCCCCCAGCCCGCGGCCGGGCGCCCGTCCGGGCCGTCAGGCCTGCTGTGGTCGCGGGACCTGTGGATTCAGCTGGCGACCCTGAGCCCGCCTACCCTTGGGGGGAGGGACCGGGGGAAGGGGAGGAGGAGAAGGCTAGGGAGGAGAAGGAAGCGGAGGAGGAGAACGAGGAGGAGGAGCAGGGAGGAGGAGGAGCAGGAGGAGGAGGAGGATGAGGATGAGGATGAGGATGAGGAGGAGCAGGAGGAGGAGGAGGAGGAGGAGGAGGAGGAGGAGGAGGAGGAGGAGGAGGAGGGGCGGCACTGTTGGGGCAGCTCTGCCGAGGGTCTGTCTGCGCCGACGGCACTGTGGCGAGAGCCCCGCCGATAGCCATCGGGAGAGAAGGCGGCCGAGTTCACGCTGCCCGTATGGCCAACCAGCGTCTTCAGGCAAGTGCCGTGCTCAAGGCACCAAATCCTGCGGACGGGAGGAAGAGAGAGAGAGAGGGGGAGAAAGAGAGAGAAACCATGTTTCGTTGTGATTTCGCCTTCAAAATGCCCACCAGCAAGGATCTCAAATAGGGAGGTCTTGCACTCTGAATGTGCAAGCTACATGGTGCAAGCTACGTGGCACAACCGATGTGTAGTCTATGCGGTGTAGCATCTGACATATGTAGCATAACCAGTGGGATGCAATCTATGTGGTGTAAGCTATGAGGCGCAAAATGTGGTGCACGCAGTCTGGCAGACGCTGTATGAATCAAGCCGCGTTGTGCCATATATGTGGTTTCAGGTGCGTGGTGCAAATTATGCTGTGAATCCAATGTGTCGTCAACTATGTTGTGAAAGCGAGGTGGTTCAAAGTATATGGTGCCAGCCATGTTGTGTAAAACATGTGGTGCACGCTATGTGATGCAAGCTGTGCAGTGAAGGCTATGTGGTGCAAACTGTATTGTGAAAACTGGGATGTGGTGCAAGCTGTGTGGCACAAGCCCGGACATGCCTGTCAACCCACGGGGTGGCGACGAGGCGGCGACGGGCGGCGCTAATACTACTCCGCTGTACTAGTACTGCTACCACGACTACTGCTAATACGACCGTTACGGCTACGACTGCGAAGACAACTAATATTGATATTGCTACTACTACTGCTACTACTACTACTACTACTACTACTGCTACTACTACTACTACTACTACTACTACTACTAACTACTACTACTACTACTACTACTACTACTACTACTACTACTACTACTACTACTACCACTACTACTACTACTACTACTACTACTACTACGACTGCTGCTGCTGCTACTACTACTACTACTGCTACTACTGCTGTAGCTACTACCGGTTGCCATGACGTTGCTGCCATTCGTATTGCCACTGCTCGTGTTGCTCGTTGCTTACCCATCGGGTGTGCAAGAACCGCATTTTGTACAAGAGGCGAATAAGCAGCAGCAGACCCGCCCGCCCTTGGACCCTGGAGTCTTCACAGCCGCTGGGCAAATTGACGTGTGGCTGTTGCCCTAAACGAGCTGTTGCACATCATAGGTGCCGCTGAGTACGGCGAGTACGGCCTCATTGTTGGGAATACGCTCTGTCCCCCTGTTGCGGAGCAGTCCAGCACTCGACACCTTTGAAACGCCGATCCGTCCAACCGCGGAGCAGACTCCACTGGTCACCACCAGGGAGGCCGATGGAGGAAGCGATGAGGAAGAGGAAGGAAAGAGTAGAGAGGAGCGAAGAGGAGCAAGGCAAGGCAGAGGAGAAGGCGGAGGAGGAGGACGGCGAGGAAGTCGAGCAGGCGGGAGACGAGCATGATGAAGAGAAAACACTAGCGCAGCCGGCCCAATTGCCAACATCGGCGCAATCGATCGGTGCGGGTGACCACGCGCTGCATACGCGGCCCTGCATCTGGGTCTTGACACGGGCCCCAGAAGGTCAACTTCACAGACGAAACACGTGCCACTGACATCATTTTTCCGTCCCGAGCCGCTGGTGGCAGATCGCCCGCACCTCTGCACCTCAGCACGATGCCGCACGGGGCGAGAAGCCGCAGGCTGGACCTTGGTGCAGAGAGGTGCGGTCGGGAACTTTTGGACACGGAGCCGCTACGGCGGCCCCGGCGACACGCTGTGCCTTGCGAGTGGATAGCGTGTCGCCCCGCTCCGCGGGGCGGGAGGCTCGGAAAGGCCCGGGACGTTGACGCCTCGTGACTGCGAAGTGGACAGCGCGTCGATCGGAAGCGCGGTGGGCCAGAACTGGCGGAGCGACGCTCTGCCCAGCCAGTTCCCGACCGCATGGCCGACCCCAGAAACCCTGGAATCCAAGATGCTCCCATCTCGCCTTGCTTCCTCCACCTTCCTCCGCTTTCCTCCTCCTACTCCTCCTGCTCCTCCTCTCCGACAGCCTCCTTCTCCTCGTCCTCCTCCTCCTGCTCCTCTTCCTCCTCCTCCTCCGACAAGCTCTCACTCCCGAGACCTCCAAGAAGTCTCAGAAGTCTTCCGAGGCCTCCGCAGATCCCCGAAGGCCTGCAGATGTCCTGAGCAGGGTTTGCACAACAACAGGTCGTGTCGTCCAAACCTCCTCCTCCTCCTCGTCCTCCTCCTCCTCCTCCTCCTCCTTTTCCTTCTCCTCCTCCCCCTCCCCCTCCTCCTCCTCCTTCTCCTCGTCCTCGTCCTCGTCCTCGTCCACGTCCACGTCCTGCTCCTCCTCATCCTCCGCCTCCCCATGCATTGGGCATCGTTTAGCCGATCCCCATCCCCACTGGCACGGCCTTGGCACCACTGGCCGCCAAGCCCCCCCTGGTGGTAGGCTGCTCCCTATGGGTTTTGCGGGGCCCATCTTAATATCGCCCAGATCTCCGACGCCGTGTTTTCCCAACCATCCCGTGGTCTTGGGCCTCGTTTTGAAGAGACAGCGCGCCGTGTCTCTGTCCTTCCTTCCTTCATTCTTTCCTTCCTTCCTTCTTTCCTTCCTTCCTTCCTTCCTCTCCTCCTCCACTGCTTTGCTTTCCCTTATGAGTAATGTCTCCCTGTCGCACCCCGAGGCCAGTGATCGGGGCGGGCTGGGTGTTTCGCCTGAGACTCCCCCATCATTTATGATCCTGGAACGTAAGCGTTGACGACAATTTCACGAATGGAGGGCGGATGGTTTTCAAAATGTGGCTCTCGCCTCAACGCCGCGCACATTGTTTCTAAACGTTTGCAAGGGTTTCACGGGTTGAGGGCGGGTGATTTACACAATGTGGCTGTGGCCTGAGGGCCGCGCGCATTCGTCCTAAGAACCTGCAAGTGTGTTACGGACTGAGGGCGGGCCGTTTTCAAACTGTGGCCGTCGCCATAGCGCCGCGCATTTGTGTGTAAAGCATTGCACGAGTTGCACGGACTGAGGGGTTGTTTCCAAAATGTGGCTCTCGCCTTAGCGCCGCGCACATTCGTTTTGAACACTCGCAAGAGTTTCACTGATTGACTGGCTCTCGTCTTAGCGCCGCGCACGTTCGTTCTAAGCATTTGCAAGAGCCGCACGGATTGATGACGGTTCCTTTTCAAAATTTTGCTCTCGCGTTAGCGCTGCGCACATTCGTTTTAAACATGTGCGAGAGTTTTGCGGATTCCCACGATGAACGTGCCAGAAATTGCATTTTGGACGGATTCAGGATTATGAGGGAACAACAGTTACGTTGATTCGCGGTGTTGAAAGCGCGTTGGGATCTCTAGAAACAATGTGTTGGTATGCTTCAGGGTCTTCAAACGGTTGTGTTCCAACGAGGCAGTTCCCTCAATGGAAATAAACTGTTGTAGAGGCCTATGAAGAGTGAGCTTGGAGGGAGGGTTTATTCCAACATCGTTGATGGCTCTTGGGTTGACACTAGTCCTCCTCCTCCTCCTCCTCCTCCTCCTACTCCTCCTCCTCCTCCTCATCCTCCTCGCATCCCATCATTGCCTTTACCTTTCGCGTGCCACTGTTTCGGCACACTCCTCACATGTTTCGTGACCCCTTAGGGCGCTCCACAGAAGGCCTCAAGGGCAGCGCCCGTATTCAGTTTCACCCCTCTTTCGGTGCACCCCTCACACGTTTCGCGGCCCCACAGGGAGCCCCACTGAAGGGCCCAATGGCAGCGCCCGCATGCGGTTCCACACGCACCTCACACGTTTCGTGGCCCCATAGGGAGCTCCACCTAAGGCCCCAGTGACAGCGCCCGCATGGAGTTCCGCCCTCCATTTCGGCAAACACTTCACACGTTTCGTGGCCCCACAAGGAGCTCCATCGAAGGCTCCAGTGGCAGAGCCAGCATGCAGTTCCACCCTCAATGTCGTGACCCCTATTAGGGAGCTCCGCTGACGGCACCTGTGGCAGCGTCCACATTGGGGTCTACCGTCCATTTCGGCGAACCCCATCAAACGCTTCGTGGTCCCAGAGGGAACTCCACAGAAGGCCCCAGGGCGCAGTTCCACATCCATTCCGGTACACCTCTCACACGTTCAGTGGCCGCATGAGGAGCTCCACCGAAGCCCCAGTGGCAGCGCCCGCAAGCGGTTCCACACTGAATTTCGGTACACCCCTCAGACGTCGTGACCCTTCAGGGAGCTCCAGAGAAGGCCACAGGGGCAGCGCCCGCATGCAGTTCCACCTCCATGTCGGTACACCCCTCACATGTTTCGTGACCCCATGAGGAGCCCCACCGAAGGCCCCAGTGGCAGCGCCCGCATGCGGTTCCACCCTCCATCTCGGTCCACCTCTCACCCGTTTCGTGACCCCAGAAGGAGCTTCACCTAAGGCCACAATGGCAACGCCCGCATGCGGTTCCACTCTCCATTTCTGTGCACCGCTCACGCGAACCGTGACCCCATAGGGAGCTCCGCAGAAGGTTCCTATGGCAACGCCCGCAAGCGGTTGCACCCTCCATTTCGGCGAACCCCATCACACGCGTTTCGTTGCCTCGTAGGGAGCTCCACCTAAGGCCACAGTGGTAACGTCCGCGTGCGGTTCCACTCGCCATTTCGGTGCACCGCTCACGCGATTCGTGACCCCGTAGGGAGCTCCGCCGAAGGCTCTGGTGGCAGCGCCCGCAAGCGGTTCCACTCCTTTTCGGCGAACCCCTTGCACGTTTCGTTGCCCCATATGGAGCTCCACCGAAGGCCCCAATGGCAGCGCCCGCATGCGGTTTCATCCCCATGTCCGTGCACCCCTCACACGCTTCATGACCCCTTAGAGAGCTCCACCTAAGGCTCCAGAGGCAGCGCCCGCACGGCGTTCCACCTTCAATTTCGGCTACCCCCTCACACGTTCTATGGCCCCATAGGGCTATGCCATAGAGAGCCCCACCTAAGGCTCCAGTGACAGGGGCCGCATGCGGTCCCACCCGCCATTTGCCATTTCGGCACACCCCTCACACGTTTCGCGACCCCATGGGGAGTTCCACCAGAGGCCCCAGTGGCCTCTGGTCGCTGGCCTCCCCCAGTTTCCTCGCGAAGTCCGCAGGCCCCAGTGGCAGCACCCGCAAGGTGGCCCCGCTACATGTTTGCGCAACTTTCGCGCGCTGCGTGGCCCCATAAGGAGAACCACCGAAAACGATACTCACCACGACGGTGCTCACACTTGCATGTGGTTGTTACCTTCGCCAAGGAGATTTATTTGTTTGTTTTCTCACAACGTCTGACCCCCCCACAGCCTAGAGGTGCGGATGTCATGACAATGGACAATCGAACAATCCTGTCATGGAATTAAAGATGTGTTTTAGATGTGTCAAGCATGTTCTAAACATGTTTCAAACATGTATATGCACATGCATATCTAAAACATGTCTGAAACATCACCTAAACATCTGGAAATGATTTGGCAACCTTCGGGGATGGACAGACCTCCCTTTAGTAAAACGTGGTTTAGTGAAAACGACCTGAGGCCCAAACCTGGCGGGCGCAAGCCTGGAAAATAACGGCCACGGCGCCCTCTCGAGAACCGAAAACGGACAATTCACTAATCGACGTGTCACTGTTGGGGGTTCTGTCCACCCCCGAAACATGCTTCCTCTCTCCATCAATCGACTTTCACAAACCTAGGCCTCCGCCCCTGGGACCGGAACTTCACCCCGAGTCGTTGCTTGGCGGCCCCCGGGCCCGCCGGCGGCCCCCCGGAGGCCGAGGACGGCCAGACCCCGCTCGCGATGACTTTTGTGTCCGCTCTTGCCGGCGACGACCTGGCCATCGCTCGGACGTCAAAGAGGCCCACGTCCGAGCGATGCCAAGACGAGAGGAGGGGAGGGTGGGTGGGAGGTGGGCTGTCGGGGCTGCGATGCAGTGTGGGGCTGGCGCTTCGGGTCATAGCTCGACTCTCCGGCAGCAGTTCGGGGCGTCCGAGGCACCCCCTGGGGGGCTTTACAGTGGAGCCCCGACCACAAGAGACCTTCCACAAGGAACCCAACCCTGAGACCCCAGGACGTCCACTGATTCTTGGTGTGGGAACGTCACGCCTTCCACAGCGAAACCATCGAGAGCCAAGAAGCCCAGGGCACCCTGGGGGCAAGCAGGGTGCTTCTTGCCATGGGCCTCCATTGTGTTTGCTCTTCTCCCACGGGAGTGAGAGGGTGCAGGACTTCTCGGGAGGCGGCGGGGCTTCTGAGAGGCCACCCCCAATCGGCCTTCTGTGAGGCCGTCTGTGTCTTCGACCCGCCCCCTCGCCCCCCCCCCCCCCAGTTCGCCGCCGATCCGTGTCCTCCCCAAGCGCTGCCCCTCGATCCAGGAGAGCCCAGGATGGAACCGACGCGTCGGATCGGCGATCGAACGGAATCGCATCGGCAAAAAAGCGGCAGCCAGGTCGGGGGGAGTCGGATGGGCGCCGCTCGGCGGGCTGGCAAGACCTCCGTTCCGTCATCGGAGCCCACGTCGGCATCCGAGGCCGAATCGGATCGGCATTGGAACAATTTGGGGGTCCGAAACTCGGATATCAGGGCGCCCGCAGGGCGTGGAAAAAGCTCGAACTCTTGAAGGACCTGGAGAGAACTTTCGAAGGAGCTTCTGGAGAGCTTCCGGGCAAGCGCACACGTCGTTGATTTCTAATCGTGCTCACTTCTAAGTGTGCTCGTTTCTAATTGTTCCTAGCCTCCTAGTGGCCAGGAAGAGGCCCAGGATAGAAAATTAGAAACGAAAGGGTCTTGGCCCCCCAAAATCAAACAATTTTCGAAGACTTAGAGATGAACAGTGTGTACTGGGAAACGTTTAGAGAAAGAGCCTCTTGGGGACACGCTGCAACCTCAAGCAAGCTGCGCCGAGGTGTCCTGCCGGAAGCCGGAACGACCTCTGGGGCCACCCTGCGGCTCCGGCTAGCCCAATCTGAGACCCTCCTAAGGCACCCTCCTATAGCTCTCTGCGAGCTACCCGGGAACCAATCGAAGTGGGATCGAGTCGGGTCGGAGGGGTGGAGGCGAGTAAAACAGGGCTAGGATCGGGATAAATCGCTCCAGAGCGTTCCGGAGCGCTCTCAGAGCGTTCCGGAACGCTCTGGAGCGGCCGCGGCGCCCAATACATCCTCCAAACCCGCCGATTCTCAGAGATTTCGAGTTATCCCGATCCGATTTTGTCCCGATCTTCGCGTCGTTTTAGCTCCCGGAAAATGACGGCCGCGGCGCCCTCTCGAGAATCGAAAACGGACAATTCACTAATCGACGTGTCACTGTTGGGGGTTCTGTCCACCCCCAACTCCTAGCTCTCTGCGAGCCATCCGGGAACCATCGAAGTGGAATCGAGTCGGGTCGGAGGGGTGGAGGCGAGTAAAACAGGGCTAGGATCGGGACAAATCGCTCCAGAGCGTTCCGGAGCGCTCTCAGAGCGTTCCGGAACGCTCTGGAGCGGCCGCGGCGCCCAACACATCCTCCAAACCCGCCGATTCCCAGAGATTTCGAGCTATCCCGATCCGATTTTGTCCCGATCCTCGCGTCGTTTTCGCGAGCCTCCTCCCTCGGCGGGGGGGGCGCGTGCCTGGCGGTGCCGTCGGCCGAGGCGGTGGCCACGAGCCTGCCGTCCCGCGAGAAGCGGGCCGAGCTGATGGCGCCCGCGTGGCCCTCGGGGGGGGGGGCGGGCACGGATTTTTGTTTTGTTGTTTCTTCGTTTGTCTTGAGGTTTTCTCCTCGGGTTATCATCAGAACAACAACTTGGGCGCCCGAGTTATCCGGGGTAACTCGGGTCCGGGGTAAGTCGGGTTTGGATTCTCGAAACAGGAACCCGAGTTGGCCCTGACCCGAGCTACCCCTGATGATTCGGGGCTCTGGACGCCCGAGTTATCCAGGGTAACTCGGGTCTGGGGTATCTCGGGCTTGGATTCCCGAAAAAAAGGAACCCGAGTTAGCCCTGACCCGAGCTACCCCTGATGATTCGGGGCTCTGAATAACTCCTGCACACGTGTCCCCAATATCTCCACGAAGACTGGCGTTCACTGGTGGCTCTGCTTCTTTCTCCTTCCCTAGCAGAGGGAGGTCGACACAGACAAACAGCCCAGCCCTCCATCTCCTCCCCCTTCCCCCCCGCCATATGGGGTATCGGAGGTTGGGGGGTGAGTCCGACGTGAAACTGAGAACCTCCCTGCTGAGAAATCGAATTCGGTTTCGGGTTCGTGACGTGCGTGTCGTGCGCGCGTGCGGGCGAGGCGAAGCTGCGTGGGCGGGCGAGGAAATCCTCCTGTGGCTGGGCCGCGGCCGGACCAAATGTCCTCCGGCGGCCGGTGCCCCGCGGTGTCCCGCCGGTGTCCCGAAATCCTCCTGTGGCTGGGCCGCGGCTGGACCAAATGTGACTCCTACGGCGGCCGGTGCCCCGCGGTGTCCCGCTGGTGTCCCGTGGTGTCCCGTTGAGTGAGATCGATCGTGAGATCGATAGTGAGATCGACGCTGAGATCGATGCGGTGCCCCGAGGTGTCCGGTGGTGTCCCGTTGAGTGAGATCGATGGTGAGTTCGATAGTGAGATCGACAAGTGTCCCGTGGTGTCCCGTGGTGTCCCGTTGAGTGAGATCGATCGTAAGATCGACAGTGAGATCGATGTGGTGCCCCGAGGTGTCCCGTGGTGTCTCGTCGAGTGAGATCGATCGTGAGATTGAAAAAGAGATCGACAGGTGTCCCGAGGTGGCCCGTGGTGCCCCGTCGAGTGAGATCGATCGTGAGTTCGATAGTGAGATCGATCGTGAGATCGATGTGGTGTCCCGAGGTGTCCCGTGGTGTCCCGTTGAGTGAGATCGATCGTGAGATCGATAGTGCGACCGATGGTGAGATCGAGAGGTGTCCCGCGGTGTCCCGTTGTGTCCCGTGGTGTCCCGTTGAGTGAGATCGATCATGAGATCCGACAGGTGTCCCGTGATGTCCCTTGGTGTCCCGCTGAGTGAGATCGACAGTGAGATCGATTGAGTCAGGTGTTGGTTCCCCCCCTCTCCCCCGCACACAACCTCCTTATCACCCGAAGGGTGGTCGTCTAGGTAGGATCAGTCAGCATCGAATTGAGAGATCGGACCTTGGCACGGAGGCGACATCGAATCGGATCGGCCGCGCCAAACTGCACAACCACCCCGTGCAAGCCTCGGGCCACATCGCACCGCCGAGACATCGAGGTCGAGTCGGAGCGAGCCGGGTGAGCTCGGCATCGGATCGGATCGATCGAGCCGAAGGTGGGCCTGGGCCGGGGACAGCTCAGTCAGCGCGCAGACCGCTCCGCCCGTGGAGCGCTGTGCTTACCCGGGCTGAGAAGCTCGTGGGCAGGGGCTGCCCGCCACGCCTTCCACAGCGTGTCGGCCGCAGGGCCACTCGAGCCAGAGGCTTCGGACTCCTCCCTCCTCCCTCCTCCCTCCTCCCTCCTCCGCTCCGCGGCCTCGCAACTTGGGTCGGAGCAGATGGGGCCCGGAGGGTCACACTGCATCGGCGATTCGTCGTCGATGCATCGGCGATGTATCCGCGATGCCCGTGTGGAGAAGCTCGGGCTCCGCATCGAGCCGCATTCCCGATGCATCGGCGATGCGGCGCGGTCCACCGACCCCATCTACTCGGACCCCATCTGGGAGGACTAGTCCTAGTTGCCTCCATTTGACTACCTACCACACCACCCCAACCCAACCCGGAGTCCCAAACTTCGGGCTGGGAGGCGTACAGTTCCAGCTGCGTTTTTCCAGTGTTGTGGGATGCCCCCCCACTGCTGGGAACGGAGGGCAACTTGGGGCGTCCGGGTTGGGTCGGGGTGGATTGGTGGATCGTGACTCGGCCTCGCTCGGCCGTCCATTCCCCGTGCGTTTTTGTTTGATGTCGCGCGTGGGTTTCTCAGCGAGATGATCCAATATGCTCCTCGCATCGACTACGTAAGAAGGAGGAGTAGGATGGGGGAGGAGAAAGAGGAGGAGGAGGAGGAGACAGGCGGGGAGGAGGAGGAGGAGGAGGAGGAGGTAAGGTAAGGTAAGGCCCCACTGAGACCGAGGCTCCGACGGTCTGGGGAGAAACTCGGGGTGACCCCCTCACTACGAGAACTCGGCACTCCTCAACAGGAGGGCGCCAGCGACGGCGCCTCTCGGCGGACGTCGGCGCACGGCCGTGCACTCTCCCAAACAGCTGCTGCTCTAGCGCTCTACTTTGGGGTAATCAATGCCTGACCCTCGAGCTCAAGATAGCCAGCTGGCCTGGGACCTGTAAACAACAGTAGCTTCATCAGTGCCCTGCAACAAAGTGATTACAGTGGCCTCAAGGATCGGATCAATGATCGCGACCATCAACCTACGCACCTTGGAATCGTACATTTTTTCAGTACGAAAGAGTTTGACGAGGAGCTGGGACTGGAGACTGCCTGGCACAAAATTATCTAAAAACTTGCGAAAGATGACCTGCTGGGCTTCACTGGCACGGGGCATCAGCACAAGTACTACTCCGAAGAACATGAAGCTGTCGGGGGCGCCTAAACCGTGCCCCTTGTTGCCTTTCACACGAGGGAGGTATTCTTGCTCCTGAGCCTGCTTCATAGCACAGAAGATCGGGTCGGCAACCTTGAGCGTGAACTGGAACGTGCACGCCGCCTCGAAGAGGCGGTTCCTCTGGGCAAGAAGAAACTCCAATCTATTTCCTCCAAAAAGTACAGCACGGTTGAGCTTGTCATGGTCCCACTTCACAGCGGCGTGGGTCTCTGGGAAGAAGGGGCCAATATCCAGCACTGCGACTACAGGGTAGTGATCTCGCCTCGTACGTGTATTGATCAACTGCATCGCTTCTCCGGTTTTTTCCCATACTCTGCACTGGGTCACACTCCCTCGAACGTCTCCCGTGGAACAAATGTAGTCAACCCGAGCAGTAGATATACCATCTCCGTGATAATACGTAGGAGAGCAATCGAACAAAAAAAAAAAAAAGATAGCGTCTAAGTGATGTTCTTCCAGCATTTCTCTGAACATAAGGCCGTTTGTGTTCTCCTTGTCTGCGTTGCATAAACCAATAGAACTGCTGTTGACTGACCCTACCCTTGCGTTCGCGTCCATCAAGATAACTGGCACTGTGCGTGCAGGTAGCTCCCCCAGCAGTTCACTCATTTGCTGCCAGAACTTGTCGCATACTTTGTTTGCTGCAGCCCTGCCCCTGCCTCCAGGGGGTTCCACAGGAGCGTATCCAACAATCACCGTGACATCGGACCTCTCAGTCTTAAAACGCACAGCTCCAAGGCGCCCAGCCATATCCCCTGTAAAACTCCAGATGCGCCGTACATGCCGAGCAGAAAAGAACTTGTCTGAAACCAGCAGCGCACATCCTGTCGGACGACCAGCGACCCCCGCACTGCGACCCCACTGGAAGCGTAAGAAGCGACCAAGGCGATTCTGTGCGCAGGGAGCGTCGGTAGAAATTTGCGTGCCAGAGATGCCCACGATCCCACAACTCCGAAATTGTCTAGATACATCATGCCATCGCCCCGACTGCCTCAGCGATAGAGGGTTCCATGAGCAGCAGCGGATCTTCATGGCCGCCCGAGTCAGGGACATGCCAGGGGGCGCTCGATGCCCCGCCAGAATCCTGCCTGGGCCGTGGGGGATGAGGAGGAGGAGGAGGAGGAGGAGGAGGAGGAGGAGGGGGAGGAGGAGGAGGAGGAGGAGGGGGAGGAGGAGGAGGAGGAGGAGATGGAGGAGGAGGAGGAGGAGGAGGAGGAGGAGGAGGAGGGTGAGGAGGGGCGCAGCAGCTTCGCCGCCCGCGGCGGCCGTCGCCGCGGCCGCCCGCCGCCCGCCGCCGCTCGCCGGCCTTGCGCCCTCGGCTGGGCGGCGCTCGCCGCTCGCCGCGCGCGGGGGATCCCACCTCCTCGCGTGGCAAGCCTCAGGTCGGGCCTGTCCCCCTACAGGTGGATTTTGGACGACAAAAGAAAACATGCCCGAAAAATGCTTGACACAACGCCCGAACATACGAAACACGTAGTCCCCAAACTATGTTTTGACGATTTTGACTATTCCCCCCTGTGGAGGGACAGGCCCGAGTTAAGGCAAGCCAGCAGATGCCGACAAACAGGGTTTCGGCCACCTTGGGCGTTGCTCACAGGAGGGAGGTTGGGGGGGGGGGGGAGAAACGTTCCCTTTCGTGCACCCTGTGGGCCCCGTGGAGCCCCTCTTCGGGCCCCGAAGGTGTGCGCGACATGCGCAGTTCTTTCCTCCCCCTGTTCGTTGCTCCCCCCGACCGCGACGCCCGATTTCGGCCTTTGGGGGTCCTTACCAAGCTCCTTGGCCGACAACGAAGATGGAATTTGCCGTAGATTCCCGCAAGCTTCCGTGCGTGGAGGGGGAGGGGGGAGGTGGTCGCGGCGAGGCTCGAAAGGCAATGTGGACGTCACGCAGGTCAGGACTCACTTGCATACCTCTTCGAGTCAGCGCTCTTTGAAACGGCGGCGGAGGGGGGAGCAACTGTCATGCAAGAAAACTTGCCTGAATCGAACGTACAGTAAAACGCTCTCAGACGACTCAAGGTGAAAATCTGGCCCCAGCGAAGGGGGGTGCACGCTTCGAGTAAACCACGACGTCGGAGTTAACTGGGGAGGCAGGAGGCGGGGACGGGCGCGGCGGAGGAGGCCACGGGGGAGGGGCGGATGGGCGGGCGGGCGGGCGGGCGGGCGGGAGGAGGAGAAGAGAGGGAGGAGGCGAAGGAGTAGGGAGGAGGAGGGAGGAGGGAGGGAGGGAGGGAAGAAGAGGAGGAAGAGGAGGAGGAGGAGGAGGAGGAGAAAGGGAGGAGGAGAGAGAGGAGGAGGGGAGGGAGGAGGAGGACGAGGAGGAGGAGGAGGAGGAGGAGGTGGAGAAGGAGGAGGAAGAAGAGGAGGGAGGAGGGATGGAGGAGGAGGAGGAGGGAGGAGGAGGAGGAGGACGAGGCGGAGGAGGAGGAGGAGGACGAGGAGGAGGAGGGAGGGAGGAGGGAGGAGGCGGAGGACGAGGTACTGGGGGTGGGTGGAAGAAGGGCCGCCGCGAGCGCCAACAGGGCGGCCCCACGTTGGCCGCGCCCGGCTGACGAGCGACTCCTCCCTCCCCCCCGCCCTGCACCCTCGCCTTCGGACCAAGCCTGCGTCAACGCCTCCCTCCTGGTCAAGCCCACGTCAGCACGGGTCCTGGTATCCCAGGAGTGGCGATGCGGGGCTTGTGAGGCGCAGCCACGGAGCGCCAACACATGGCTCGCTCCGGAAACCCTGAGAAAGAACGAACACACATTGCCATCTCTTGGGGGGCGCATTTGCCTTCCGCCTGGCTTCCGCCAGCCTTCTGCGGGGAAGAGGTGCCAGGTTCTCGATCTAAGGGGCAACGTGAGGGGGGCTGGCCCAAGGGGGGAAGCATCGACCTGGAATCGGCGATACATCGCCGATATATCGGCCATAGGCTATCGAATCTGCATGCTCCTGGGCGGGAAGGGCTATTAGGCCCATTATCGGCGATCATTGAGCGTTTGGGGGTCGATGCATCCACCCCAGAGCCTAGCCACCCTCTAACGTTGACCCTTGGATTTCGGGTCATACCTCGGCTCTCTGGCGGCCGCTCGGGACGATCTGGGCACCCCTGGAACGCTCTTGGCAAGCCGCAGCCGCTGGAAAGCCTCCGGAGGCTGGAAAGCCGCCGAGGGCCAAAGCAAACGTTCGAAACTGCAAAACCTGGAAACTTCGCCCCCACCCACCTCCACTTCCCCTCCTGAGCCTGACCCTCCCTGGCCTTTCACCTTTTCCGGCGTCCCTCGCCGAGCTCTGGGACGGTCCAAAAAACGACTCGGGATGCCAAGGGGAAAGGATCGGGGCTTCCGTGG
>CAUYUJ010009169.1:75095-87595 GCA_963575745.1 Prorocentrum cordatum
GAGAGTGAAGAGGAAGAGGAAGGGCAGGGAGAGGAGCGGGAGACGGGGAGGAACAGAGAGAGGAAAGGAGGTTTGCTGCGAACGCATCGCTGGATAGAGCCTTGCATGTAGCAGCGCCAAGAGACACGTCACATCCGCGGGTATGTGCAAGATTTGTTCACTCGACTATGGAATGATGATGTCAATCCGCCACCGTGCTTCTTGAGCGACTTCAAGTCCCCTCGAAATCTCGGAGTGGATGATTGCACGTAACATTGAAAACTTCCAGAGGCCAGATATCCAGAATTGCCGGGCGCTCGAATTTCTGTGTTTCGTGACTTTCCTGAGGCCTTGGGAGCGTGGCTGGGAATCCACACTTCCCACGTGTCCTAAGATAACCCCCACGGAATGACCTAGGGCTCTCTTGGGGGGCGCTTGGGTCGTCTTGGAGGCCCTTGAGGCCGACCCAGGAGGTCACGATCACTGAGAAACCGTCCACTGCTGTGTGATTTTCGGTGGCCGCTGCTGCTTGCTGCTGCAGGCTGCCGCTCAACTGTCCGGCCTGCCGATGTGCCGCCTTCTGCTGCAACCGCTGCTTGCTGTGTGGTGCCCGCCTGGTGCCTGGCTGCTGCTGTTTCACTTGCCAATGCTGTTGTTTTCAATTCGAGGCCGCATGCAAAATTCCCGGCCCCTTCCCCGGGTCAAATTTCTCGCCCTGGACTTATCATTCTGATGCTCCCGTGGCCCAAGCACGGGCCAAATGCATGAGGCCGTGAGGAAACAACCGCCAGGATCGAAACAGCCAGGAACACCGCCGCCGATCTCAAGAGAAGGCAGCCGACCGACATCGTCGAAGGTTTAAGCCTGGTGTTGCCCTCGACCACTGCATCTTACAAAGGACGCGAGCTGCCTCCGGTGCGCTCCAGGGAGAGGCTCGCCCTCGCATCGTTTGCCCGTTGTTCTTCGGCGGTCTACATTCCACACTAGTTCGCCGCCTATTCTGTGGCCGCTGAACCTAAGTCGGTTACAACCGAAAGTCGGATACTATGCTTGAAGGAATATGGGCTAAGTTCCTGAAGTTTCTTGAAACTAGCCTGGGCCAATCTCTGTGGTTAACGCTGGAGGGATGAACGTGCTCAAGAAACGAGGCCAACCTTCCGGCAAGTTGGTTAAGAAGTGCTGGCCCAGTGTTTCGAGAGGAGGTTTCTGAATCACGTGCTCGACCGTACTGCACCATGAAGCTCTCTGATCTGCCATGCAGACGCTGCGATCACAGCCGAGCCACATCTGCCCGACGTCGAGACAAGGCTCGCCCTCCCGTGGCGCAGATGCGGACTGGCCGGTCCCCTTCGGCCGACGGGCTGCCCCCGACTCCTCCCGACACCTCGGTCCTTCGACCGACCATGCCCAGAGCTCCGATGGGGCGCAGGGGGACATACCCGTACTGTGTGCCTCTGCTGGAGACGCACGTCCGAGCTGACCATGTGGCAATCACACCACCTCGGTGTGCATCGCTTCCCGAGCGGTATGGCCAGACCGCGCCCGCCACGGAGACTATACCTTGAGCAGGGACCGACCGTCCCGGCATTCCCACAGTCCTACCACGACGTGCTCTCAGAACCCCAAGATGCTCGGAGAGCAAGAGCAGTTTTCTTAGAGCAGAAACCCGATGTGAGAAAATTAGCCTGGCGAAAGACCCAACCATATGCCGTTGAGAGTACCGCAATTGTGAATATCTTCTTCGGTGGCGCTCCCTATGGGGCCACGAGCCGTATGAGGGGTGTGCCGAAATACGTGGCAGTGTACACAACACGAACGAAGACGAGAGGTCCGAATATGAAAGCTTGAGCGCGTGCGAGTCGGATCGCGAGCGAGTCTGATTATGAATGAATCTGCGCGCGATTGATTCTATTCGCATGAATGCGTGCATGGATACGCCCAGTGTAAATGTATGTATACGACTGTGAACAGTTTGGGTCTGCGTGACTCTCGGTACTCGTGACTCTGAGCGTCGCCTCTGCAGGGGGCTTCCCTGGGAACCCCGACGGCAGCGCCCGCGCGCCGCGACGCCCATGTCGGCACGCCACACACCTGGTGTGCGGGACGCATGCGGACGGCAGCACTGGGGCCTTCGGTGGAGCTCCCTGTGGGGCCACGAAACGTGTGAGGGGTGTGCCGAAATGGGTGTGCGGGACGCATGCGGACGGCAGCCATGGGGCCTTCGGTGGAGCTCCCTATGGGGCCACGAAACGTGTGAGGGGTGTGCCGAAATGGGTGTGCGGGACGCATGCGGACGGCAGCACTGGGGCCTTCGGTGGAGCTCCCTGTGGGGCCACGAAACGTGTGAGGGGTGTGCCGAAATGGGTGTGCGGGACGCATGCGGACGGCAGCACTGGGGCCTTCGGTGGAGCTCCCTGTGGGGCCACGAAACGTGTGAGGGGTGTGCCGAAATGGGTGTGCGGGACGCATGCGGACGGCAGCCATGGGGCCTTCGGTGGAGCTCCCTATGGGGCCACGAAACGTGTGAGGGGTGTGCCGAAATGGGTGTGCGGGACGCATGCGGGCGGCAGCCATGGGGCCTTCGGTGGAGCTCCCTATGGGGCCACGAAACGTGTGAGGGGTGTGCCGAAATGGGTGTGCGGGACGCATGCGGACGGCAGCACTGGGGCCTTCGGTGGAGCTCCCTGTGGGGCCACGAAACGTGTGAGGGGTGTGCCGAAATGGGTGTGCGGGACGCATGCGGACGGCAGCACTGGGGCCTTCGGTGGAGCTCCCTGTGGGGCCACGAAACGTGTGAGGGGTGTGCCGAAATGGGTGTGCGGGACGCATGCGGACGGCAGCCATGGGGCCTTCGGTGGAGCTCCCTATGGGGCCACGAAACGTGTGAGGGGTGTGCCGAAATGGGTGTGCGGGACGCATGCGGACGGCAGCACTGGGGCCTTCGGTGGAGCTCCCTGTGGGGCCACGAAACGTGTGAGGGGTGTGCCGAAATGGGTGTGCGGGACGCATGCGGACGGCAGCCATGGGGCCTTCGGTGGAGCTCCCTGTGGGGCCACGAAACGTGTGAGGGGTGTGCCGAAATGGGTGTGCGGGACGCATGCGGACGGCAGCACTGGGGCCTTCGGTGGAGCTCCCTGTGGGGCCACGAAACGTGTGAGGGGTGTGCCGAAATGGGTGTGCGGGACGCATGCGGACGGCAGCCATGGGGCCTTCGGTGGAGCTCCCTATGGGGCCACGAAACGTGTGAGGGGTGTGCCGAAATGGGTGTGCGGACGCATGCGGACGGCAGCACTGGGCCTTCGGTGGAGCTCCCTGTGGGGCCACGAAACGTGTGAGGGGTGTGCCGAAATGGGTGTGCGGGACGCATGCGGACGGCAGCACTGGGGCCTTCGGTGGAGCTCCCTGTGGGGCCACGAAACGTGTGAGGGGTGTGCCGAAATGGGTGTGCGGGACGCATGCGGACGGCAGCCTGGGGCCTTCGGTGGAGCTCCCTGTGGGGCCACGAAACGTGTGAGGGGTGTGCCGAAATGGGTGTGCGGGACGCATGCGGACGGCAGCCATGGGGCCTTCGGTGGAGCTCCCTATGGGGCCACGAAACGTGTGAGGGGTGTGCCGAAATTGGTGTGGAGGAGGGAGGAGGGCGGAGGAGGAGGAGAGGAGGAGGAGACGCGGGGCACCGTCTCTTCAAAACGAGGACCCAACACCACAGGATGGTTGGGAACAAGACAGACTCCGCCAGAAATGCTCTAAGAGCATCTCGTGGAAGCCACGCAAAGCTCTTGGAACATTGTGTGACAAGGCACGCCAGGACGCTTCGCCACTGCTCGAATACCGTCAGATCTCCGAGTGGGCGCGTCGACCCCGCCGAGCCCTGGTGGCTCCATCGGCGCGGGGGATGCTTCCCCCTCCCCAAATTTGGATGCCCGAAATGGGTACGGAAAGAATGGGCACAATGCCCAACAACAAATGTTGTCCCAAACCAACAGCGTTGGGCATTGTACCCATTCTTTCCGTGCCCATTTCGCTCGAGCAGACCAAACCCCTCCCCCGGGAGCCGCATCCGGTCGACCTGGACTGGGGCCCAGACGCTCGGAGTCTTCTGAAGACGACAAATTCTTCCGTAGCTTCTTGAAGATCTTGGCGGCTGAGGCTTGTCCAGAGCATACACTTTCAAGACCAACTATTCTGATATGCGCTCCTAAACCCCTCCCCCGGGAGCCGCATCCGGTCGATTTGGACGGGGGGGGGGGTCTACCTGGGCCAGCCAGGGCCGGCTGGGCCGTCCAAAGGGGGGGGGAGCTTGCTCCAGAAATTCTGCCGGGAGGGTCTCGAAACAGGCCACGAGGGCCCCAAGACCTCCCAGATGGCGGTCCAAGAGGGCCCCGAGTCGCCGAAAAATCGTCCGAAGACGCCCAAGATGGCCTCCAGACGGCCCAAGATACCTCCAGACGCCCCAAGAGGCTTCGAAGAGGCCTCCCAAGAGGGCCCCAAGAGGCCCAAATCGGTGATTCTCATTATTTGTTTTTAATTTTCTTGTTGGCTTTCTGCCTTTTCCGGCTTCCGACGCCCGAGGACGGCGCAAGAGGCCCCGACGACCGCCGCAAGACGGCCCAAGAGGCCCCCAAGAAGGCCCCTCGACGCCCCAGGAGGGCCCCAAGACGACCCAAAAGGGCCGCAGGACAGGCCAGGAGGGTCCCAAGAGGGCCTCAAGAGGGGCCCAAGAAGGGGACCACGAACCGAAACTTTTACCTCTCCGCCCCAAGAGGCCCCCAGGAGGCCCCAAGAGGCCCCCAACGGGTCTCGAGAGGCCCCCAAGAGACCCCCAAGAGACCCAAAAGAGGCCCCCAAACAGCCCCCCAGAGGCCTCCATACTGCCTCGAACATCCAAGAGGCCTCTGAACCCCAACCCAGGCATGGTGGCGGGATGGACCGAAGGCCACTATATCCGCCGCCCCCTGCTTGCAGGGGTGCACGGCGTGCTGGATGAGCTGTTAGGTTTTGGTTTTGGTTCTTTTTCCAAAAGAACTCTCCAGTGGGCTCCGGCCCGTCCCGCCACCGTGCCCAAAAACGGCCGTTTCGCTCGGGACATCCTCAGAAAATCGCGAAGATGGCCCAAGATGGCCTCCAAGTCCGCCCGAGATTGTCCAAGACGGCCTCCAAAACGGCCCAAGAGAGTCCAAGACGGCCCAAGACGGCCCAAGAGGCCCCCCAGAGGCCTCCCAGACGGCCCAAGAGGCCTCCAAGAGGTCCTCCAGGAGAGTCCGAAGAGGCAAAATCATTGATTTTCCCTTGGTTTTTGAAGGATTTTGGCATTTGCGCCTTTTCGGCTCTCCGACGGCTCAAGACGGCCCAAGAAGCCCCCAAGATCGCCCAAGAGGCCCCCAAGAGAGCCCCCTGATGGCCCAAGTGGCCTCCAAGATGGCCCCTAGAGGGCCCCAAGACGGCCCAAGAGGCCTCCAACACGCCCAAGATGGCCTCCAAGACGCCCAAGATGGCCTCCAAGACGGCCCTGGAGCGCCCCAAGAGGGTCCCCCGTTGGCCCAGAAAGGCCCCCAAAACGGCTCCCGACGGCGTCAGACGTGCCAGGAACCCACCAAGATGGCCGAAGTTGGCTCGAAGCTGGCCCAAAAGGGCCCAAGAGGCCCCCAAGAGGGCCTCCAGGAAGGCCAAAAGATGCCAAACTCACTGATTTTCCCAAGGTTTTTGATGGATTTGGGCATTTCCCTTCTTTCGGCCTTCCGACGGCCCGAGACGGCCCAAGAGCCCCCAAAGATCGCCGAAAGATCGCCCAAGAGGCCTCCAAGACGGCGACGATGACCATCAAGACGCCCACGTGTTCCCCGAAGGCTTTCCAAACCGATTCGGGGAACACATGGTCCGATGGCTTGGCAGGTCTGGCCTCAACGTTCGGCCACATAGGCGCTTCCACAAAGGCAGGGGGCGGCGGTGATTCGCCGTAGGCGTCTTCGATCCGCCGCCCCCTGTCGATTCATCGCAGGGGTGCCTGGCGTGCTGAATCCTCTCGGTTTTGATGTTGGTTCTTTTTCCAAAAAGAACTCCCCCTGGGGCTCCGTCGCGTCCCGCCGGCCACTCGAAATGATCTTCCAGATGTGGTTGCCGAGGGTTTTTCCTGTCCAGGCGGCTCCAAGACTACCAAGATGGCCTCCAAGACGCCCGAGATGGCCTCCAAGACGGCTAAGATGGTCCCAAGATGCCTCCAAGACTGCCCAACATACACCCAAGACGGCCTGAGATGGCCTCCAGATGGCCTAAGACGGCCCAAGAGGCCCCCAAGAGGCCTCCAAGACGGCCCAAGAGGCCTCCAAGAGTTTTCAGGAGGGCCCGAAGAGGGAAACATCACTGATTTTCCTTGGGTCTTTGAAGGATGTTGGCATTTGCGCCTTTTCGGCTTTCCGAAAGGCCCAGGAGGCCCCCAAGATCGCCCACGAGGCCTCCAAGATGGCCCCATGACGGCCCAAGAAGCTCCCAAGATGCTCCCAAGAGGGCCCCAAGACCGCCCGAGAGGCCTCCAACACGCCCAAGATGCCTCCAAGATGGCCCTGGATGGCCCCAAAATGCCTCCAAGACGGCCCAAGATGCACCCAAGACGTGCTAAGATGGCCTCCAGATGGCCAAAGACGGCCCAAGAGGCCCGCAAGAGGCCTCCAAGAGGCCTCCAAGAGGTCCTCCAGGAGGGCCCGAAGAGGCAAAAATCATTCAGTTTCCATTGGTTTTTGACGGATTTTGGCACTTGCTTCTTTTCGGTGCTCCGACGGCTCGAGACGGCCCAAGAAGCTTTCAAGACCGCCCACGAGGCTTCCAAGATGACCCCATGACTGCCCAAGAGACCCCCAGAACGGCCCCAAGAGGGCCCAATATGGCATCCAAGACGGCCAAAATGGCTTCCAAGACGGCCCCAAGATGCCTCCAAGACGGCCCAAAATGCACCCAAGACGGCCTGAGATGGCCTCCAGATGGCCTAAGACGGCCCAAGAGGCCCCCAAGAGGCCTTCCAGACGGCCCCAAAGGCCCCCAAGACGGCCCGAAGAAGGCCCCAAAACTGCCAAAGATGCCTCCAAGGCGCCCAAGATGGCCTGTAAGAACCCCTGATATGCCCCAAGAGGGCCCCAGACAGGCCCCCAAGACGGCTTCCGACAGCGTCAGACAAGCCAGGAACGCCCTAAGAGGGCCAAAGGGGCCCCCAAGAAGCCTCCAAAGGCCCCCCAAAACACTCCATGAGGCCACCAGGAAGCTCCCAGGAGGCCCCAAGAGTGCCCCAAGAGGCGCCCAAGAGGTCTCCTCCTCCCCCTCCTCCTCCTCCTCCTCCTCCTCCTCCTTTTTCCTCATCCTACCCCTCTTCCTCTTCTTGCTCCCCCACGTGTTCCCCGAAGTCTTTCCAAACCGACTCGGGGAACAACTGGCCCGATAGCTTGGCCAAGCTTTGGCCAAGCTGTCGGCCACAGAGGCGCTTCCAAAGGCAGGGCGCGGCGGTGATTCGCCGTAGGCGTCTTCGATCCACCGCCCCGTGTCGATTCATCGCAAGGGTGCCTGGCATGCTGAATCCTCTCGGTTTTGGTTTAGGTTTTTTTCCAAAAGAACTCCCCCTGGGGCTCCGGCGCGTCCCGCCGGGGTCCCGGGAGGATTGCCACGGAGCAGGATTTCCTTAATTTGTCCTCCAAGACGGCTGAAGATGGCCGCCAAGATGGCCACGTTGGCCCAAGATGGCCTCCAAGATGGTGCAAGATGGCCTCCAAGTCCGCCTAAGAGAGGAGGAGATGCCTCCAAGTCCGCCCAAGAAACCTCCGAGGTGCCCAAGAGGCCTCCAGACGGCCCAAGACGGCCCAAGAGGTGCCCAAGAGGCCTCCAAGACGGCCCAAGAGGCCTCCAAGAGGTCCTCCAGGAGGGCCCGAAGAGACCAACATCATGTGATTTTCCTTGGGTGTTTTGTTTTTTTTACCTGTTTTTCGTATTCACTCCTTTTCGGCTTTCCGACGACCCAAGACGGCCCAAGAGGCCCCCAAGATCGCCCCCCACAGCGCCCAAGAGGCCTCCAAGATGGCATCAGGACTGCCCAAGAGGCCCCCAAGACGGCCCCAAGAGGGCGCGAAGACGACCCAAGAAGCCGCCAAGACGCCCAAGATGGCCTTTAAGACGGCCCTTGAACACCCCAAGATGGCCCCAACTCCGCCCAGAGAGGCCCCCCAAACGGCTTCCGACGGCGTCAGACGGGCCAGGAGCCCACCAAGATAGCCGAAGTTGGCTCGAAGCTGGCCCGTGCCCAAGAGGCCTCCAAGAGGGCCTCCGGGAAGGCTAGAAAAGGTTCCAAACATTGATTTTCCTTAGGTTTTTGAAGGACCAAGACATTTGCATTTTTTTCTGCCATCCGAAGACCCGATACGGCCCAAGAGCCCCCAAAGATCGCCCAAAAGGCCTCCAAGATGACCCCAGAACGGCCCAAGAGGCCCCCAAAACAGCCCCAAGAGGCCCCCCAAACGGCCCAGGAGGCTCTTACGACGCCCAAGATGGCCTCCAAGACGGCCCTGGAGCACTCCAAGATGGCCCCAAATCGGCCCAGAGAGGCCCGCCAAACGGCTTCCGACGGCGTCGAACGGGCCAGGAGCCCACCAAAACGGCGAAGATGGCACTAAGATGACCCAAGACGGCCCAAGAGGCTTCCAAGAGGGCCTCCAGGAAGGGCCGAAAAGGCCCAAATCATTAATTTCCCATGAGTTTTTGAAGGATTGTGGCATTTGCTTGTTTTCTGCATTCCGACGGCCCGAGACGGCCCAAGTGCACCCAAAGATCGCCCAAGAGGCCCAAGGCAGCCCCAAGAGGTCCCCAAGACTGCCCAAGAGGCCTCCAAGACGGCCCAAGAGCCCTCCAAAACGTCTTCCAAGAAGGCCCGACAGGGTCAAAAATGGACTCCAGACGGCCAAGATGACCTTCAAAATGCCCACGTGTTCCCCGAAGGCTTTCCAAACAGACTCGGGGAACACATGGTCCGATAGCTTGGCAAATCTGGCCTCAACGTTCGGCCACATAGGCGCTTCCAAAAAGGCAGGGGGCGGCGGTGATTCGCCGCAGTATATATCTGTATATATATATATATATAGATATGTGTATGTATGTTTATATGTAATATACACACACACATATATATATATATATATATATATATATATATATATCAATTCCCATTTTCCACTGATCCAATGCTGCTTCTTGCTACTTACTGTTCCTTGTTGATGGACCGCGCGAGGGGGGGGTAGCCGAGAAGGAACCTAGTTGCCACACCCGGATCGGGTGCTCTGAATTCCTGGGGGGGCGTGGGACATGTAAAAATACATGAAATTCGCGCCCCCGAGGCCAATACATTACATGATGTTCGCGTCCCCGAGGCCATCGCCCCTCGTGAATTACACAAGATTCGCGCCCCCGAAACCATAAACCTTCGCAACATACTCCGTATTCGTGTCCCCGAAACCATAAACCTTATCAATTACGCAATGCTTGCGTCTCCGAGGCCACAAACGCTTGTAAATCACGCGAGGCTCGCGTCCCCGAAGCCATGACACTTTGTTAATTACGCAATATTCGCGTCTTCGAAACCATAAACCTACGTACATGAAACAACAGTTGCGACCCCGAAGCCATAAACCCTGGTAAAGTATTTAATTATCGCGTGCCAAAAGCCATACACCTTGCAACTTACACGAGATTCGCGTCTCCGAAGCCATAAACCTGCGTAAATGATGCAAGCTTTGCGACCCCGAAGCCATGAACCAATCGCGTGACCGAAGCCATACACGCTCGCGGATTACACTACATTCGCGTCTCAGAAGCCATACACCTGCGTAAATTACGCTATATTTGCGAGCCCGAAGCCATACACCCTCGTACATTACGCGCTATTCGCATATCCGAAGCCATTGCCCATTATCCGAGAGAGGGGGCCTGCGGCAGGGGGCGAAACCCTCACGGAAATATATATATATATATATATATATATATATAAATGTATGTATATATATATATATATATATATATATATATTTACATATACATATACACATATTTATATATATATATACATACACCAGACTGCAGTGGCGCTTCGCGCCATGCGCCTTGGTCCTTGAAGTTAGACATGCAGGAGGAATGGCAGGAAGGTCAAACCAACAACTTAGAGATAACTCCTCCATGTTTCGTTTTTCCTCCATGCTTCCTTTTCCTCATTCTCGCCATACCCTGCGCATTTTCCCCATCATCCTCAGCTCTTTTTGCGCAGGCTCCTCCTTGGAGAGTCCCGGGGGGCCTCACAAAAGTTCCATGATTTCTTAAGGCCTTCTGGAGGCCTCCTGGGCGTGTTCTGGAGGTTCTGGGGGCTTCCTCGGGCCACCCTGCCTCCAACTGTGGTCTCCCTGAACGACCGTTTCGCGAGTTGGAATGCGTCGGGGGGTGTCTTGGGGCCGTCTTGGGCCGCCATGGGGCTCCCTTAGGGCCATCTTGGACCCATTTTGTGCCGTTTGGGAGCTCTCTTGGACTGCCTGGAAGCCCTTTCGGATGGTTGTGGGGCGATCTTGGGCCCTCCCAGGGCGGCTTCGGACCAGCCCTGACCCGAGTGACCTCGGCTGACTCGGGGCTCTGACCAGCGGCCCTCTCCGGTCCAGGCCGCCGCTCCCCCCCCCCCGCGAAGCCCCGCCTGGGCCCCGGCGGCGCCGCCGGAGCCCGGCCAACCAGAGACCGGGCGGCCTCGCTCGCGGCCGCGCCCGGGCCCGCGCCCCCGCCTGCTGGCTCCCGCGCCTCCCCTCCCGCAGGGGGAAGCGGCGGGCGCCCCCCTCGCGGCAGCGGCCTTCTGGAGTCAGGCACGTCCCCGCATCGGCGGCGAGCGAGGAGGGGGGGAAGCGAGAAGGGGCGGGCCTTCCCAGAAAGCTCGGGGGTCCCTCAGCCCTCTGAGAAGTTTTCTAGGCCTTCCCCGAGGACAGAGAAAAGCTCTCAGAAGGCGCGAGGGCTTCTGAGACGCCCCGCCGCCTTCTGAGAAGGCCTTCTCCTTCTCACTTCCCCCCCTCGCTCGCCGCTGACTGCAAAAAGAGTGCGAGAGAGACGCCGTGCACGTGAGAGGTGCGTGGCCATGAGAAGTGGCCGCCAGCACGGCTGGAGCCGGGCGACGCGAAGCGACGCGGATGCTGGCTCGCATCGGGGCGAGGAGGCGGGGAAGAGGGGGGAGCAGACGGAGGACGACGAGGCGAGACGAAACAAAACCGCACGACGACCTCTGCCCTGCCCGCTGGCGCGTCGGGCGCGAGGCCAGGAGGTCAAGCCGCGCGGCTCGTGGACCGCGGGGCCTCGCCCCCCAGGCGCGCGGAGCGCGGCAGTCGGGCCGGGCGAAAGGGGGGGATAACACAGGGGAGTTGTTTTAAATACATGGGATTTTTTTTTAATATAGGACTTGTAATACATGATTAATCTATGAATGAAATTCTGCATGAACTCATCGTTGTTTTTAATACTAAATCCCTGCATTTTTAATACATGATCCGCACGCGGAGCATGTATTCAAAACGGCACTGCAAAAGGGGGTTTGAGAATCAGCTCGCGTAGCTGGTTTCCCCGGCGCCTCCCGGCGCCGGGAGGCGGCTAGGCTTCGAGGAATTGGCCCCTCGGTGGGGCCGAAACCAGCTGCACGCAGCAGATTTCGTACCCCCCCCCTTTCCCCCCCCCCCTCCGTCCGAGGCTCGAGGCTCAGGCGTGTGCACGGACGCTCCAGCACCTCTGGGCGGTCCCATCGTCGAGCGGGGCTGGCGAAAAAGCACCTTTCCTCTCTCATGGTGTCGCAGTGATATTCTAAAACAGGGCCAGGATCGGGATAAATCGCTCCAGAGCGTCCCGGAGCGCTCTCAGAGCGTTCCGGAACGCTCTGGAGCGGCCGCGGCGCACAACACATCCTCCAAACTCGCCGACGTGCAGAGATTTCGAGTTATCCCGATCCGATTTTGTCCCGATCTTCGCGTCGTTTTATATCGGGAGCGGCAAAGAGGGGGGTGTCCAAGAGGGGGGGTGCAAATCATGACCGGCGGCATGTGCGCGGCCCAGCGGGGGGGGCAGGGACGTAACGAAATAAGAAGAGGCGCCATAAAATCTGGGGAAATATCATGGCCCCCGCCATGATATCCACCCCCCCCTAGTCATCACCCCCCTCTTTTCCACCCCCGATTATATTATCCCCCCCCCCTTTCGTCCGAGGCCCGAGGCAGGGGCAGCGCGCCCGGGGGTGCGGCCGGCGGGGGCGCCACGCCGAGCAGGCGAGGGGCCCGCGCGGACCTGCCTCGGGCGTGGGCCCGCGCGGCGTCGCGCCGTGGACGCCACGGCGATGGGCACCCTAACGGTCCTGGCGTCGAGTTAGCCGTGCGTTCGAGCTGTAGGAAAAGGCCACGAGCAGGTTCACAACATGCTTGTTCAACAAAAAAACGCTTCAACAACAAAGTCGGAACATGTTTTTTTTGACACCTGGAAATTACTTG
>CAUYUJ010009169.1:92595-120095 GCA_963575745.1 Prorocentrum cordatum
AATTCGGAGGCGGGAGTGCGACAAGCGCCAAGGAAAGAACACGTGCCCAACATTGTGGTGGGTTTCAGGGACCCTGAACCAAAAGAGCCTCGCCATCTCGCCGGGGTGCATCTTCATCCACCCCGCATGTGCCAATGTACGTAATGGCACCCAGTGTGTTTACAGACGCTTGTGGCTAGAAAGCGAGAACGGTATTTGGCACATGCCGCCAATACTGGTCTTCTGGAACCAGGTAGACGTTGCCTTCCAACGCGGGAGCCTCCTTCCTGGACGGGCCCTTGCCAATGGAATTTCGGAGCCTTAGGCCCCCGAGTAAGCCCGCACCCGGGAGCCGTCTCGTCTGGCGGGCTGGGGGAGGCGCAGGGGGGGACGAAAGGGGGGCGCGGCGAGAACGCGGGCGACGTCAGAGTAAGAGGCAACTACGGTGGGTACTTTTTGGACGCCCGAAATGGGTACGGAAAGAATGGGTACAATGCCCAACAACAAATGCTGTCCCGAACCAACAGCGGCCGCTGTTGGGCAGGCGGCCTTCTGTCTCAAATGGACACAGGCCGCGGCGGCGCGGACAGAAAGTCCTGTTCAAGATGAACTAGAACTGCTGTTGGGCATCGTACCCATTCTTTCCGTACCCATTTCGGGCGTCCAGAAACTTTTGCGCAGCGTGTCGCCGCGGCGTCCCCGGCGGCAGGCTATGCCCTGCGAGAGGATCGCGTGTCGCTCCGCTCCGAAGGGGCGGCGGGAGGCCCGGCAAGCTCGGGACGCGGACGCCTGGGGACCAGGAAGCGGAGGAGGAGGAGGAGGAGGAGGAGGAGGAGGGGGAGGAGGAAGGAGGAGGAGGGTGGAGGAGGGGAGGAGGAGAGGAGAAGGAGGAGGAGAGGAGAGAGGGGGGAGGGGGGAGGAGGAGGGGGAGGGAAGAGGGGGAGGATGAGGGCGGGAAAAGGGGAGGGAGGGGGAGTGAGGAGGAGGTAGGAGGGGGAGGAGGAGGAGAGGAGGAGGAGGAAAAGGTAGGGGAGTGAGGAGGAGGAGAGGAGGAGGAGGAGGAGGGGGGGAGGAGGGGGAGGAGGAGGAGGAGGAGGGGGAGGAGGAGGCAGGGCAGGCCAGAACCGGCGAAGCGACGCGCCGTCCAGAAGCTCCCGACCGCAAACTTTGGGTGCTCCGCGCGGATTTCTTGGATCCGCGCTGGGCCCCGCTCCCTGGCGCGCTCTCCGCGCGCCGGGGGCCGGCACCAGAGGCGCCGCCCACGGGGCACCGCGCGGAGCCGAGGAGTCCGCGCGGAACTCGCAGAGTTTTTGACGTATCCAGCTCATCTTCGTGACCCAGAGATCCAACGCAATGAAAAAAACAAGGCGGATTTTTTTCGCAAATTTCGGCCCCCAGGGGCCCTCGCCGGGCCTCGGGACCGTCAAAAACGACTCAGGATGAAAAACCGGTCCTGGGGAATGGGTCGAGACTTCCGGGGACCCCGTCTTGAAAAAATCACGACATCGGATCTCTGGAGATGGTCAGGCGTTGGGGGCCTGAAAATTGGCACCACAACCACCGCAGGGGTTGCCTCCACCGGGAGCAGATGATCCTCGCTTGCGGGTGCTGGTGGTAATCTCTCGGCCACCTGAGAAGCACGACCATCACCACCATCGCTGAGATGCCCTCGGCGCCTCCAGGGATTTGGGCACTCCCCTGTCCTCCAGGAGGGGGGGGAGGAGGAGGAGGAGGAGGAGGAGGAGGAGGACGAGGGAAAAGGAGGAGGAGGAGGAGGAAGGAGGATGAGGTATGGAGGAGGTCCGACAGGGATTATGAGAGGCAGGTAGTTACGACTGTATTCCGGCAACGCGTGCCGGATATTGTCGCCAGTGCCGGCACGCTTTCTCCGCAACATCGGGCCCCCTCGCTGCCCTCGCGCCAGGCGCCGCTGTCCACTTTCCACCCTATTGGTGGTGCCGTCCGCTTCCCGTGTTTACCCCCCGCCGTTGGCTCCAGCCCCTGGTGGCTGTGTGAGGCTTTCTCCTCCTCCTCCTCCTCCTTCCTGCCCCTCCTGCCCCTCCTCCCTCCTCCTCCTCCTCCTCCAAAAAATCCCTCCTCCTCCTGCCCCTCCTCCTCCTCCTCCTCCTCCTCCTCCTCCTCCTCCTCCTCCTCCTCCTCCTCCTCCCTCTCCTCCCTCTCCTCCTTCTCCTGCCGTCCGCGGCCGTTGTTACCGCCGAGTGGCTCCAGCATCTGGGAGCTGGAAATGGGGGGGGCGTCGCGATTCTGTTCGCAACGCCTGGGGGCAGGAGAGCCCAGAGGCGAATCGATGAGTCGGATCGGCGATCGAAATGAATCGGGTCGGCGGACATCGGCAGGCTATTATGCCTCCAGTGAGAAATCGAAACCCAAATCGGAGTCCCAAGTCGAATCAAATCGGAATCGGAAGCCACCGAAGTCGAATCGAATCGAATTGGAGGAATCGAATCGAGCCCTGTGGGGGTCCCAAAGCGGTGCGGTGACAGACCGTGCGATGACCTCGGAGCCCCCAACGACCTCACCGCACGGTCCGTCACCGCACGGTTTTGGGACCCCGGAGGCCCCAGTCGCCCGAGACGTCCTCTGAGACCGGCTCGAGTCCCACGACTGTGCGGTCAACCTGGAGCCCCACTGACGCAACACACGGTGTGGTCACCGCACCGCCTGGGCCCCGCCGAGACGTGGAGGCCCAGGGGCCCAGGTCCCTCCCCCGGGGCTGGCTTTTTTCATCCCCAATCGTTTGTTTTCACGGTCCCGGGGCCCAGCGAGGCCCCCGGGAGGCCGAACTGAAAAAAAAAAAAATAAGTGATAAAGAAAAAAAAAAAAAAATAATAAAAAAAAAAAAAAAAAGAAAGAAAAAAAAAACACGAAAAAAAAAAAAAACATAAAAGAAAAAAAAAAAAAAAAAAAAAAGAAAAAAGAAAAAAATAAGAAAATGGGCCAAAAACTTCTCCGTCGCGCCTGTCCATAGTAGGGATGAGGATAGAGGAGGAGGAGGAGGAGGATCAGGAGGAGGAGGCGTTGAGGAGGAGGAGGATGAGGAGGGGGATGAGGAGGAGGAGGAGGAGGAGGAGTCGGCGTATGGAGTGGAGCCTGTGTGCGGGTCATTAAACCTCGTGCCTCTGCGTGTGGGCCGATCGGGCCGATCCGGATCACCCCTGTAAACGCACATCGGCGAGGGTATCAGCCTCTGGAATGCACCCCCTCCCCCTCCCCCCTCCTCTCCTCCTCCCCTCCTCCTCCTCCTCCTCCTCCTCCTCCTCCTCCTCCTCCTCCTCCCCGAGGCTGGCAAGCCGCCGAGAAGCAGCGCACGCGCCCGGAAACGTTGAGCCTCGAGCTCCCGAGCACCTCGAAAACCCAGGGCCGCGACGCGTTCACAGCGAGGGCCGGGGACCTACTGGCCCAGGCCAATCCAGGCCCGGGTCCGTCAGGCTCTGCAGGACCCTGCCGGATGCTGCAGGGGTCCTGCACCCAAATCTGGGTCAAGGTGGCCCTGGCTCTGCAGGATCTTGCAAGATCCAGCGCTTTGGCTGACCCCCGTGTGCATTGACCCCCGTCCCTTGAGCCCCGGGAGGGGATGTTTGAGCAAGGACCGACCGTCCCGGCATTCCTATAGGCCTACCACGACATGTTCTTAGAACCCAAAAAGGCTCTAAGAACAACAACATTGTTCTCAGGACAAAAGCCCGATGCCAAAACAAGGCAGCCCCAGTCAGAAATGCTCTAAGAACATGTCGTGCCGACCACACAAGGTTCTTGGAACATTCTCTGGTGGGCCTATACGCGAGCTAGGACGCTTCGCCACTGCTTGAAACTTGAGCCCCGAGAATGAAGGTGGGCCTCTGGCTGTCGGACGCCACCCCGCGGTCAGAGGCCCCTGCCGAGGAGGCCTCTGGATGTCTGGCGAGGGCCTCAAGAGCGGCTGGGAAACGTGCTAGAAGTAGATTGCAAGCCAGGCACACAACTGCAAGCCAACAGGCTCCTCCTCCTCCTACTCGCTCCTCCTCCCCTCCCTCTCCTCCTCCCCCTCCCCCTCCTCCTCCCTCCCCCTCCTCCTCCTCCCCTCCTCCCTCCTCCCTCCTCCTCTGCCTCCTTCCCCCCCCCCTCCTCCTCCTCCTCCTCCTCCTCCTCCTCCTTCTCCTTCTCCTCTTTCTACTCCTCTCCTCGGCCTCCCCCTCCCTTATTCTTTCCCCTTCTCAGCCCCTTCTTCCCCTCTTTCCTTCCTCCCTTTACCTCCCCTCCTCCTCACTCACCGTCCCCCCTCTTCTACCTCACTCACTCCTCCTCCTCTGCGCCTCCTCCTCCTCCTCCCTCCTCCTTCTCCCGTTCCCTCTCCTTTTCCTCCTCCTCCTCCTCCTCCGCCTTCGCCTCCGCCTCCGCCTCCTCCTCCTCCTCCTCCTCCTCCTCCTCCTCCTCCTCCTCCTCCCCCAGGCCTTCTCCGACGGCCCGTCCCCCCAACAGGAGAAGGAAGGACCGCGTAGACGTAAGCTGTTGGAGTTTACGCTTGCGTAGCTCTGCCCTTCTCCGGCCCAGGCCTCTCTGCACCCCTCCCTCGCCGCCGTCCCCGTCCCCCCCAGCCCTTTCTCCTTACGAATCACTCCTTCCTGTCCCGCCCCGAGACGTCCGCAGGGCGGGCCGGAGGTTTCGCCCGAGGCCTCCTCGCCACTGGTGGCCCGGACGCTTGGAAGCCGCACCAGCTTCGCGGACGGAGGGCGGGCCGGGTTTAACATGTGGCTCTCGCCACAGCGCCGCGCACATCCGTCGTGCAAGTCTGCAGCAGCTTCGCACGTGGAGGGCGGGCCCTTCTTCAAACGGAGGCTCTCGCCCCAAGAGCGCGCACATGTGTTGCACCGCGTTCACGGGTGGAGGGCGGGCCCTTTTCGAACCGTGGCTCTTCTGTCAGCGTCGCGCACATATTTTGCTACGAGCAAATGTTCAACCAATTCGAGAACGGTGGGCGGCTTTCTTGTCAAGCGGTGGCTCTCCTTTTAGCGCCGCGCGCGTTCGTTCTAAAACTGTGCAGGAGCTCGAAAGATGCGTGGCAGTGTCGCACGCAGTCCAGGAATACGAATGGTTGCCTGGCACGGTTTAGGATTGTCATGGCGCAACGGTCACGTTGATTTGAGAGAGCCCCAAGACGGTCAAATATTGCCCCAGATAGCCCAGGAGGGCGACGCGGGATTTCCAAGGATGTTCCACAGGAGCCCAAGGCAGCCCCAAAAGGTCCAAGCAAGCTCCATGACATCTTCTGAAGAAGTGGGTACGACGGGTAATTATCACATGCGACGCCGTTAAATGCTCAACATCTCGCCATCCAATGTACTGAGCCGGCACGGTGGCGGGATTTAGTGCAGGCACCATGAATACAAGATGCGAATGAAGGGGAGGAGGAAGATAACGAACGGTAGAAGGCGGATGAGAGAGAAGAAGCACAGGAGAGACGGGGAGTACGAGGAACAGGAGGCGGAGGAAATTGATGATAGCAACGGGGAAGAAGGACGATAGAGGAGGATGAGGAGGATGAGAGGCAGGAGGAGGAGGAGGCGGAGGAGGATGAGGATGAGGACGAGGAAAAGGAGCAGGAGGAGGAGGAGGATGGAACATGCCGAGCAGGAGGAGGAGGAGCAGGAGGAGGAGGAGGAAGAAGAGGCGGCGGCGGATGAAGACGACGACGCAACAACAACGGCGGACGAGGCGGACGATATCCCGGAAAAGGTCGCCCGGGCGGCGCCTGATCAGCTCAACGGTGGCGCCGTCCTTCGGCGCTGGCCGCCAACGCAGGGGGGGCCTCCGTCGTCCCTATCGTCCTCAGCTTAGTCCTCCACCTGCTCCACCACTTCCACCTCCTCCGCACCTCCTCCTCCTCCTCCTCCTCCTGCACCTCCCCACCTCCTCTACCTACTCCTCTGGCCTCCTCCTCCTCCTCCTCCTCCGCTGCGGGAGCTGCGGGAGCGCCTCAAGTCCAAGAAGAGGCGCACCTCGGCCCCCCCGCAGCAGGAGGCGGCACCTGCAGCGGGGCAGCCAGCGGCTGAAGGAACGGCAGCGCCTGCGGCTGCAGCAGCGGCCCCCGCCGCGGCGCCCCCTGCCGCCGCCGCTGCCGTTGGCGGCCAGCAAGAGGCCCCCGCCCAGGCCTCGCAGGCGGCTCCACCCGTTGCTCCTGATGCCGCTGCAGGGGCCGCAGGCGCGGGGCCGTGGCGGCGGAGGTGCTGGAGGCGGGCCGCCAGCGCCTGGTTGCCGCCGCGGCCAGCGAGGCTGCGGCTGGCAAGGGGCGCGCACCCAAGGGCGGCCGCGGCGGCGCGGCCAGCAAGGCGGCGGCGGTCCCCGTGGGCGACGACGAGGACCAGTCGAGCCTTTGACATAGGCTCGACAACGGCGGGCCAAAGGTCCGACGGTTTTGAGGCGGCCCTCGAGTGCAGCGCCCAGCGGCGCGGGCACACTCGGCGGGGGCGCCTGCGTGGGCGGGGCGCAGTGCACAATCGCGGTCGCATCCTGCGGGCCCTGGACTACATGTGTACACATTCCTGCAGCATGACCTCGAGTGCGGGGCGGGCCCCGCCTGCGAGTCGGAAGCCATCGGCAAGTGGCAGAGGCCCACCTGGTGCTGTGATGACAGCGACTACGTCTACGGCGGCGTCTTCATCTACGAAGACACATGCGGGCTTGCCCGCCTCCAGTTCGCGAGGTGGGACGCCACCGCTGGACAGGCCCCTTCCCCTCGCGGCTCTCCCCCCCGCGGCGCCACGCCCAATCTCGACAACGGGATTGGCCAACGAAGCGGGTGCGGGCCATGCGTTTCAACTTCAGGGGCGACGCGTGGCACGACGGCTTGGCTCTTTACGTAAGGCACCACCTGGACTGGCCCCTCTCGCTCGCGAGCTGCCTCGGCCAGAGGCACGGGGGGCGCGCGGCGCTGGTGGCGGCCGAGCCGAGGGTCGACCCTTGAGGGGCGGGGGCCATAGCGGGTGTTCCGAAAGGAACTCGCGAAGCCCCCGCCCCGAAGCGGCTCTCGCCGAGGCGAGGTCGTCGGAGCCGCGCGATGAGCTTGCCCCCCCAACTCGCGACCGCCCTCGGCCAGAGGTTCGCGGTGCACGTGGCGCTGCGTGCTGGGGCGGCGCTGGGGGCGCTGCTGGGGAGCGACCCTGCTGCGCGTGGGCCCCCAGCCACGACGTGCACGACGACCGCGGGTACACATCAAGAGGCTCGCCTCCTGGCGCGAGGTGGTGCTCTACGGCGACGACCGCTCGTCGCCAGCCTCACCGCGGACTGGTTCCTCCACCCCGCGCTGCTCCCCTGGCGCTGGCTGGATGGCCGGGGCGCGGACCCGCGGCGCGCGGGCCCCCCGCCGCGGCGAGCGTGACGACTGCGACGGGTACGCGTCAGATGGTCCCTCAGACGCTGCTCGGGGCCCCATCAGCGTGGACGGCCTGCTGTCGGCCCCGCCCTGGACTGGTTCCCCGACCAAGGGCCCAACAGGTTGGATGTCATAACCCCCACCCCGGTCCCGCCAGCAGCCCCCAAGGGCCTCCGAAAGAGCTCGCGCGCAGAGCCCGAGGAGCTCGGGGAGGGGCGCCGCGCTCGAGACATCCAGTTTTTTTTTTTTTTTTTTTTTTTTTTTTTTTTTTTTTTTTTTTTTTTTTTTTTTTTTTTTTTTTTTTTTTTTTTTTTTTTTTTTTTTTTTTTTTTTTTTTTTTTTTTTTCTGTTTATGTTTATATATTATTATTATTATTATTATTATTATTATTATTATTATTATTATTATTATTATTAGTCTTATTATTATTATTATTAGTATTATTATTATTATTATTATTATATATATATATTATTTCTTGGCCATTTGGGATCATGTTTGGGGTATCTTATACTCTTCGTCGAAAATCCCCCTGTAGGGGGACACGCCCGACTTAACCCAACCCCGGTCCTGGCAGCGCCCCCCACCCCAGTCCTGGCAGCACCACCTCAGTCCCGGCAACACTCCAGGGGGCACGACTAGACGGGGGAGGAATGGGCGGGACCGCAGGCCCCCACGACCGAGAATGCCAAAGAAGGCCAGGAAACCTCCAAGAGGGACCCAGGGAGCCCCCAGGGGGCCCAGAGTCCCCCCCCGCCCCCCCCACCCCTTCCATCCCCATCCTCCTCCCTCCTGCTCTTCCTGCTCATCCCGTTCTCTTCTCCCTCCTCCTCCCCTCCTTCCCCCCGTTCTCCTCTCCTTCCCTGCACCTCCTCCTCCCTCCTCCTCCTCCTCCTCCTCCTCCTCCTCCTCCGACTCCCTCCTCCGACTCGCCTGCGTTCGCTCGCCCCGAGGGGGGGGGGAAGGATGAGGAGGGAAATGAGATGACATGGTAAGGAGAGATGAACTGACATGCTGATGACTTGTCGACCCCCCTGGACTCACTGAAAAACCCCCGAGGGGTAACTGGGGTGGGGGGGTATGATATCCTGTGCTGACCTGAACCGCGGATCGGCGAGGGCAGGGTTCGGATCCCGCCGCCGAGCGCTGACGCGCGCAGGCCGCGCGCAGGCCGCGCGTCGCCGTCGTCGTCGTCGCCGCCGTCGTCGTCGTCGTCGTCATCGTCGTCGTCATCGTCGTCATCGTCGTCGTCGTCGTCGTCGTCGTCGGTCCCCTGTCCGTCCCTCTTGGGGTCGGGCTGCCGCCGGCCCGCGCGCCGCGCCGCGCGCAAGCGGCCCGCGCCACCGCGCCGCGCCGCCCCGCGTCCTGCAGGCCCGCGGCGGCGAGGGGCGCCCCCTCGTCCAGCGGCACCGCCCCAGCGACGGCCCGGAAGGCGCACCCGCCGAAGCGGGCGCCTTTGCGGGGCGGGGCGCGCGCGCGCGCGAGGCGGGGCGTGGCGCGCGCGCGCGCAGGGGGCGGGAAGAGGGGGGGGGGTCCCCTTCCCTCGCGGCGAGCAAGGCACGGCGGACTTTCCGGGGGCTTTCCACGCCTTGACCCCCCGCGGGGCGAGGAGGGGGGGATCCCCACCTCCCCTCACCGCGAACGGAATCACGGCGGACGGTTTGCCCCCGCCGCCCCCCTCGTGCCCCTTCCCCCCCCTCGCGACGTCAATGAATATGCCAGGAAGCGAGTTGACCAATCTCACAGACAGGCAAACAAGCTCCCAGAACGCGATGCTAAGTATTTTCAAGGGTGATGTCCGCTGTGCTACTTGAGCGCGCGAGGCATGCTGGTGGACATTTTCCTGGGACCCCCAGACCAACATGGACTACATATTCCAAGGCAAGCGATCGCAACCAGATCACATATAACAAACCACATATAACAGAACAGACAAGCCACCAAAAACTGCCGCAACCACCGCAACCATCACAACACCCCCCTTTCCTCCGCCTGCCCTCCCTCGTCCCTCCCATCCCCCTTTTCAGCGAACCTTTCAGTGAGGGCTCTGTGCCGCGCCGACGGGCGGCACGGCGTAGCCCGTCAGTCCGACGGCCTCAGGTGGGCCCCGAACTCGTCCTTCCCGAACTTCTTTGCGACGGGCGCCCCTCCTTTGCTCGCGAGCTGAGGGGCTCTCCCATCCCCCTCCGTCTCCTCCTCACTCCCGCCTCCCCCGCCCCTCCCTCCCGGCCTCCCTTTCCCCCCCCCCCCCCCCCCCCCGCACCCCTCTGAGGAGGCACGACCGCGTGCAGCCTCGACAGGACCACCCTCACCCCTCTCAGCCTCCCCCCCCCCGAGATCTTGGCATTGCATTTTTGTCGCGCCTGGCGTTTTCGCTTGGTTTCTGGCCCCCGGTCCGTAACATATCGATCCGTTTCGAAAAGAAGATGCAAAAGGATGGTGCTTGGGGCTCTGGTCGTCACTCTGTTGTGTGCCATGTGCATTTTTTGCAACCTCGGATCTGAGCGACGCGCCGATCTTGACATGAAGCCAGCGCTGCAGCGGGAACGCCCCTCGTGAGATCGCGGAATCGTTGCGATCGAACCGCCAAATACGAGTCGGAGATCGACCGAAGAATTGATGCACCCCGTGATTGCAGGAGTGCCTCGTCTTGTCTGCACCACGCGCAGACTGTTCGGTGATCACCGAACACCCTTTGTGCTGTCGTGGATGCTGCAGTCGATCTCCGATCTCCTGCTCGACTTGCTCCGATGCCGGTCGCGAGACGGAGCGGCACGGCACGTGGGTGAGGTGGCGCCCCGCCCGGACACGTTCTCGGAAGCCCGCGCGCCTTCTGGGAGGTCTCCTGTGCCTTCGGGGAGGGCTTCGCAAACCTCTCGAACGGCCGGGGGACCCCCGCGAGCCTTCCGAGGAGTGGCACTCGCGCCGACTGGGCGCGGGACGGGGAGCGGCGAGGACGACAGGGGGGGGCGAGGGGGGAGGAGCGGAAGGAGCGATGGCGATCGGGAGGACGATGCGGAGCGGTGATCGGGGGGGCGAGGCAGCGGGAGCGCACGCATCTGGAATCTGCGGTAGGTCTGCCGCCGCCGGCGCTCCCGCGCCGCACTGCGGCGAGAGCAGCGGCTCGTAGATCAGACTGGTGCGCAGGCGGCGGGGCACGGGTGCGGCTGGCAGGACCAGCTTTCACTTTGTGGCAGATGTAGGAACTCACCGCAGCAATGTCGTGACAGCGGCGGCGCGAGTATTCAGACTCCTTGTCCGGGGGAGGGGCCGAAACCAAGACAGTGAGGGAGCAAGCAGGAAGATGGTCACGAGGGGCAGCGAAGAGATAGGCAAGCAAGCAGGCAGGCAGGCAACCGCTATCGGTCAAAAAACCGGCCCGGCGCGGGGCTGGGTGGGTAGGCGCCGCGGTGCCTCAATACACTAATTACTTTCTCCTCGCGAAGGCCTCCTCCAGATGGCCCCATGCATCTAGGGGGCCGAAAAAAACATAAACATAACAACTCGGAGATCCGCGCGGACTTCTTGGATCCGCGCTGGATCCCCTTCCCTGGCGCGCGGAGCGCGCCAGGGGCGGCGCCGGAGGCGCCGCCAGGGGGACCCAGCGCCGATCCGAGAAATCCGCGCGGACCTCCGTATTACTATGTTTATGTCATGCTTCGTCCCCCTAGCATCTGCGTCAGCAGCGAGCGCCAGCCATCCGGGCCGCTCCGTGCCAAAATCGGAATCCAGATCTCGCAAAAATGTTACAATACTGTCTTCCCAACGTTTTTGCTGTCCAGGCGACCCCGCGCCCGCGGCTCCCCCAGCGTCTCGTTGAACAATCTGTCTGGCCCATGTGCTGGCGTCGCGAGGGCGACGCGGGCTGCGAGTCGCCACGCTCTGCGTCTCCAAGCAACCACCCAAGAATCAAGTTGCAAATCGATCATACCCTGCTCCACATTATGCGTCGCCCGCCGTATCCAGTCCACCCAAAGTTCAAGGTCATCGAGTGCCACGTTGCCGCCAAGATCTCCGTTCGCAACAGCGCTGCCTTCTGTAGCGTCGCTGCTCGCGACAGCGCGGAGATGGAGCAGGCGAAGGCAGTGGAGATAGTGGGACATGGAATGGGGATCTGCACATCCGAACAAACATCGACGAGACTGGGCGCTGGGGATACGGGCCGACGTCGTCTACCCGCCAGCAACTGTCCTTCTTTGGGCCCAGGCCCGCGACGGGGGAGCGTGTTCCAAAATGTGGCGAAGCGCCGCCCACCCTTGGGTCAACTCTGTGAGCGGGGGTCACTGGGGGAATATGCACAGCATCTCCGCGTGCAGGGGAAGCTCCCCCGGAACGCGGCCACCGAGACAGCTCTGGAGACGGCGGCCGCGAAGCGAGGGAGGACAATCTGGGAACTTGGGGGAACAGAGGGATCGGACGAGTTCTCCCTGCAACGAATCGAGGGCTGGTGGTTTTCATAACTTGGCTCTCTCCTTAGCGCCGCGCGCATTCGTCTTGCTACTTTGCAAGAGGTTCACTGATAGAGGGCGGGTCGTTTTCAAAATGTCGATTCCGCCTTAGCGCCGCGCGCATTCTTGTTGAACATCTTTGAAAGGGTTTCGCGAATTGAGGACGGTTCCTTTCAAAGTGTGGCTCTCGTTTTAGTGCTGCGCGCATGTGGTTTAAACAGTTGCAAGGGTTTCACTGGTCCTCATGGTTCAAGTATTTACCAGAAGCACGGTGTTTTGGATCGGTTCAGGATTGCCAGGCCGCAACAATTACGTTGGCTCGCGGTGCCGAAATCCCACAACTGGTGTCCTGGCACGATTCCGGATCGCCAAGACGTGCCAATCAGGCTAATTCGTGGCGCTGAAATCCTGAGACTAGTGCTCTGGCACGTCCCAAGATGTTCACACAGTTGTCCCCGAACGGGGCAACTCCCTCAGTGGAAATGACCCCTTGTATGGGGCCTATGACGAGGGATCTTGGAGGGAGGGTGTATTCAACATCGTCGATGGGTCTTGGGTTTACACTGCTCCTCCTCCTCCTCCTCCTCCGCCTCCTCCTCCTCCTCCCTCCTCCCCCCTCCCCCACCCCCTCCCTCCTCCTCCTCCCCTCCTCCTCCTCCCCCTCCCCTCCTCCACCTCCTCCCCCTCCCCCTCCTCCATCCCCCCTCCTCCTCCCCTCCTCCTCCTCCTCCTCCTCCTCCTCCTCCTCCTCCTCCTCCTCCTCCTCCTCCTCCTCCTAGGCATTGCCCCTCCTCCTCCTCCTCCTCCTCCTCCTCCTCCTCCTCCTCCTCCTCCTCCTCCTCCTCCTCCTCCTCCTCCCCTCCTCCCCCTCCTCCTCCTCCTCCCCCTCCTCCTCCTCCTCCTCCTCTCCACTCCTCCTCCTCCTCCTCCTCCTCCTCCTCCCTAGGCCTGCCCCTCCCCCTCCCGTCCGCGTCCTCGTCCTCGCCTCCCTCTGCGCTCCTGGGCCCCGTGGGCCCAGCCGGTCTGCCCCCCCCCCCCCCCCCCTCCCGGCTGCGGCGTGCGCGCCGCCGTGCTCGACGGCGCTCGCTGGGGTGGCCGTCGAGCGCGGCGGCAGGACTCGGGCTATGTCGGGCATGTTCCGCTAGAGGGGCATTTTCGACGACAGATAGAAAAATCCGCCAAAATACCCCCACACATATAGTCACAAAATAGTGCCAGATAGCAATCCAAAAAATATAAGCAAAACTATACACAAAAAATACACAAAACATGCACCAACAAATATTCAAAACATGCACCAAAACATAAAACACAAAAAATACAAACAATAGTCCCAAGACTATTTGTGGACGTTTTTTTTTTTTTTTTTTTTTTTTTTTTTTTTTTTTTTTTTTTTTTTTTGTTTTTTTTTTTTTTTTTTTTTGTTTTTTTTCTTTTTTTTTTAAAAAAAAATAATATGATATATATATATATATATATATATATATATAATGTTTGGTGTATTTCTTATTTTTCGTCGAAGATCCCCCTGTAGGGATACAGGCCCGACTTAAGACTCGGGGCCTCGGCCCCCGAAAGCTCCGAGGGGGGAGCCGAGCGGATGGAGGGCGGCGAAGCGGGTGAGGCTGTGGGCTGCCCCCAGACAGCCGCCCCAAGCAGTCCTGGCTGGCCCTGGCCTCAACAGGCCCCCCCCCCTGTGTAGCCCCAGCCGGCCTCGACAGGCCCCCCCAAGCAGTCTGGGGCCGTCCCAGCATCCCCAAAACACCGCGCGGCTCCGCGCAAGGCCGAGGCGAAACAGCTCGGGCGAATGGTCTGGACGCCCGAAAAGGGGCTTGAGCAGGGGATCGGCTGCAGAACTGATTGACCCCAGTCAGGATTTCCTCGTCGAACCCACGAACAAATAACTACGCAGAATGTGGCGCAGATCTACGAACATTCTGCGCATGTTTCATGAGGTCGACGAGAACATCAATTTTTGGGGTAACTCGATTCTCTAGTGGATCCCCCATTCGAGGGGTACGGAAAACGCGGGTACAACGCCCAGCGGCAGACATCATCCAGAAACGACAGCGGCCACTGTTGGGTGGGCGACTTTTGTCTCAAATGGACAGCGTCCGCAGCGACACCGACGGCCACTCCAGCACGAAACGAAAAAGAACTGCCGCTGGTCTTCGTACCCACTGTTTCCGTACCAATTTCGGCCCCCTCGAAACCGGGGAATCGGAGGATGACGGGCAGCGCGGGGCAACGTCAGGGGGGAGCGGCTCCGAGAGGGGGAGACACTTAGTGGGCCCTGGAATCGACATGGCCGTTTTTTTTTACCGGTCCCGTTTTGCTGTCTTGTTGGCCGGTTCCGGCGCCGTTTTTGTTACCAATTCCGTCGCCGTTCTTTTACGGGCTCCCGCTCCCGCTCCAATCCTGGAGCCGTTCTTGCCGCAGTTGCCGTTCGCCGTTTTTGTTGCCGTTTTCACTTGCAAGGGACATCGGCGGTGGACAAACCTGGTAAACCTCCCCTTAGTGAAAACGGCCTGGTACCGAAACCGACGGACCTGGACCCGCAGAAATGACGGCCGCGACGCCCCCTCGCGAACCGATCACGGCCAATTCCTGAACCGACGGGTCAGGGTAGGAGGTCTATCCACCACGGAGGAGGCGCGCACAAGGGGGTAGGGGGGAGGGGGGAAGGCTTCTTAGAAGAAGGCCGCTTCTCAAAGCAGCGAGCCCTACGTTTACCGACAAGGTCCGCGCCTTCTAAGAAGCAGGGGTGCTTCTAAGAAGCCCTCCCCCCTCCCCCCTACCCCCCTCGGCGCGCCGCCAAGAAACGGTGAGAAAACTCGGGTCCGGGGTAAGTCGGGTTTGGATTCCCGAAAAAGGAACCCGAGTTAGCCCTGACCCGAATTACCCCTGATGATTCGGGGCTCTGGACGCCCGAGTTATCCGGGGTAACTCGGGTCGGGGGTAAGTCGGGCTCGGATTCCCGAAAAAGGAAACCGAGTTAGCCCTGACCCGAGTTACCCCTGATGATTCTCGGGAGCGGCCAAGAGGGGGGTGTCCAAGAGGGGGGGCTGCACATCATGACCGGCGGCATGCGCGCGGCCCAGCGGGGGGACCAGGGACGTAATGAAATAAGAAGAGGCGCCATGAAATCTGAGGAAAAATCATGGCCCGCGCCATGAAATCCCCCCCCCCCTGGTCATCACCCCCCTCTTTTCCGCCCCCGAGATTCGGGGCTCTGGAAAACGGCCCTGCCGTCTCCGAGGGCCCGCTGCGGGGGCGGCAGCGAGAGCCGGCAGCGGCGGGGCACCGCCGACGGATCGGCGACGGGCCGCCGGAGGCGCGGCCGCACGGCCCTGGGCGGGGTGGGCTGCCAGGCCCTGATCGTTGGGTCGGGCATGTCCCCCCTGCAGAAGGATCTTTAGCGTTTTTTGTTAATATAATTATCGCAGTGCGACCCTACCTGGGAGTTGGAACCCCTAGGAAAGCAGCATTAGTAGTAACAGTAAAGCTAAGCTAAAGCTAAGCCACAACTAAGCTAAAGCTAAGCTAACGCTAAGCTAAAGCTAAGCTAACGCTAAGCTAAAGCTAAGCTAAGCATAAGCTAAAGCTAAGCTAAAGACAAGCTAAAGCTGAGCAAAAGCTAAGCTAAAGCTAAGCTACAGCTAAGCTAAAGCTAAGCTAAAGCTAAACTAAAGCTAAGCTAAAGCCAACCTAAAGCTAAGCTAAGGCTAAGCTAAAGGCTAAGCTAAAGGCTAAGCTAAAGGCTAAGCTAAAGGCTAAGCTAAAGGCTAAACTAAAGGCTAAGCTAAACGCTAAGCTAAAGCTAAGCTAAAGCTAAGCTAAAGCTAAAGCTAAAGCTAAGCTAAAGCTAAATCTAACGCTAAGCTAAAGCTAAAGCTCGCAGGGGACAGGGGGAACCGCTCCCAGGGGACTGAGGGAACCGCCCGGGGCGTGTAGCACTGCCCGGCCCCTTTAAGCAAAGAGAGTAAGAACCCTTCTAGGCAGAGCCTAGGTAGGGAAAACACATAAAATAGAACATAACAATAATACTACTAATAATAATAATACCAATAATAATAATACTAATAATAATAATAATGTTACTAATAATAATAATAATACTGCTAATAATAGTAATGCTACAAATACTAATACTAATACTAATACTGAAAACTAATACTAATAATATCAACTGACAATAATAATACTGATCATACTAATAATGCCAATCTTAACACTAAGCTCAAAAACGACTCACAACACATCAAGCCATAACAGACACATCGCCCCCAGACTAGTTGTTGACTATGTTTGAATACTCCTCCTGTAGAGGGACACGCCCGCCTTACTCCCCGCGGCGAAGAATGGGCGATTGGGGGTCGATGCATGCCCCTTGAGCCCCCCCCCCTTGAACGATGCCCGTGAAAGTTGGGGAGAGGAGTTGGGCGGATGAAGGGTGACGAAGGGGAAGATCGGAGGAGGGCCGACTGAGACAACGCCGGCCTCCCCTGGCGTTTGCGCCTCATGTGGCCTCCTAGAGGCTTGTCCCCTCCATGGCTGGCCCCACCTCGACAACTGGGGCAGGATGGACCCCAGGATGTGTCCCGGGGCCAGCCTCCTCCTCCTCCTCCTCCTCCTCCTCCTCCTCCTCCTCCTCCAGTTTGGAGAGGCGTGGGGCCAGGCGGGGGAACCACTGCTGGGTCGACTGGCCCGAGAGAAAAGGGACGGGGAAGACGGGCGTGACGGGGGACCGCGACCGGGGACCGCTGTGAGCAAACTCCCGCGGGCAAGAACGGCAACGGGGCACACGGGGCGACTCAAGGGAGGCGCGGCTCAGAGCATGCGCGGAGGGGCTGAGCAGAGGGCGGGCGCAGGGGAGAGGGTGCGGGTGGGACCCCGCCCCAGACCCCCGTGGCATGGCCCCACATGAGTCTGGGCCCCATCCCGGAGACCCGTGTGTCGCCCCGTTAGCGGGTGCCAGGGCCTGGCGAGGGCACCTGGAGGCCAAACGCAGCCAGCGCCTGCCGCTTGCTGTCACAACGCGAGGGAGGGGGGGGAGGCCGAGAAGGGGGGGGTCCCCGTCGGGGCGGCGCGCGGATGTGTTGCTTCCCCTCTTGAGGGGGGGGGGGCGCGGGGGCAGTGGCGGGACGGGAGGGAGGGGAGGAAGGACGCGGGAGCGAGGGGCGATGGAGGGGCGCGGGAGCCATGCAAGCGGGCGGGCGGGGGGGGGGAGCAGGGGACCACCAAGACGTCCCGCGTCTCGATGTTTTCGGGGCACGCACCCCCGACATCTCGACCACGGGGGGTGGGACGGAGGACAATGACGACGACGACGACGACCAAAGGCGACCGCGACGACTACCGAGGGCGAGGGCGAGGGCGACCGCGGCGACACAGACGACTGCGCCGACGCCTGGAGCCGACGCCCGACGACGACGACGACGACGACGACGACGACGACGACGACACCCGACGACACCCGACGACGACGACGACGACGACGACGACGGCAACGACGACGACGACACCGCCGACGGCGACGGCGACGGCGACGGCGACGGCGACGGCGACGGCGACGGCGACGGCGACGCCGCCAACGCCGACTCCGGCGCCGACGCCGCCGACGCCAATGCCGACGCCGATGCCGATGACGCCATCGCCGACGCCGACGCCAACGCCGACGCCGACGCCGAAGACGCCGCCGACGAGGACGCCGACGACGACGATGACGACACCCGACGACGACCGCAACGACGACGACGACAACGACGACGGCGGCGGCGGCGGCGACGACGACGACGACGACGCGGCGGCAAACGGCGGCGGCTGACGTCGACGGCGGCCACCGGCGGCGGGACAACAACTGGCGGCACCCGCCGCGCCTGCCGCCTCGCCGGCGGCCCGGTTCAGGCCCCCCACGCAGTCCTCGCCGCCGCCGCCGCCCCCCCGTGAGAGGAGGAGGAGGAGGAGGAGGAGGAGGAGGAGGAGGACGAGGAGGAGGGGGAGGAGGAGGATGAGGATGAGGACGAGGAGGGGGGAACTCGCCCACTCCTCCCCGATCGGGGATCCGATGCCCACCCGCGGCTTGCCCCGGAGCGCGCGGCTCTTGCCGATCAACCAGCGACACATCGCCGATACTGGGCTGAGGCTCCCCACCCCCCCTCGCGTTCGGCCCTCGTCGCCCCTCCGCCCTTCCCTGAGAGCCGACGACGAGAGAGAATTGCCACGTCGTGAAAAATTTGTGCCGTATCCCCCGGGCCCCATCTTTCTCCCCTTACTCGAGCGGGATCGATCTGTGCGAGAGCCCCGGGGGGCCGAAGAGCCGAGCGGGGCACGCCCGTTGTGAAAGGATGCAGCGCCAGGATCTCCGGGCCGTCGCCCTCGCCGCCGTCGTCCTCGCCGCCGCCGCCGTCCTCTCCGCCGCCGTCCTCAGCGCCGCTGCCGTCGCCTTCGCCGTCGCCACCGCCGTCGTGCACGTCGTGGGCCGTCCGCCGTGCTCGCCGCTGCCACCGCTGGCGCAGAGCGCCTCCTCCTCCTCCTCCTCCTCCTCCTCCTCCTCCTCCTCCTCCTCCTCCTCCTCCTCCTCCTCCTCCTCCTCCTCCCCCTCCCCTCCCCCTCCCCCTCCCCCTCCCCTCCCCCCCCCTCACCCCTGTCCCCCCTCCCCCCTCCCCTCTCCCCTCCTCCCCTCCTCCCTCCTCCTCCTCCTCCTCCCTCCTCCTCCTCCTCCTCCTCCTCCTTCTCCGCCTCCGCCTCCTCCTCGTTCTCCTCCTCCTCCCGAAGGGGATGAGAGGCCTGGGGCTGGCGACGCGCCGTCTTGGGGAGGTCGGGCTGGGATGCCCAGAGCGTTGCAGGCCCAACCTCGATGTCGTCTCGGCGCGAAACCTCACGGCAAGATGTTCTGCTGGCTTCTCCTCCAGGCTTCTCCTGCGGCGGGTTCGCATCGTGCCGACTTCGGCGAACGGTCTCTGACACCGCGGGGATCATTCAACCTTGACCGATCGGCCGTTTCCGAAACGTCAGGTCTTCCAACATCGACCAGTGCTGAGTCGCCGGCGGCGTTCAACCTTGAACGCCGGCGGCGGGGTCGCCGTGGGTCGACATGACGCGAACCTACCGTACGGCTCGACCTAGGACATCATAATATCCCTCAAGAACATGAGACACTCCATCAGCCCAACACACACAAAACATTCGAGGGCACCCCTCCCCCAGGACGCACAAGAACATCCAACAGACACGAAGAACACTAAGGTCCCTTCCCCGAACCGGCCACGGTCTTATACCTTGGTCTGACCGTACCCTCCTCCTGGCTTCTCCAGCCCCCCCCCCCCCCTGTGAGGGAGCCCCGAGCTCCTCTCGCTGCGGACAAGACCTCGACCCGGGGCCAGAGACAGCACCGCGTGCAGCCCCAGCGGGACCCCACCCCCTCTCTCCCCCTCCCCCTCCCTCTTCTCGCGGCGGCAGCAATCGCGACACAAACTCTTCCGCCACTTCCGGTCTCCGGCGGCCCTGGGTGGGCCCTGGAGCCGTCAAAAACAGCGGCCCAGGACGACCAAGCCTGTCCCGGGGGAGGGGTCCAGACCTCATGGCTCAACGCTGTGTGCAAAAAACGCTATACCCAGAACCCCGACGCCAGGATGTCTTCATAGCGTGAACCCCTGGACGTCTCGACCCGCTGCCTGGGGCGATTTGTCCATCCCGAAACACTTTGTGCCTCGAGGCCGAAAGTGTCCAAACGCCGCCCGTCGCGACTACTTCACGCCGCGAGGGGGTCTGGGTGCATACGTCGTGACTGTGGCCAACGCAGGGCGGGGGGGGGGCGGGGGCTGCTTCTTCCTTCCGCTGAGGATGGAAAAGGCAAGGTAAGCACAACGTGTTGGAAGTCCGCGCAGACTTCTTGGATCGGCGAATCGGCGAGCGGAGCGCAACGGGGCGGCGCCGCTAAGGGGGGCCCAGCGCCGACCCCGGGCATCTGGCGCATCGCTCTGTCCGGAGCGTGGGCCCCCCCGGCCTCTCGACCACTTCCCTGGGACCAGCTCCTGATCCCGCGGCGATTCATTACCCGCAGATCCGACGTCGTGATTTGTTCAGTACGCGGTCCCTGGAAGTCTCGACCCATGCCCCAGGACCGGTTTTTCATCTTGCATCGTTTTTGGACTGTCCCGGTGCTCGGCGAGGGCCCCTGGGGGCCGACATCTGAGAACAACCCCCGTCTTGACTTGTTCAATTCGTTGGATCTCTGGGTATCGATCTCATGATCGATCTCATGAAACCAGCCACTGATCGTTTTTTTTTCCCTGGTGTACTTCGCCGACCCCCAGAAAAAAGTCGGGGTCCACGGGCGATGCCTGCCGGGGCCTCCCTTTGGGCGTCCTGGGCGTGCCTCCTGGATTCTGGGCAGGAGGAGGACGAAGAGGAGGAGGAGGAGGAGGAGGAGGAGGAGGAGGAGGAGGAGGATGAGGAGGAGGAGGAGGAGGGGGGGGAGGAGGAGGGGGAGGAGGAGGGCGGAGGGGGGAGGAGGAGGGGGAGGACGAGGAAGAGGGGAGGAGGAGGAGGGGGAGGAAGGAGGGAGGGAGGGGAGAGGAGGAGGAGGAGGAGTGATGAGGGGAGGAGGGATTTGAGTTGAGAGAGGACGGAGGAAGGGGGAGGAGGAGGGAGGAAGAGGATGCTGATGATGACGATGGTGATGATGCTGATGATGAGGATGATGATGATTGGTGATGGTGATGGTGATGGTGATGATGATGATGATGATGATGATGATGATGATGATGATGATGATGAGCGGGCCTCGGAAGAGAGCGGTGCCGCCACCTCCGCGCCCGTGCGCGCCCCGCCCGCAGCGGGCCCTCGCGCCTGCCGCAGCGGGCGCCCGCAAGCTCGGCGCGCGCGGCGCGCGACGGCCCCGCGCGCCACCTCCCAACGCACTGCGTGCTCAGCGGCCATCGGCCGAGCTAGCACGCCGAACGCGACCGGGAGTGCCTATCAGCCCGTCAGCGGCTCGATGGACACCGCGATCTTGTCCGAGATGGCGGGCGCCAGCCTCTTGCTCAGCCTGGCGATGGCCAGCTTGCCCTTGGCCGACGCGCGGCCGCAAGGGGCGGCGAAGCTGACCGCCCGCACGGAGCCCGCGACGCCGCAGGCCGCGCGCGCCACGAGCGGCATCTCGCGCACCAGGTCGGCCTCGCGCTGGGGCCGCAGCTGCGCCAGCATGTGCGCGTCCAGGCCGTCGCGCCTGAGCCGCTCATTGTGCTGCAGCGCCGCCGCGGTGATGGAGCCAGGGCGCTCGCTCGTGTGCTCGGGCCCATCTGCAGCGGCTGCGCCACCTCTTGCCAGGGAGCCCCCGCCAGTCGCAGGAGAGCTTCACCGCTGGCTGCGCCGTCACCGCCTTCGGCGCAGGGCGGTTCGGCTTGGCCACGCGGCGCGCGGTGTCTCTGCCGTCCATGGCGCCGCCCACCGCCGAGACCCACATGCCGGCGCCCTCGACCAGCTCGACCGCCATGTCGAGGCGACGACGAACAGCGTGGCGAATGCGTCCAGCAGCCGCTGCCGACTTCGCAGTTCTGTCGGCGTAGCGGTTGCCCTGCCAGTCCCTGTACGTGAGCTTGGCGTGGCCGATGGCCCTCGTGGTCTGGTGAGCGCGCGCCTTCCTGACCAGCAGCCCGTCGCGCCCCAGGCCTCCGAACACGCCCGGCAGCCTCCGGACCTCTTCCCAGAGGTGGGCCCACGCCGCGCCAGGCGCGGTGGTGCGCCTGGGCCCAAGCTCCAGGAGGCCGCGGCACGCGAAGCCGCTGTCCACGACCACGGTGACGGGCGGCATCGCGACCCTGAGGACCACGATGCGCGCCATGAGCTCGCCGCCGTTGCTGGCCGCACTCGCGCAGCGTGCCCGGCGCCCTGCGCAGGAAGATGTCCGCGTCCTGCTCGATGGCGACGACGGCCCAGGCAACGCTGGCATACCGCTCGTAGTCGCCCTCGAACTGCGAGCCGTCGTGGAACAGCTCGCCTGGTGGGAGGTACCCGTCGTGCTCGCCCAGCCAGCAGATGTGGGGCGATGGGCTGGGCTTCGCAATCCCTGGCGGGGCTGGGCGCGGCGCGCGCTCCAGCGGGCACTTCACCTCGGGCAGGTCGGCCTTCTCCAGCAGCGCGCCCATCTTGTCGGGCAGGCGCAGCTCGGGCGGCCATCCAGCGCAGCCGCAGCGCCTGTGGAGGAGGGTGCCGATCTCGCCGCACAGCAAGCACGAGTCGCACACGGCCATGCCCTGCTCGTACTTGCGGCTCTGACTCCCCTGCCCGTTGGTCACCACCGAGGCGAGGTACCCGCGCTCCTTGGGAGTCAGCCTGAGCGTAGACTGCTTGCCAGCTTCCATGGGATTCGGCCCATGGTCCATCCGCGCCGTTGGGGGGCCCTCAGTACGTGGCGACACTGACTCCAGCCCAGCGGGCTCTGACACACTTCCAGCTCTCTACTCACCTCCGCGAGGTCGCCGCGCATGAGTATCCAGCCCGCCTCGCTGAGGCCCAGCTTCGCCGCAAACCTGGGGCCCCAGCTTCCCCGCGACCTCCTCCGAAACGGTCGCGGTCCTGCTGGGCCTGCCTCTCGTGCGCGACTCCTCCGAAGGCGGCCTCTAGCCAGGCGATGCGGCTGCCTGGTCTCCACTCGACGCCGACGACCGCAGGCCAGCGGGTTCTGATGCCAGCTCAGGGCAGACCACTGCCGCCAGCGGCGGCACAGGCGCCACAGCGGCGGCCCCGCAAGCAGCAGCTGCACTACGCCTGCCAGGCGCAGCACCGAACTCCTCCTCCGCCTCGATCATGGAGCGCGCGTGCCGCGCAACCTGCTCTTTCCACTACTGCGCGTCGGACTGGGCCAGCCTGCGCACGTTGGCGCGGTAGTTGGCCCGAATGCGCCGCCGTGCTGCCCAGGCCGCCTCGCAGGAACCCCGCGCCATCCTGAGCCTGACCACGCCCAGGTTGTCGATGCCGATCGCGCGCGCAGCCTCACTGACGAGGGGCGCCAACCTTCCATGCATGAGCTGGTCGGCCACGTAGGACACACACAGGCGCAGCCAGTGCGCTCTGTCCCCAGCTTCGTCGAGCACAGAGACGTCCTGGAGCCAGAACGTGGTGTAGGCCCTCAGTCTCCTCTCGAGCGTCATGCGCGCCGACGCGACAGCCCGCCGCGCAGGGTCCTGGTCCTTGGCCTCCGTGACCTGCAGCTGTCTCCCAAAGACGCCGTTGCGGCTGACGGCGCCTGCGGTGGCCATCTTGATCAGGGGCTCGATCACGCCGCCGTTGGCCAGGTGCTCGAGACCAGTCCCCTTGCTCATCTCGCGTCACTGCCATGCTCGCACCGCCCTCGACAGGAGGCGCTCGACGATCCAGGGGCCCAGAACGAACGCGCCGATATCGTCTCCTTCGCGCGTGCGCCAGGTGGTGGCGTCGAGCACCTGCCAGCCGACCCGCTCGAAAGTGAGCCGAGCAACACTGATGGGCCCGCGCGCCTGGCTCCAGCTCTCGGCCCGGCAGCAGGTCATGCTGTAGGCGATGCTGTGCTGGGGGGGCCCAGCTTCCCCAGGCCGCCCGCAGCAGAATCATGGTGGGAAGGAGCGTGGCCCTGATCATCGGGTCGAGCATGGGCGTCAGCGTCAGGGCGAGCGCGCGCGAGCGCCCAGCAACGCTGGGCGCCACCGCCTTGAAAGACTCCGTCCTCAGCGTGTCCAACTCCATGGTGGCGCAGCCTGTGACGGTAACGCCGTAGGTCGCGCTGGGCTCAATGCCAGCCCTGGCAACCTTGCGCACGGCCTTCTTGCGCCCCGCCCCTGTCTTGAGGATCGCCGCGCGGCGTTGGCGGAGCCCTGCCTGCGCCTGCTTCTCCTGAGGCACCTTGCGCGCGATGCGCTTGCCGCGCGAGAAGTCGACCCCATGGTTGCGCTCGCCCTTGACCGAGACCGCGCCGAGCGGCCGGCGCAGGCGGGCTGCCAGGCCGTGGCGAGCAGCTGGGAGGTTCGCCAGCGCCCTCGACTTCTTGACAGCCACGTCGAGGTCCACCCTCATGAGTAGCGTCTTGAGCTTGAAGGCTGCCTCTGCGACCTCATTCGCCACGCGCGCCGAGCCCGCTGACTCGGTGCAGCGTGAGATCGTCCACGAACGCCGCCTGCGACGCAGACGGGTTCTGGCTGACCAGGCGGCCGAGCGGCCCGATCAGGATGAGCTTCAGCAACGAGGTCGCGAAGCCGTCGCAAGGCAGGATGGACCGCCTTGCCTCGATCACGCTCGAGGCCGCGCTGCCCATGCAGAGGGACCTCGGCGCGCAGTGCAGTTCCAGCGTCAACTTGAGCTGCCGCGGCGGGAAGCCAGTGGCGATGGCAGCGCCCAGCAGCCAGCGGTGACGCACCTGCTCGAACGCCTTGAGCGGGTCGAGCTAGACGGCGACCGCCACCCAGGACTCGGCGTCGCCGCAGTCGGCGCCCCGCTGCGTGGCCCACTCTCCGGTCGCAGCAAAATGCCACGCGGCCCGCTCGCAGCTGCGGCCAGCCAGCGCCCGCCAGTATGGGCGATCGTTCGCCTCCTCCCACCTGCGTGCGATGCCGCGCCGTAGTCGCGCGGGCGCCCTCGCCAACACGTCGATGACGGCGATGGGCCTCGCGCCGCCAAGCCGCTGCTGGATGAAGCCGATCTTGGTGGTCATGTGCGGCCAGGAGGCGCCCTGCTCGATCGCCATGAGGATGTCGCTCGGGACCTTCAGCGCCTCGTCGCACAGCTCGTCCAACTGCCGCGGCCTCGCGGCACAGAAGGACATGCCCGTGGTCGCCCACCCTGCGCAGCTCCTGGACTGTGGGCCTCGGCGGCCTCTCGCCCAGGTCCGAGGGCCAGTGCGAGCGCATCTGCTCGCAGGAGGTCCTCCATCAGCGACTCCACTCAACCTCGAGCTGCGCCGCCTGCTCAGCTCCCCGAGATCCAGGGTCTCGAACCGCTGCCTGCAGTCGCCGAGGGCGTCGTCGTTCTCGGCGTCGCCGATGGGACCGGGTCGAACCCGATGGGCAGCCGGGGGGCGGCGTGAAGGCCACCGCCCCCGCCTTCGGCCTGCTTCTCGACCCACTGCTGAAACTGGACGGCCCGCTGCGCGACCGCGCGCGCGCCCGCGCGCAGCTGCTGCAGCACGGCAGGGTCCAGCAGGGATAGACGCAAGTTGCTAAGCAGCATCCACCAAGCCACAGCTCGGGGTAGCACCTGAGGTTAGGACAGGACCTCGCCGTCGTCAGGTGTCGCCCTCACTGTGGCAGGGGCTCTGCCTAGCAGTCTGCACGCACCTCGAAGAGCATCGAGATTCGCGCCCGGCTGCTCCACGGCGGCGATGTCGAGCAGCGCGCTGGCCACGCGGTACCTCCAGGTCGTCCCTGGAGAAGCTCGAGGCCAGCGCGCTCCTGCCACAGGGAGCCAACGGTACCGCCGCGGCTCTGCAGGGCGAGCTCGCCACGTGTGCTTGACCCTGTCCTCCTCCACCTGGTAGGCGTCGATCCACTCATCCTCGGCGGCGTCGAGGAACCGCTGCCGGGCGGTGGTGAAGAGGCTCTTGATGTTGTCGTCGTGCTCAACCTCGTCCCTCACCCTCTCCTGCTCGCCAGCAAGCAAGCTGTGCAGCTCGTGGCCGATCGCGCCCCAGCGCTCGCCGCGCGCGAGGCGAGCGCCGCCCGCAGCCCGCTGGGCAGGGAAGGGCTCGGCCACTTGAACAACCCTGGCCCACGGCCTTCTGCGCGGGGCCTCCAGCTTCATGATGACGGGCTTGCGCGGGTAGACTGGCGACCCACTGAACACGCGGACGTTGGTCACCTCGAGCCCTCGCGAGACGATGAACAGGTCGATCGTCCTCTTCGACTGCGCGCAGGTGGGCTCCAGCGCGTCCGCGACGGCAGCGTCGAAGAGCCTCGGCACGCCAGACTTCGCCAGCTCCTGCCTGGCGCAGTTGGAGTCGCCCCCGACCACGCACGGGCGCCCGTGCTCTCGCAGCCTGCAGGCCAGGTCGCTCAGCGCCTGGTAGTTGAACGCGTTGACGCCGACGCCTGACTGCAAGCGTATGTGTTGGCCAGCGCGATGCCGCCGCGCAGCGACCCAGAGTGATGCGGCACCTGCGCGCGCCCTTCCCGCAGCACGGAAGAGGGCGACCCCAGCATGGTGGCAAGCCCATGCTCGCTGCGCACGCACGTGAGCAGCCCCCCAGTTGCCAGCCCCCCAGCCAGCGAAGGCACTGCGGCTGCCCCACAAGGACGAAGCTCCCCTTCAGCGTCCGCCGTGCATGCTTCACCCAGCCGAGTTTCTTGAAACAGGATGACGTCGCAGCCAACCAGCTCCTCCATGAAACACCTGTCGACACTCGAATACGAGTTCGTACTCAGCGACGCGATGCTCCAGGACTGGGCGCGGCCACCCCAATCGGGGCGAATTGGCTTCGGCCGCGGCCTCGTGCTTCTGCTTCAGGTGGGCCTGGAAATCCTCGACGAACTTCCTCTTCTCGGGGTCGGAGCCGACGAAGTCGGAGGCGGCGGCCTTGAGCGAGTCACCCGTGGCAAACTCCAGCGGGTCCCCTTCGAGGTCCACGTCGATGTCCTCGCCCACGGCGGTGCCGGCAGCAGCTGCCCCAGCGGCTGCCCCGCTGCCGCCCACTGGGGCGCCGACCTTACCACCACCCGCGGTGACTGGCTCAGGAGGCTGAGCAGCCAATTCTCCTGCGAGCAGCGCGCGGAGGGGACCCGGCATGTCCTCTCTGAGCTGGGGGTTACGGACGGCAGCTCGAAGTCGGCCTCGCTGAGTGTCAATAAGCGGTCGCGAGCCTCGGGCGAGAGCTTGGGCGGCTGCGCCCCAGAGCCCCCGCCACCTCCACGCTTCGGCTTCTGCGCGATGTGCCACGGGCGGGAGTCGCCAGCTCCGTCCGCCCAAGCCCCGCGCGGTGGAGGAGGACCACCACGAGGAGCAGGCGCGCCGCGACTGGTCGGCCGACAGCCCGTGCACCCCGCCTGCCGACACTTCGCGCGCCAGCCCAGTTTCTTGTTGGGCGAGCAACGACATATGTACATGTACGCCCTCCGCGGTCTTGCCTGCACGAACGTCCGCGTTGACACGCACTCCAGAGGAAGCTAATCGCGTTCGTGTACATATGTTGCTGGCCTCTGATTTGTAGTGGCACCAGTAGCATCGCCAACTCGTCCCCTGAGCCAGCTCGCGCGCTGCGCCAGCGCCAGTGCCGCCGCCGCCGCCGCGAGGAGGAGGAACCATGTCGCGCGAACGGCGCGCCACAAGGGCGGCGGGCTCCTCACCTGGGGAGGACCAGGCGGAAACACTGGACGACTGCCGCGGACTAGCGGTATCCTTGCAGGCACGGAGGCGCGGAGACCCCATTTTGCAGGCATCTTGAGCCACAATGGCTACGGAGAAGGAGGAGCAAGAGGAGGAGGATGAGGAGGGTGTCGCTGGCGGTCCCGGGGGTCCTCTTGGGGCGGAGGGCTCGGAAAGTTAGTTCGAACTACCTGTCTTGGGCCTCTCCTGGGGCCCCGTTTGGGCTCTCGCGGGCCCATTTTGAGCGCCTGGATGCGGCCGCGAATCGGGGGTTCCAGTGCACGTCGTGCGACGCCGCTTTCGCGTGGCAAGGCACACCACGCGCGCCCAACGAGGACACCGTTTGTGCCAAGGGGAGAAGGTGGGCTTCTCA
>CAUYUJ010009169.1:125095-160095 GCA_963575745.1 Prorocentrum cordatum
TCTCTCCTCCTCCTCCTCTACTCCTCCTCCTACCACCCTCCTCCTCCTCCTCCTCCTCCTCCTCCTCTCCTACTCCTCCTCTTCATCCTCCAGCATTCCGTTTCCTTATGAATAGTTTCTCCCTGGCGCAACCCGAGGCCAGTGTGTAAGGCGGGCCGGGCGTCTCGCCTGGAGGGCGGCTGGTTTTAAACGTGTGGCTCTCGCCCTAGCGACACGCACATTCGCTTTTAACATTTGCAAGAGTTTCGCGGATTGATGGCGGGTGGTTTTCAAAATGTGGCTCTCGCCTCAGCACCGCGCACATTCGTTTAAAACATTTGCATCAACTTCACGGATTGAGGGCGGGTGGTTTCCAAAATGTGGCTTTCGCCTTAGCACCGCGCCCGTTCGGTTTTTTAATATTGCGAGCAGTTCACGGATTGAGGGCGGGTGGTTTTCAAAATGTGGCTTTCGCCTTATCGATGCGCACAATCGTTTTCAACAGTTGCCGAAGTTTCACGGGCTGAGGGCGGGCTGTTTTCAAAATGCGGCTCTCGCCTTAGCGCCGCGCGCATTCTTTTTTACTGTTTGCAAGAGTTTCACGGATTGAGGGCGGTTCCTTTTCAAAATATGGTTCTCGCCTTGGCGCCGAGCGCACGTGTTAAGCATGCATAGCAGTTCCACATATTCCCATGAACCACGTGCCAGCAATTGTGTTTTGGATGGGTTCAGGATTATGCGGGTGCCCAAATTATGTTGATTCGCGGTGTTGGAATCCAGAACATGGCGTTCTGGCACGATTCCGGGTCGTCCAGACGCAGCAGTCAATCGTGGCGTTGAACTCCCGAGAACAATGTTTTGGCATGCTTCAGGATCTTCAGACGGCTGTCTTCCAACGGGGCAGTACCCTCAATGAAAATGAACCGTTGTAGGGGCCTGTGAAGAGGGAGGTCGAAGGGAGGATGAATTCCAACACCGTTGATGACTCTTGGGTTTACACTGGTCCTCCTCCTCCTCCTCCCTCCTCATTCTTCTCCTCCTCCTCGTCCTCCTCCTCCTCCTCCTCCTCCCCCGATCGGGGGCGACGATGGGGGCGAATGGCCCAGGGGAGAGCAACACCCATCGGTCGGAAGAAGTAGGTCGAAACATGGGACGCACAGAGACATGCTAACTATATATGGTCCCGGGCTCCGGGCCCACGGGCCCCCCCCCCCTCCCCCCCAGATGGTATGGTCCCAGGATTCCTCGGGCCCGCCCCCCCCCATATGGTATGGTCCCAGAGACGACGACGACGACGACGACGACGACGACGACGACGACTACGACGACGGCGACGACGACGACGACGACGACCACGACGACGACGACGGCTGCGGCGGCAACGACGCCGGCGGCGGCGGCGACGACGACGATGACGACGATGACGACGGCGACGACGACGACGACGACGACGACGACGACGAGGACGACGACGAGGACGACAATGCCGACGACGACGACCTCTGAACCACCACAGCACCACACCACATCCACAGGGGGGGGGAGGGGGGCACCGCAGAGCAGCACCACGCCACGCCCACCTCTGAACCACCACAGCACCACACCACATCCACAGGGGGGGGGAGGGGGGCACCGCAGCGCAGCACCACGCCACGCCCACCTCTGAACCACCACAGCACCACACCACATCCACAGGGGGGGGGAGGGGGGCACCGCAGCGCAGCACCACGCCACGCCCACCTCTGAACCACCACAGCACCACACCACATCCACAGGGGGGGGGGGGGCACCGCAGCGCAGCACCACGCCACGCCCACAGGGGGGGGCGGGGGGGACCATCGCGCGGGGGGGGGGGGGCCCAATGGCATCAGCATTGTGGGGGGGGAGGGGGGGGCCCAAGCCCTGGACCATATTTATATATATATATATATATATATATATATATCCTCCTTGGAGGCGCACGTCCGACCCGAGCATATAGTCGTAATATACCCATATTGTGGTATATCGTTTCCCGAGCGGTGTGGCCATGAAGCGCCCGCAACGACGCATATACTGTAAGATTTCTCGGTGCGCGCGTCGCCCCCGCGGGGGCGACGCACACATAGTATTAGTATGTTGGGGTGACGCCGAAAAACATGAAGCAAGAAGACGTTGAAAGCCAATTGGGTTCCAACCGCCCCTAAGGCGGACGGAACAGGTGAGGCCACTCGGTCACTGAAGCAGGAGGGCGCTAAAGGTGGATTGGAATCTGGGAATCCCAGAATACCTCGTCTCACCGACCGATGGGTACGTGCATCCATAGAAGCCTCCTAGATGGGGTCGGAATAGATGGGGTCGGAGGATCGCGCCGCATCGGCGATACATCGGCGATGCATCGCCGATGCATCGGCGATGCACTGGCGATGCACTGGCGATGCATCGACGACGTCGGCGATGCATCGGCGATGTCCGCGAGAAGAACATCGGACCCGTATCGAGCCGCATCGGCGATGCATCGGCGACGCCGCGCGATCCTCCGACCCCATCTACTCCGACCCCACCCAGGATGCCCAGAATCCAGGGGCGCCGATGGTCCATGCCGTCGGCGAGGCTCGCGGGCGAACGCCCGTCGGTCGGAAGATGTGGGTAGGAACATGGCGAGGTAGGAGGGCGTTGAAAGTAGACCAGGCTTCCGCCCGTCACCTGAAGAGGAGGGAGGGGGGAAGACGGCTTGACTCTGTACAGTAGGAGGGCGCCCAAAGCAGATTGGGACTCGGGACTTGGGCACCCACAAAAAATCTTTACTTTCAACGACCGACGGGCTCGTGCAATGCCCGCCCCTTGGCCATTCTCGGGGATCTTCTGACCTGGGTCAATCCAGACCCGGGTCAGTCAGGCCTTGCAGAATCCTGCGAGATCCCGCAAGATCCTGCGCCCAAACCTGGGTCTACGCGAAGGATCCTGCAGGATCCGGCAGGATCCTGCACCCAAGCCCGGGTCAATGCGACCCTGGCTCTGCAGGATCCTGCAAGATCCGGCGCTCTGGCGGACCCCCGTTTGCATGGACCCCCGTCTCTTGCGCCCCGAGGAGGAGGAAGAGGAGGAGGCGGAGGAAAGAAGAGGAGGAAGAGGAAGAGGAGAAAGAGGAGGAGGAGGAGGAGGAGGAGGAGGAGGAGGAGGAGGAGGAAGAGGAGGAGGAGGAGGAGGAGGAGGAGGAGGAGGAGGAGGAGGAGGGGGCCTTTTGCTCTTCGACGTTGTCCCGCGCCGAAGGCCGTTCTGGCGAGCGAGCGGAGGGCGCCCGTGGGCAGCAGCCGGCGGCCGAGGCGGGAGTGGGTCGGGTCGGGCGAGAGGGGGGAGCAGAGGTTTGGACGCCCGAAATGGGTACCGAAAGAATGGGTGCAGTGCCCAACAGCAAATGCTGTCCCAAACCAACAGCGGCCGCTGTTGGGCAGGCGGCCTCCTGTCTCGAATGGACACAGGCCGCGGCGGCGTGGACAGCGAGCCCTGTTCAAAATGAACGAGATCCGCTGTTGGGCATTGTACCCATTCTTTCTGTACCCATTTCGTGCGTGCAGAAAAGGGGGGTTTGAGGGTCAGCTCGCGTAGTTGATTTTCCTGGCGCCTCCCGGCGCCAGAGGCGGCCATGTTCGGCGGTGGACAAACCTCCCTCTAGTAAACCTCCCGTTAGTGAAAACGGCCTGGGACCGAGACCGGCGGACCTGGACCCGCAAAAATGACGGCCGCGACGCCCCCTCGCGAACCGAAAACGGCCAATTCACTAATCGACGTGTCAGGGTAGGAGGTCTGTCCACCCCCGACATGTGTCGAGGAATGGGCCCCTCGGTGGGGCCGAAACCAGCTGCGTGCAGCAGATTTCGTACCCCCCCCCCCCTTTCCCAACATCCCCCCCTTTCGTCCGGCCCGAGTGGGGTGCGAAGGGCTTAATAAACCGCGGGCGCCTGCGGTCGCGCGGGCGCCCGCGGCGTGTGGCGCGCGTGCGGCGCCTGGCGCGGGACGGCTCACCAGCCTCGAGCATGCCCCTATCCTTAGGTCGGGCATGTCCCCCTACAGGCGGATTTTGGACGAAAAATCAAAAATATTGAAAAATGCCCCAGCATTGTCGACAAAATTAACAAAAATCGTTCCCTGACTATTTTTTTACTATTTTTGAATATTCCTCCTGTAGGGAGACGTGCACGACTTAACCCTATCCCCAAGACTCCCTTGAGTCGTGAAACAATCGCGACGGCAGGCTTTTCGCTATCTTCAACGTCTGGGGGCTGTGTTACCATCGGGAGCGGCCAAGAGGGGGGTGTCCAAGAGGGGGGGGTGCAAATCATGACTGGCGGCATGTGCGCGGCCCAGCGGGGGGCCAGGGACGTAATGAAATAGGAAGGGGCGCCATGAAATCTGGGGAAATATCATGGCCCCCGCCATGAGATCCCCCCCCCAGTCATCACCCCCCTCTTTGCCGCCCCCGATACCAGGCCTCGGGGCCTGCAACAAAACAACTCGGGACGAGCAACGGGTCCCCGGGGGTCGACGCCACAACAGAAGTCATGGCGTCGGGGACCTGGGGGCCCAGACTTCTGTCGGGCGTGTCCTTTCGACGATAAATAAAACATACTCCAAAAATGCACCAAAAAGGTTAAACAAAAATGCTAAACAAATAATTCCCATACTATGTTTGGATTATTTCTGGAGTATTTTGTGAACATTTTGCATTTTTCGCCGAAAATCCCCCTGTAGGGGGACAGGCCCGACATAAGCCCAAACCCCAGGACCCCTTGCCCTGAGATCGGGGCGCCGCCACTGCTTCGCAACGGGCGGCGTCGCCCAGCTGTCGGGCCCTGGCCATCGCTCGGACATCCATTCCGTGTGTTTTTTTCGGTTTCGCGCGTGGTTTTTTTCGCAGGATGATCCAGGATGCTCCTTTATAATCCCCGCCGAGCGAAAGTGCACACGTCCGAGCGATACCAAGGGCCCCAAGACACTCACAGATCGATCCGGCTGGAGACATCACGCAAAAAGATGGGGTCCGGGATTCCAGTGGTGCATCGTGGCAGCTTTTATTGAATTGCCAAATGCGCCCGCAGAAACTGAGGTCATCTTTGTAAGGTCGGCATCGAGATCCGGTGATGCCGATCATAGGAATAGGTACGTGTTCCAGGCTGGCAACGAGCGAAAGTCTCGAATTGGTGCACACCAGCCGGAGTTGTTCCGAGTACTGGAGCACTGTCGGACCCAGAACTCCAGCGCCTTGAACGATGAGATTCGGATCGGCTCCGCCGCTTTCGGCCTCTGGAGGCCCTCGCCGGGCCCCTAGACTGTCAAAAAAATACTGATTTTGGAGGAAGAATCGGCCCAAGGGAAAGGGTCAGGGCTTCCAGGGACCGCGTGTGGAAGAAAACGCCATGGGGGGGCGAAGGGGGGGGATGGCCGCGCAGGGAGCCACCTAGGAGGAGGAGGAGGAGGAGGAGGAGGAGGAAGAGGACGAGGAGGAGGAGGAGGAGGAGGAGGAGGAGGAGGAGGAGGAGGAGAGAGGAGAGGAGGAGGAGGGGGAGGAGGAGGAGGAGGAGGAGGAGGAGAGGAGGAGGAGGAGGAGGAGGAGGAGGAGGAGGAGGAGGAGGAGGGAGGAGGAGGAGGAGGAGGAGGAGAGAGGAGGAGGAGGAGAGGGAGGAGGAGGAGGAGGAGGAGGAGGAGGAGGGAGGAGGAGGAGGAGGAGGGAGGAGGAGGAGGAGGAGGAGGGAGGAGGAGGAGGAGGAGAGGAGGAGGAGAGGAGGAGGAGGAGGAGGAGGAGGAGGGAGGAGGAGGAGGAGGAGGAGGAGGAGGGAGGAGGAGGAGGAGGGGGAGGAGTGCCAGTCGAGACAACGGCGGCCCTCCCCGGCGCTGCTCGCCCTTTTCTTGGGGCCTCCTGGCGGCTAACCTCGTCGCCGCTGCTGGATCCGCCTCGGCAGACAAGTCCGGAGGGACCTCCGGAGAGGTCCGGGGACTGGTTTTGAGCTACTCTCGTGAGTATAGAGAACAACGGCGGCCCTCCCCGGCGCTGCTCGTCGCCGCGGCTGGAGCCGCCTCGGAAAGCAAGTCCGGAGGGACCTCCGGAGGGGTCTGGGGACTGGTTTTGAGCTGATCTCGTTGAGTATAGAGTACAACGGCGGCCCTCCCCGGCGCTGCTCGTCGCCGCGGCTGGAGCCGCCTCGGAGAACAAGTCCGGAGGGACCTCCAGAGGGGTCCGGGGACTGTTCTGAAGAAAATCCTCGAGGCCTCGCGTGTCAACTTCAGACCCGATTTACGTCGGATCTACGTCGGATTTACGTCGGGTTCACGTCGGACTACGTCGGATTTACGTAGGATTTACGTCGGACTGACTCCTGAGCATCGCCGCACGAGCGTCGACCCATAGCTTACGGAGCTGACAAGTGGACTAGATCATACTACTATTACGCGCCGCGCGAGGCCTCCAGGATTTTCCTCATAAGGACTGGTTTTGAGCTGATCTCGTTGCGTATCGTTGATCCGATCCCCATCCCCAGCGGCGCAGCCTAGGCCCCCCTGGCCGCTTTACCCCGCTAGCTAGAGGGGGAGATGGGCCGTTCCCCTCGGGCCTCGAGGGGTGTATCCCCGACTGGGGGGGTCATCTGGTGGGGGTCTCGAAGGGGATGGGGATGGGGATGGGGAGTGGTTAAACGATACCGACTCCTGGGCCAGGCAGGAGCCGCCGCTGTCTCACCTGGCCTGCCCGCGGGACGCGCGGCGCATTGCCAAGGCCAAGCCTGTAGAGGCCTGCCGCGCATCCGCCGCCGTGTCTTCTCTAGGGCTCCCAACTTCGCGCTCGGCGCTGCGCGAAGCGCGAATAACTTCGCGCTCGCGCGCCGCCTCCCAAGGGAGAAGATGAGGATGAGAAGCAATCCGAGCCGAACCGCGAAGCGCGAATAACTTCGCGCCCTCGAGGGCGCCCTTGTCTTCTGGCCCCCCCCCCGCGACACACAGTGCTGCACCGCCCCCTCCCCCGGGGTCTCGTGGGCGGCCCGACGCATCCCTGGTGCGCTCCGAGGCTGCCAGGGCGGCCCAAGCAGGCCACCGATGCCGCCTCAAAACGCACCAAAGAGCGCCGCAAGAGCGCCCAAACGGTCCCAAGAAAGCTCCAAGAGGCCCCAAGACGCCGCCAAGACGCTCTCCAGGCCCTCGGGAGGCCGAAAACGTTGATGTCACTTAAGCTCTTCATTCCCAACCATCCTGTGGTGTTGGGTCCTCGTTTTGAAGAGACAGCGCCCCGCGTCACTCCCTCCCGCCTCCTCCTCCCGCCCCTCCCTCTTCCCATCCGTGCCTCTGCCCTCCGCAGGACCTCATCGCCCTCATATGGGCGCATGCAGGTCCACCTCCATTGCGGCGCACCCCTCACAGGGTGCTCCACCGAAGGCCCCAGTGGGCAGGGTCTGCATTCAATTCCACCCCCGATTTCGGCGCACCCCTCAAACGTGACGTGGCCCCATAGGTCGCTCCACCGAAGGCCCCAGTGGCAGGGTTGGCAAGCAGTTCCGTTCCGATGTCGGCGCACCCCTCCCACAATCCGTGGCCCCATAGGGTGCTCCACCGAAGGAAGGCCCCAATGGCAAAGTCCGCATGCAATTCCATTCCGATTTCGGCGCAACCCTCACACGCGACGTGGCCCCATAGGGTGCTCCACCGAACGCCCAAGTGGCAGGGTTGGCATGCAGTTCCATTCCGATTTCGGCGCAACCCTCACACGTGACGTGATCCCACAGGGCGCTCTGCCGAAGGCCCCAGTGGCAGGGTTGGCATGCACTTCCACTTCGATTTCGGCGCAACCCTCACACGTGACGTGACCCCACAGGGCACTCTGCCGAAGGCCCCAGTGGCAGGGTTGGCATGCAGTTCCATTCCGATTTCGGCGCAACCCTCACACGTGACGTGATCCCACAGGGCGCTCTGCCGAAGGCCCCAGTGGCAGGGTTGGCATGCAGTTCCATTCCTATTTTGGCGCAACCCTCACACGTGACGTGACCCCACGGAGCGCTCTGCCGAAGGGGTGGCAGGGTTGGCATGCAGTTCCATTCCTATTTCGGCGCAACCCTCACACGCGACGTGGCCCCATAGGGCGCTCTGCCGAAGGCCCCAGTGGCAGAGTTGGCATGCAGTTCCATTCCGATTTCGGCGCAACCCTCACACGTGACGTGACCCCACAGGGCGCTCTGCCGAAAGCCCCAGTGGCAGAATGGCGTGCAGTTCCATTCCGATTTCGGCGCAACCCTCACACTTGACGTGACCCCACAGGGCGCTCTGCCGAAGGCCCCAGTGGCAGGGTTGGCATGCAGTTCCATTCCGATTTCGGCGCAACCCTCACACGTGACGTGGCCCCACAGGGCGCTCTGCCGAGGGCCCCAGTGGCAGGTCTCTGGCATGCAGCTCCACTTCGATTCCAGCGCAACCCTCACACGCGACGTGACCCCACAGGGCGCTCTGCCGAAGGCCCCAGTGGCAGGGTTTGCATGCAGTTCCATTCCGATTTCGGCGCAACCCTCACACGTTTCGTGGCTTCACAGGGCGCTCTGCCGAAGGCCCCAGTGGCAGGGTTGGCATGCAGTTCCATTCCTATTTCGGCGCAACCCTCACAAGTGACGTGACCCCATAGGGCGCTCTGCCGAAGGGGTGGCAGGGTTGGCATGCAGTTCCGTTCCGATTTCGGCGCAACCCTCACACGCGACGTGGCCCCATAGGGCGCTCTGCCGAAGGCCCCAATGGCAGAGTTGGCATGCAGTTCCGTTCCGATTTCGGCGCAACCCTCACACGTGACGTGACCCCACAGGGCGCTCTGCCGAAGGCCCCAGTGGCAGGGTTGGCATGCAGTTCCATTCCGATTTCGGCGCAACCCTCACACGTGACGTGGTCCCACAGGGTGCTCCAACGAAAGCTCCAGTGGCAAGCTTGGCATGCAGTTCCGTTCCGATTTCGGCGCAACCCTCACACGTGACGTGACCCCACATGGCGCTCTGCCGAAGGCCCCAGTGGCAGGGTTGGCATGCAGTTCCATTCCGATTTCGGCGCAACCCTCACAGGTGACGTGACCCCACACGGCGCTCTGCCGAAGGCTCCAGTGGCAAGGTTGGCATGCAGTTCCGTTCCGATTTCGACGCAACCCTCACACGCTTCGTGGCCCCACAGGGCGCTCTGCCGAGGGCCCCAGTGGCAGGTCTCTGGCATGCAGCTCCACTTCGATCCCAGCGCAACCCTCACACGTGACGTGACCCCACATGGCGCTCTGCCGAAGGCCCCAGTGGCAGGGTTGGCATGCAGTTCCATTCCGATTTCGGCGCAACCCTCACACGTTTCGTGGCCCCACAGGGCGCTCTGCCGAAGGCCCAGTGGCAGGTTTGGCATGCACTTCCACTTCGATTCCAGCGCAACCCTCACACGTGAGTGACCCCACAGGCGCTCTGCCGAAGGCCCCAGTGGCAGGGTTGGCATGCAGTTCCATTCCGATTTCGGCGCAACCCTCACACGTGACGTGATCCCACAGGGCGCTCTGCCGAAGGCCCCAGTGGCAGGGTTGGCATGCAGTTCCATTCCTAGTTTGGCGCAACCCTCACACGTGACGTGACCCCATAGGGCGCTCTGCCGAAGGGGTGGCAAGGTTGGCATGCAGTTCCGTTCCGATTTCGACGCAACCCTCACACGCGACGTGGCCCCATAGGGCGCTCTGCCGAAGGCCCCAGTGGCAGAGTTGGCATGCAGTTCCGTTCCGATTTCGGCGCAACCCTCACACGTGACGTGACCCCACAGGGCGCTCTGCCGAAGGCCCCAGTGGCAGAATGGCGTGCAGTTCCACTCCGATTTCGGCGCAACCCTCACACGTGACGTGACCCCACAGGGCGCTCTGCCGAAGGCCCCAGTGGCAGGGTTGGCATGCAGTTCCATTCCGATTTCGGCGCAACCCTCACACGCTTCGTGCCCCCATAGGGTGCTGGAGGCAAGCAAGCAGGAGGAGGAGGAGGAGGAGGAGGAGGAGGAGGAGGAGGAGATGGAGGAGGCGGAGGCGGAGGCGGAGATGTCTCGGCCCTGAGATGGCCCCAAGCTGGCCCACAGGGCCTGCAGCTTGATCAAAGATGGCCCCACGACCTTCGCAAGAGACCCCCCAGATGGCCAAGAGGGCCCAAGGAGCCCCAAGAGGGCCCCAAGGCAGCCCCTAGGCTTAAGTCGGGCCTGTCCCCCTACAGGGTGAGTTTCGACGAAAAATAAATCACCCTGTGACGTACCCAACCCATTTGTATCAATGGAAACGAGGAGTTGGCCGAAACTTGCATGGACAATCAACTTGATGTGTACGCTACTTGGGACACGCGCATGGCATGCTGCGCAGGATAACCATACAAGGACGAGGGGCGACAGCTACAGGCTCGAAGAGGACATGGGGAGTCGGGAACGCAGAGCAGGAGAAAAACGTTCGGGAAGCCGAACCATCACCACGGCAGCAGCAGAGGGAAGGTGACTGCAGTAGGAGAACAAGGACGAAAGCGGCGTCTAATTTGAGTCTGCGGTGGGTACCCACTGTGCTGTGCCCCTCAGCAGCCCTCGAAAGTGGCGACAGTTTCACAGATCGCAGCCCCCCAGTGATGGCGAGGTCTAGTTTGAGTCTGCGGTGGGTACCCACTGTGCTGGGCCCCCCAGCAGGCCTCGAAAGTGGCGACAGTTTCACAGATCGCAGCCCCCCAGGGATGGCGAGGTCTAATTTGAGTCCGCGTGGGTACCCACTGTGCTGGGCCCCCCAGCAGGCCTCGAAAGTGGCGACAGTTTCACAGATCGCAGCCCCCCAGGGATGGCGAGGTCTAATTTGAGTCCGCGGTGGGTACCCACTGTGCTGGGCCCCCCAGCAGGCCTCGAAAGTGGCGACAGTTTCACGGATCGCAGCCCCCCAGGGATGGCGAGGTCTAATTTACTCCGGTGGGTACCCACTGTGCTGGCCCCCCCAGCAGCCCTCGAAAGTGGCGACAGTTTCACAGATCGCAGCCCCCCAGGGATGGCGAGGGTCCGGTGGGTACCCACTGTGCTGGGCCCCCCAGCAGGCCTCGAAAGTGGCGACAGTTTCACAGATCGCAGCCCCCGAAGGATGGCGAGGTCTAATTTGAGTCTGCGGTTGGTACCCACGGTGCTGGGCCCCCCAGCAGGCCTCGAAAGTGGCGACAGTTTCACAGATCGCAGCCCCCCAGGGATGGCGAGGTCTAATTTGAATCTGCGGTAGGGCCACTGTGCTGGGCCCCCCAGCAGCCTCGAAAGTGGCGACAGTTTCACAGATCGCAGCCCCCCAGGGATGGCGAGGTCTAATCTGAATCCCCGTAGGGCGTCACTCCGCTGGGCCCCCCAGCAGGCCTCGAAAGTGGCGACAGTTTCACAGATCGCAGCCCCCCAGGGATGGCGAGGTCTAATTGAATCCCCGTAGGGCGTCACTCCGCTGGGCCCCCCAGCAGCCTCGAAAGTGGCGACAGTTTCACAGATCGCAGCCCCCCAGGGATGGCGAGGTCTAATTTGAATCCCCGTGGCGTCACTGTGCTGGGCCCCCCAGCAGGCCTCGAAAGTGGCGACAGTTTCACAGATCGCAGCCCCCCAGGGATGGCGAGGTCTAATTTGAATCCGCCCGTGGCGTCACTGTGCTGGGCCCCCCAGCAGGCCTCGAAAGTGGCGACAGTTTCACAGATCGCAGCCCCCCAGGGATGGCGAGGTCTATTTTGGGTCCGCGCGTGGCGTCACTGTGCTGGGCCCCCCAGCAGGCCTCGAAAGTGGCGACAGTTTCACAGATCGCAGCCCCCCAGGGATGGCGAGGTCTAATTTGAGTCCGCCGCGGGTGCCACTGTGCTGGGCCCCCCAGCAGGCCTCGAAAGTGGCGACAGTTTCACAGATCGCAGCCCCCCAGGGATGGCGAGGTCTAATTTGAGTCTGCGGTGTGTACCCACTGTGCTGGGCCCCCCAGCAGCCCTCGAAGGTGGCGACAGTTTCACAGATCGCAGCCCCCCAGGGATGGCGAGGTCTAATTTGAGTCTGCGGTGTGGTGTACCCACTGTGCTGGGCCCCCCAGCAGCCCTCGAAAGTGGCGACAGTTTCACAGATCGCAGCCCCCAGGGATGGCGAGGTCTAATTTGAATCTGCGGTGTGTACCCACTGTGCTGGGCCCCCCAGGAGGCCTCGAAAGTGGCGACAGTTTCACAGATCGCAGCCCCCCAGGGATGGCGAGGTCTAATTTGAGTCTGCGGTGGGTACCCACTGTGCTGGGCCCCCCAGCAGGCAGGGGGGAAGAGAGGGACGGGAAGGAAGGAAGGAAGGTTCGCGCGAGCAGTGCTCTATTCAAAACGAGAACCCAACGCAGGAGGGTTGGGAAAAAATGCCCCAAACATATGTTGGACTATTTTGGGTGTATTTTTAAAAAATTGTTCGTCGAAAATCCCCCTGTAGGGGGACAGGCCCGACTGAACCCTAGACGGCCCCATCGGGGATGGACATAACCCCTTTTAGTTAAACGTGGTTCAATGAAAACGACCTCGGGCCAGAACCCGGCGGGCGCAAGCCTGAAGATGACGGCCGCGGCGCCCTCTCGAGAGCCGACAACGGACAATCCACTAATCGACGTGCCAGGGTGGGGGTTCTTCAGGAGGGAAACAGCACACAGACACAATCAATCGCCGATTCCCGAGAACATGTGGGAAACTATGGGAAGTGTGGGGGGGAGACAAAACACACAGAACACAGAACACATGGGAAACGATGGGGGGACTCCTGCGATTTGCGCCCCTAGACTTGTGCCCCAGGGGCCCCTCAGCTCTGCCCGCCCCCAGCCCCAACAGAGGAGGAGGAGGAGGAGGAGGAGGAGGAGGAGGAGGAGGAGGAGGAGGAGGAGGAGGGGGAGGAGGAGGAGGAGGAGGAGAGGAGGAGGAGGAGGAGAAGGAGGGAGAGGAGGAGGAGGAGGAGGGGGGGCACGCAGCGTTCGAGGGGCGCCCCCCCGGCGAAGTGGCGGCGGCAAAGTGCTGCCCGCGGCGGCCCCGCGGGCCGTGCTCGACGGCTCGGCACACCGCGGGCCTCGCCGGCACGGCGGCGGGTGTGCCGCGGGCGCACGGGCACAGCCTCGCCACAGCGCCTTGGCAGCAGGGGCGAGGCCGTCGTCCTCCTCCTCCTCCCCTCCCTCCTCCCTCCTCCTCCTCCCCCTTCCTCTTCCTCCTCCTCCTCCTCCTCCTCCTCTCCTCCTCCTCCTCCTCCTCCTCCCCCTCCTCCTCCTCCTCCTCCTCCTCCTCCTCCTCCCCTCCTCCTCCTCCTCCTCCTCCTCCTCCTCCTCCTCCTCCTCCTCCTCCTCCTCCTCCTCCTCCTGAAGGGCACGGCCTCGCCACAGCGCCTTGGCAGCAGGGGCGGGGCCGAGCTGCAATCAAATCTACGCGTGCCAGTGGTGTTGTCGTCCGGATGCGGCAGCAGCGAGGCCCTTGTTCCCCCTCACCGTCCCCACCGCCTTCACCCACTGCCTTCCCCACCCGCACTCCCCCCCCCCCTCCCCAACGTCCGCGCAGAGGCGGTTGGACTAGGGTGGGGGTGTCGGCTTTGGGCGAACAGGCCGGGGGGACTAACCTTTCCTTATGAAGCACTTCGGCATGGGTCAACTCCTCGCGATGGACTGAAAGATCGTGCCTCTGTCGAGGGGGGCGAATTTCGATGGGGGTGGCATTGGAGGGATCCGCGCGTATCCCCGACAATCACCACTGGCAACCATTGTGAGACCTGCGCATACTGCCGACGGTGTTTGTAAGACTGAATGATGCCGTTTGCGAATGCCTCGTTCAACCTTGGACAGCGTGTGCAATCGGCGACTGCTCCATCCACCGCTTCGGCTTCAGCGCTTCCTTTGACGAATATTGGATCATTTCGGCACTCTCCAGGTCCATGTGCCGGAGTCCCATCGAGTCTCATGCCCCCGATGCATTCAGGCAGATGATCGAGCACTCCATCAGCGCAAACCCCGCAAAGACCCACAGAGACACGAATATGGGTGTCGCTCCTGCAAACGCCTCGGGCAACAACTCCATGATGGACACGCAAACCATCACCCCCGCGGTCGAGGCGTACACAGCACCATACACAAACGGTGGTAGGCCTTCGAGCCTGCAGATAGCGATGAGGAACCAGCCAAAAGCTGCCCCGATGGGCTGCGCGAGGCCGGCCCAGAACGTGTTCTTTACAGCTCCCCAAACTGACCCGCTTGACTGATAGAACGGGACCGCAATGGCCATTCCCTCTGGGATGTTGTGCATTGCGATTGCCACTGGCACTGCGAAAGACCCTGTGCCTCCACCAAAGAAAGTTGCAAGACCCTCGGGGAAGTTGTGTATCGTCAACGCCAAGAACGTCACAAACGAGATCCGCTCAAGAGAGGACACCTTCTGTGAGTCGTGATGATTCAAGGCCTCACTTGAATCAGAGTCTCCCTCCTCCACGTTCTCCTGATTGGAAAACATCGCGTCAACGCACTTGTCGAGCCCAATCGCAGCGAGTACGCCCACGAAGAAGAAGCCAGCAACGCATAGCCTGACGCAGATAGTCTCACCACCCTCCCCACCATCACCCTCACCCACTCCCGCACTGAGGCGTCTTCCACTGCCGCAGTCTGGAGGATGAAAATGGTGCTCGAAGAACTGGACCGCCTCTGTCCCAAGGATGTCAATGAACGAGACCCACATCATCACGCCAGCTGCAAAGCCCATGGCCGCAGAAGTGACTTTCTTGGGGTTGCCACCCATCTTGGCAAAAAGGATGGCCACAGAACCCAGGCAGGTTGCCATCCCTGCAATGATCGTGAGCACAAATCCAAGCAAGTAGTCTGGCTCCTTCTCGCTGCAGGGTGCCAGGCGCCGAGCAACCGAAGGACGCCCCGAAAACATGGCCACGAGGCTCGAACACAGTGTGAGAGGCTTCTGGTGCTCGGGCTATTCGGGGAATGGCTCAGGGCACGGAACAACACATCTGCAGATGAGGCCAACTTTTGCACCAGAGCCACATTGGCTACCACATGTGGGATCGGAGGAAGAGGACGATGGAGAGTTAGGCTCGTCAGGAAACCTCCCCCCCCCCAGGGGCAATGCAGCGTCAAAGGGGAGGACGAGAGCTGCAGCTACGTTGCAGGCGAATGTGGCCATATCTGTTGACATCACAGGTGTAACACTGCCCCCCGTTCGCCAAGTTTTCAATATCGCATCGCCTCCCATACTGATCACCTGACTCTCCCGCAAGAGAAACCTATACATAGATCGATTTTTAAATACTAGCACCATCGCGCGCGCTTCGCGCGCGCTCAAGTTCTATCTAGGCTTGATGGGCGAACACATGGCATATCCTCCTTGTCGTTTCTTGTATCCAAGGTCTCTCTTCGAGGCCCTGCGCAAACCTCGGTATCGTAAAGAAAGTGTAACTGCAGAACCGCAACAATCATTACTTGCCGTTATGTATTCAACGATTTGGGGCCCTCGAAGGCTTTGAGGGTTCTTTTCTGGGGCCTCCATTGTGGTCTGTTGTGCAAGTATAGGCAAGGGGGCGAACTTGGAAGAACACGGAACGGTGGGATTTCACTTGTTTTCAAATTGTAGTGCCTGGGCTGTGGGTTAGACGTTTCCTGGATGCAGGCCACGGTCGCCTATTGGGCGATTGGGGCGATCTTGGGGGCCTCTTTGGCCGTGTGGGAGCGTTGGAAGCATGAAATGGTGAGAAGGCCAAAAAACATGAACGATTTTAGGTTCTCTGGGCGCTCTCCAGAGGCCTCTCGGAGCTCTCTTGATGTCTTTTGGAGGCCTACTGGGAGCCTGGAGAGCCGCCCGAAAGCTATCCTGGGTTGCTTGGGAGCGTCTTTGGGCCGCTCGTTTACGTTCTGGGGAGGTCGGGAAGCGCGGTACCGGGAGCGCTCCGCAGATGTTCCAGGAAGGTGTGGGACCCCCTGGAGGAGGGGGCGCGCATTTGGTGAACCGGAAAAAAAGGGAATCCCTCAAATTCTTTTTTTTTCAACTTCGTCGGTCTTGGAGCGTTGGAAGCGGGAAAACGTGAGAAGGCGAAAAACATTGACAAAAACCACTGGGAATCGAAGATTATACCTTCTTCGTGCTCTCTCGGGACGGCTCTCGAAGCTCTCTGGAGCTGTTAGGGTGCCTCGTCGAGGCTTTTTTGAGGGCCTCTCAAGGGTCTGGGGTGTGTTGGAGGCCTGTGGGGGGTCCCGGAGTCCTCTCGGAGGTCTCTGGAGGCCTCCTGCTCCCGCTCTTGGGCTCATCTTGGGCCTGTTCTGGTGTGGTCTGGAGCTGTCCTGGGCGCCTCTTCGGCAGTCTTGGGGCCGTCGTGGCCCGTCTGGGAGCCGTCTTGGGAGCCTGTTGGGCGGTCTTTGGGCGGTCTTGGGGGCCTCTTCGGCCGTCTTGGAGCGATCGGAAGGGCCTCTGACGCCGTCCGGGACCGTGGGGAGGCGGAACCTGCGAGTGCAAATATGCTTCAAAAACCACTCGACAATGAATGATTCTGGGCTTCTGGGGCCCTTTGGAGGGGCCTCTGGAGGCGCTCTTGGGGCGTTTTGGCGGCGTCATCGGGCGTCCTGAGGCCATCTTCGGCGTGTCCGGGGCCTCCTGGGGCTGTCTTGACAATCTCTGGGGCCCTCGTGGCGTGTCGTGGCATGTTTTGGAGCGGGCCCTGGCAGCCCTGGGACCCCCCCAATGCTCCCAAGGGGGGGGTATTGGGACCCCTGGGGCCTGGTCATCCTCCTCCCTGTCTACCTTTTTACGCTTCCACCAGGAGGAAAAGGGACAAGAGGAACCCTCTGCCTCCACCTCCTGCCCGAAGTAAAGGAAAGGGATAGAAACCACACCACCCTCTTCCCTGAAGGACATGGGAAGGGAAGGAACCTCCCCCCCCTCCTTCTCAAGAAAAGTGGAGGGACTGAGCCTCCACATCCCCGCCCTCCTCCTCCCTCCCGAGGGAAAGCTCCCTCCCCCGCCTCCTCCTCATTTCTGAAGTGAGGAGAAGAGAGGAGCCACCTTCTCCTCTTCATCGCCCTCCTGCCTAGAGCACAGGAAAAGGAACGTAACCTTCTCTCTCTCTTGATATTTCTCATCCCACCTGTGGACGAAGGAAGGGTACCTACTGCCACTTCCTGTTCCTTTTTCGAGGGAAAGGACAGGGCAGGGACCTGCTGCTCCGACACCCTAATTAGGGAGAGGATTGCCAAACCATCTCCACCGCATCACCTTCCTCCTTCCTAGTGGAAACTGGAATTGAAGGAACCTCCTCCTCCCTCCAGAGGGAAAGAGAGGGACTGATCCTCCACCTCATCCCCTTCCTTCCTGCAGGAAAGCGGGAGAGGGGGACGGAACATCCTCATCCACCCTCTCTTCCCCTTTCCCTTCCACCAGGAGGAAAACGGAAGAGAGGAACATTATCCTCATCGTCTTCCTCCTGTCTTGAGCAAAGACAAGGGATCGACATTGGCATTCCTTCTGTGGCGGCGTCTAACAGGATTCCCTCTATGAAGGGTTACACACGGATTCCTTGTGCGCTGGATTACGGAAGGTTGGGGCTTAACAACGGAGTCCTCCGATTGCGGATCCTCGCATCTGGGACCGACCCAGAAACATCAGAAACATCGGATGTATCTGCCTCCTCCTCATCATATTCCTGATCCTCTCCCACCCTCCTGCTCGTCCAGCTCCTCCTTCTCCTCGCCCCCTTCCAGCTCTTGCTCCTCCTCATCCTCCTCATCCTCCTCCTCCTCTTCCTCCTGCTCCTCCTCCCCCTCCTCCTCGCAAAAGGGGGCGCTGTGATGATTCACTTTGTGGGCGAAAGAAATGACCCTCACCCTTCCTCGCAACATCCCTTCTGGGTGGAGGAGAAATGTGCAGGGCAACTGGGGGGGGGGGGGGGGGCGCGAACGTGGTCTGGTGGTCTGGTGGTAGATGTGCCGTGCCTGCTATGCAGCCGCATCTGCTACGCAAGGCCCTCCCAAAGCAGATGAAGTGCTAGGCATGCCCATTTGTGGTGCAGCCACCTCTGCCAGGCAAGGTCCCACACCCAGGTTGATGTTTAACCAAAAGCCACTGGTACTAGGCATCCCCCATTGTGGTGCAGCACCCGCTGCGAGGCAAGGCCCAACCCCAATCAACTAAACAATCGTTGGTACTAGGCATGCCCCTCTCTAATGCAATGCCCTCTGCTAGACAAGGCCCCTTTTCCCCACGCTGAGTAAACACGCACCTTTGGTGTTAGTCATGCCCTTCCGTGGAACAGCACCCCCTGTTAGGCAAGGCCCTCCCAACGTTGACTCTGAAAGAGCAACCTTGGTGTTGGACGTGTCACTTTGCGGTGCGGCACCCTCTGCTAGACAAGGCCTCTCCCAAACTTGTTTGAACAACATCATTGGTGTTAAGCATGCCCCTTTGTGGTGCCGCACCGTCTGCTAGGCGAGGCCCTCCCCAGATTGGTTTAAAACGCATCCTTGGTGCTTGGCATGCTCTTCCGCGGTGCAGCAATCTCTGCTAGGCAAGACTCTCTCCAAATTGATTCTGGCAAAAAAACCTGGGTGTTGGACGTGCCACTTTGTGGTGCGGCACCCTCTGCTAGAGAAGGTCCCTCCCAAACTTCTTTAAAAGAAATCATTGGTGCTAGGCATCCTCCACTGTGCCGCATCCTCTGCTAGGCGATTGGTGTCACAAGTGCCCGTTTGTGGTGCAGCACCCTCTGCTAGGCAAGGCCCCTCCTCAAGTTAAACAAAAGAGGCCCTTGGCGTTAGTCATGCCCGCTTGTGGTGCAGCACCCTCTGTTAGCCAAGGCCCCTCCCCACGCTGAGTAAACACGCGTCATTTGTGCTAGCCGTGCCACTTTGTGATGAAGCACCCTCTGCGAGGCAAGACCTCTCCACAGGTTGCGTTTAAACGACATCCTTGGTGTTAGACGTGCACGTTTGTGGTGCAGCACCCACTGCTAGGCAATGCCCCTTCCCAAGTTGATTGAACACCATCAGTGGTTTCGGACATGCACCACAATGGGGGATGCCTAACACCACGGGTGTGTTTTAATCAACTTGGGGAGGGGCCTTGCCTAGCAGAGGAAACTGCACCACAAAGGGGCACGTCTAACACCAAGGATCCTGTACTTTTTAACAACTTGGGGAGGGGTCTTGCCCAGCAGAGGATGCTGCGCCTCAATGGGGGTGCCTGACACCACGCAAGATTGCTTAATCAACTTGGGAAAAGGGGCCTTGTCTAGCAGTGGGTGCTGCACCACAAAGGGGCACGTCCAATAGCTTTGATGCATTTGGGAGAGGCCTTGGCTAGCAGAGGGTGCTGCACCACTTTCTAATACCAAGGTTGTGTTTTCCCGGAAAGGGCGCGGGCCCAAGGTTCTCTTTTGGTGGGTTAACCCCCCGGTTTTGACTTGAACGGGGCCGGCAGAATTATTCTCTATTAAATACGAAATTACTCCGACGGAAGGACCCCACATCAGAATCCTCTGGGCGAATCTGGAAGAAGCCCTCACCGTCGTCCTCGTGGTTGGTGAGGCGTCCTGGCTGTCTCTTCTGCGTATATTTCTTCTCGCCCTGGCGCGGGCCCTCCCCCCGCTCCCCACGTTGCCCCCGACCTCGCCCTCCTGTTTTGGCTCCGGACATTCAGAAAGTGGCCCGGGAGTGGTGTTCTGGGAACACGAAGAACACGAAGTGGCCTACAGTTGGCTCCGGGCATTCAAAGTGTGGCCCGGGAGTTGTGTTCTGGGAGCACGAAGAACACGAAGTGGCCTACAGTTGGATCCGGGAATTCAAAATGTGGCCTGGAAATGGCGTTCTGCCAGCGCGAGAGCCCGAAAGTGGCGACGGTTAGAAGAATTTGATGACCAGCTCGGATTAATAACATGATCCGCGGGCCCCATAGGGAGGGGGCTCCCGCTTCAGATTTTCTTGCAATTCGCTCACACATGTGGCCTGGAAATGGCGTTCTGGCAGCGCGAGGGCCCGAAAGTGGCGACAGTTACAAGAATGTGATGACCAGCTCGGATTAATAACATGATCCGCGGGCCCCATAGGGAGGGGGCTCCCGCTTCAGACTTCCTCCCAATTCACTCACAAATGTGGCCTCGGAATGGCGTTCTGGCAGCGCGAGAGCCCAAAAAGGGCGACAATGACAGGAATTGGATGACCCGCGCGGATTAGTAACATGATCCGCGGGCCCCATAGGGAGGGGGCTCCCGTTTTAGACTTCCTCCCAATCCACTCACAAATGTGGCCTGGGAGTGGCGTTCTGGCAGCGCGAGAGCCCAACAATGGCGACAATTACAGGAATTGGATGGCCCGCTCGGATTAATAACATGATCCACAGGCCCCGTAGGGAGGGGGCTCCCGCCTGAGACTTCCTCGCAATTCACTCACAGACGAAGCCCAAGGCGAGTGAGTGAGTGAGTAACTGACTGAATGACTGACTGACTGATGATGATGATGATGATGATGATGATCATCACACTCTCTCATGCGCACACTCATCATCATCATACGTGAGTGCTGATGGGTGAGTGAGTGAGTGAGTGAGTGAGTGAGTGAGTGAGTGAGTGTGTGAGGGATGATGAGTGAGTGAATGAGTGAGGAATGAGTGATGATGATGATGATGATGATGATGATGATGATGATGATGATGATGGTGGGTTCCTGTTCCTGCGCGGGGTGTCCAGAGAAAACGAGAACCCCACTTTGGATGTGGGGAATAAAATCCACTTCGGCGTGACAAAATGCATTTCGCGCGAGGAAATTGTCCCCCCATCTCGGATGCTCGATAAACAACGGGGTCCGCGGGCTTCCGCTTTCCTTCGTTTAAAAAAATGCGGGGCACTTTTAGCAGACCCCTTCGAAAAATAATGAAGTCTGGAGTCCCGACCGCGACGCGGAACAGGGCCCCGCGCGCAGGAATTCCGAGGATGTCTCGCGCGTGCCGCGTCCCGCGCGCAGGAATTTCGAGGATGTCTCGACTAATTCGCTTGTTTGCCCAAGATTAAGCGTGAACATGTTGAGTTTTTGCGTGCCCGCTCGAGGATGGTGCGCCGGCCCTGGGAACGCGTCCCGTGGCACGTCCATAGGCACGTTTCGTAGCGCGTTCCCTTGGCACGTTCCGCGGTGTGTCCCCATGGCACGTTCCCTGTGACGTCGCCTGGCGCGTCCCTTGGGACGGTCCGCGGCGCGTCCTCCTGGCATGTTCCTCTGTCAATCAGCTCTAGGGCAGCTACTATGTGCTCAGGCAGCTCGAGCTTAAGATCCAGATCAGTTCGGTCATGACTCGGACGTAAAGGAGGACGATCCACAACGCTATAGACCAGAATCGCGGCATGGCACATCGCAGTTCAGCACGGCGCAGCACAGCACAGCCCTCGGCACGGTACATCAAGATCGATACACTCTCAACATCGCAACCTGTCACGTTCCCTGGCGCGTTCCGTGGCGCGTCCCGTGGCGAGTCCCCTTGGCACGTCGCGCGGCGCGTCCCCTGGCACGTCCCTTTGGCACGTTCCGTAGCGCGTCCCTTTGGCACGTGCAGCGGTGCGTCCCCATGGCACGTACTCTGGCACGTTGCCTGGCGCGTCCCTTGGGACGTTCCGCGGCGCGTCCTCCTGGCATGTCCCCCTGTCAATTAGCTTTGGGGCAGCTACTATGTCCTTAGGCAGCTCGAGCTTAAGATCCAAATCGATTTGGTCAGGAATCGGATGCAGAGGAGGACTCGATCCACAATCGCGGCATGACACCTCGCAATTCAGCACGGCGCACCACAGCACAGCCCTCGGCACGGTACATCAAGATCGATACACTCTCAGCATTGCAACCTGTCGCGTTCCCTCGCACGTTCCGTGGCGCGTCCCGTGGCGAGTCCCCTTGCCACGTCGCGCGGCGCGTCTCCTGGCACGTCCCGTGGCACGTCCATTGGCACGTTCCGTAGCGCGTCCCCTTGGCACGTCCCGCGGTGCGTCTCAATGGCACGTCCCCTGGCACGTCACCTGGCGCGTCCCTTGGGACGTTCCGCGGCGCGTCCTCCTAGCATGTCTCCTTGCCAATCAGCTCTAGGGCAGCTACTATGTGCTCAGGCAGCTCGAGCTTACGACCCAGATCAGATCGGTCAGGACTCGGATGCAAAGGAGGACTCGATCCACAACGCTGTAGAGCACAATCGCGGCATGGCACATCGCAATTCAGCACGGCGCAGCACAGCACAGCCCTCGACGCGGTATAGCAAGATCGATACATTCAGCATTGCATTCGCCCGTTGCCCAATCAAGTGTCTTTGAAACGTTGCCATGTCTTACATTTCTATATTCCTTTCCGGGTTCGTGGGTCGATCATGTTTCATAATCAACTTGGGGAGGGGCCTTTCTGCCTAGCAGAGGGTGCTGCACCACAACGGGGCATGCCTAACACCAAGGATGTGTTTTAAATCAACTTGGGGAGGGGCCTTGCCTCGCAGAGGCTGCTGCACACGACGGGGCATGACTCACGCCGAGGGCATGTGTTTGTTGCTTATTTGCTTATAAACATCAACTTCGGGCTGGACGTTACCTCGCAGAGTGTGCTTCACCGCAAAGGGGCATGTCTAGAACCAAGGGTGTCTGTTAAATCAACTTGGGGATTGGACATCGCCCAGCACAGGGTGCTGCACGATCAACTTGGGGAGAGGCCTTACCTAGCAGAGGGTGCTGCACCACAGAAGGGCACGCCTAACACTAAGGCTGTTTTTTTTTGTCCCTTGATCAACTTGGGGGGGGGGGCTTGCCTAGCAGAGGGTGCTGCATCACAATAGGGAACTCTCTAACACCAAAGATGCGTTTTACTTCAATTTTGGGACTGGGCTTCCTCTACCGGGTGGGTGCTGCACCGCAAGCAGGCGTGTCTAGCACCAGGGATGCTCTTGTTTTTTGGTCAGCTTGGGGAGGGGCCTTATCAAGGGAAACGAACTCTATACACCGACGCTTTTCCCGACCCTGCGCTGGAATTCGCACAGGAACGCGGATTCTGGTGTATACAGGATCCTGGTGTGCACATTTTTTGTTGCTCTCCTGGGACATCGGGGAAAAAAATATACACCACACCACCCCAGCGTCGTCCCCGACCCTCAGAAAGTCCTGGGATTCAAGAAACAGCCCGCCACTGGTACTCCACATTTCGTAAAAAAGGGAGGGGGGTCTCATTTCGGGGGGGGTCTCTTCCAGGCTATCTTGGAGGGCCCGGGGGGGTCTGGGGACGGTGTTCTGGAGGGTTCTCCCACGGGGGGGGGTCTGAAGTGGCTTGTCTTGGAGGGTCCAGACCCCCTCCCTTTTATTCCCGGCGGAGCCGGGTGAAATTCCGTGCCCGCCGGCTGACTGATGACTGACTGAACGTCAGGGGACAGCTCGGGAGACACATTTCAAACCGCCCGCGGGAGCGCAACCCGGCGGCGGCAACCGCAACCCAACCGGGCGACACATTTTAAAACGCCCGCGGGAGCGCGCAACCGCAACCGCAACCGCAACTGGGCGACACATTTCAAAGCGCCCCCGGGAGCGCGCAACCGCAATCGCAACCGGGCGACACATTTCAAAGCGCCCGCGGGAGCGCGCAACCGCAACCGCAACCGCAACCGGGCGACACATTTCAAAGCGCTCGCGGGCGCGCAACCGCAACCGCAACCGGGCGACACATTTCAAAGCGCCCGCGGGAGCGCGCGCAACCGCAACCGCAACCGCAACCCGCAAGCGCCCGCGGGGGCGACACATTTCAAAGCGCCCGCGGGAGCGCGCAACCGCAACCGCAACCGCAACCGGGCGACACATTTCAAAGCGCCCGCGGGAGCGCGCAACCGCAACCGCAACCGGGCGACACATTTCAAAGCGCCCGCGGGAGCGCGCAACCGCAACCGCAACCGCAACCGGGCGACACATTTCAAAGCGCCCGCGGGCGCGCAACCGCAACCGCAACCGGGCGACACATTTCAAAGCGCCCGCGGGCGCGCAACCGCAACCGCAACCGGCGACACATTTCAAAGCGCCCGCGGGCGCGCAACCGCAACCGCAACCGGGCGACACATTTCAAAGCGCCCGCGGGAGCGCGCAACCGCAACCGCAACCGCAACCGGGCGACACATTTCAAAGCGCCCGCGGGCGCAACCGCAACCGCAACCGCAAACCGCAACCGCAACCCGGCGACACATTTCAAAGCGCCCGCGGGCTCGCAACCGCAACCGCAACCGGGCGACACATTTCAAAGCGCCCGCGGAGCGCGCAACCGCAACCGCAACCGGGCGACACATTTCAAAGCGCCCGCGGGAGCGCGCAACCGCAACCGCAACGGCAACTGGGCGACACATTTCAAAGCGCCCGCGGGAGCGCGCAACAGCAACCGCAACCGCAACCGGGCGACACATTTCAAAGCGCCCGCGGGAGGGCGCACCCGCAGGGTTTCAAGGGGGTCGATTGCGCGTGCACTTGTGCGTAAGCTGCCCGCGGAAGGTGGCGCGTAGGCGCCTTAATGCGGTCTGCCGCGCGAGCGGCTTGCGTGATCCACCGCGCAAGGTCGTCGCGCAATCGAGTGCAACCCCCCTTCTGATCGTTTCTCCCTGGGGGGTCAGGCGAGTGGAATTGCCTCAGCCACGTCTCGTTCACGCTCGTGGGACTGCCCCCCGCAGGGTTTCAAGGGGGTCGATTGCGCGGGCACTCGCGCGCATGCCGCCCTCGTAAGTTCGCGCGTCTGCCGCGCGAGCGGCCTGCGTGAGCCACCGCGCAAGGTCGTCGCGCATTCGAGTGCAACCCCCCTTCTGATCGTTTCTCCCGGGGGGGTTCAGGCGAGTGGAGTTGCCTCAGCCACATTTCGGCCACGCTCGTGGGACTGCCCCCCGCAGGGTTTCAAGGGGGTCGATTGGGGGCGGGGGACGACAAGGAGAAGAAGGAGGAGCCACTGGCGGAGGGCCCGACGACGAGCCCCCGCGTGGCCCGCGGTTCTCCGCCGGGACATTGCAGCGGGGAATCCCTATTCCACGCTGCTGCCCTTGATTACGAAATCTGGAGTAATGTATACGTTCCAACTTCCGATGATCTACCAGGGGGTGCTGCACCGCAGAGGGCGCCGGTCCCCGTGAACCTGCCCGAGAGGCCCAGGCCCTCCGGCCGCGCAGCTGCTGGACAGCTCAGGCCACAGGACCACAGGCCGTGAGGCAGCAAGCCAGAGCCGCTCTGCTGGCACGTCTGGTACACCGAACGACGACGAGAAGAGATGGGGGAGGAAGGCTGAGGAGGAGGAGGAGGAGGAGGAGGAGGAGGAGGAGGAGGAGGAGGAGGAGGAGGAGGAGGGGAGGAGGAGGAGGAGGAGGAGAGAGGAGGAGAGGAGGGCGGAGGACGAGGACGGAGGAGGAGGGAGGAGGGGGACAAGGACGGAGGGAGGGAGAGGAGGAAGGTGGAGGGGGGGAGGGGGCATCCCTATAGCATCCAAAACGCACCCCAATAGAATCAGGCATGCATCCCTAGAGGTATGGAGGTGGTTTGGGGATGGATTTCTATGCCAATTCCCATACGAATTTCTATATATGAGTCCCTATGGGAAGCATCCTGCTCCTGGGTAGTGAACCTTTTCAAGTTCCTGAACATAGAAAATCAATAACATCAAAATCGGATTGCGATTTTGATGTTTTTGATTGTTTGTTTGACCTACAATTATCCCCGAATCTCCCGATTGTAATTCTTTTCGTGAGCTGCGGAAGGCCTCTAGGAATCTAATATTTGATTTTTTACAACAAAAAAGAAGCATAGTTATCAAACAAAAATCGGAATATCCGAATCTCCCAAGTTGAAAATTAGTAGAAATAAAAAATCAGAAACAATCAACATTGGATTTCGATTTGCATTTTGCCCGGAAAGGGCGTGGGCCCAGGGTTCTCTTTTAGCTGTTTACCCCGGAATCGACGGCTGTAGGGCTGGCGGAATTATTTTGCGATAAATAACGAGGTCGCCTAGGGCCGGCGAAATTATGTTTGAGGACGTCTCGAGCGAAACGCTTGTTTGTCTGAGTTTGTTGAGGATGTCTCGAGCGAAACGCTTGTTTTGTGTTAAATATTGTCCTCTCAATTCAGAAGATCTCTCAAGTGAAATGCTTGTTTTCACGTGCCCAGGTCTTGAAAATGTCTCGAGCGAGGCGCTTGGCTTCACGCGTCCACGTTGCCCAGGCAGATGTCTAGCATGAGGATCTGTTGAGGATGTCTCGAGCGAGACGCTTGTTTTCACGCGTCCAGGTCGCCCAGGCGGATGTCTAGCACGAGGATGTGTTGAGGAAGTCTCGATCGAAACGCTTGTTTGCACGTGTCCAGGTTTCCCTGGCGGATGTCTAGCATAAAAATGAATTGGGAACGTCTTGAGCGAAAAACATGTTTTCACGTGTCCAAGCCGCCCAGGCACAGCACAGCCCTCGGCACGGTACATCAAGATCGATGCACTCAACATTGCAACTTGGCACGTCCCCTGGCACGTTCCGTGGCGAGCCCCACTGGCACGTCGCGCGGCGCGTCCCCTGGCACGTCCCGTGGCACGTTCCGCAGCGCGTCCCCTTAGCACGTCCCGCGGTGCGTCCCCGTGGCACGTCCTCTGGCACGTTGCCTGGCGCGTCCCTTGGGACGTTCCGCGGCGCGTCCTCCTGGCATGCCCCCCTGTCAATTAGCTTTGGGGCAGCTACTATGTCCTTAGGCAGCTCGAGCTTAAGATCCAGATCGATTTGGTCAGGACTCGGATGCAGAGGACTCGATCCACAATCGCGGCATGACACATCGCAATTCAGCACGGCGCACCACAGCAAAGCCCTCGGCACGGTACATCAAGATCGATACACTCAGCATTGCAACTTGGCACGTCCCCTGGCACGTTCCGTGGCGCGTCCCGTGGCGAGTCCCACTGGCACGTCGCGCGGCGCGTCCCCTGGCACGTCCCGTGGCACGTCCCGTGGCACGGTCCGTGGCGCGTCCCCTTGGCACGTCCCGCGGTGCGTCCCCGTGGCACGTCCCCTGGCACGTCGCCTGGCGCGTACCTTGGGACGTTCCGCGGCGCGTCCTCCTGGCATGCCCCCCTGTCAATTAGCTTGAGGCCGGTTCTATGTCCTCAGGCAGCTCGAGCTTAAGATCCAGATCAGTTCGGACGGGACTCGGATGCAAAGGAGAACTCGATCCACAACGCTATAGAGCACAATCGCGGCATGGCACATCGCGATTCAGCACGGCGCAGCACAGCACAGCCCTCGACGCGGTATATCAAGATCGATACATTCAGCATTGCATTCGGCCGTTGCCCAGTGAAACGTTGCCATGCCTTACATTTCTGTATTCCTCTCCGGGTTCGTGGGTCGATCATGTTTTGATCTGCTTGGTTTCCGTAATTTCGAAAATTCCGCATTCTCGAAGCCTTCCGAAGCCTCCAAGGGCAGAAACACACAAAACGACGCCTGTACCCGAAACATCCCCCAATCGTGTATATATATATATATATATATATATATATATATATATATATACTAGAACCACGCGCGCGCTTCGCGCGCGCCCAGGTTCTAGGGCGGCACAGGCAGAGCATTCGTTTGACAGAACAGGGGATGAGAGGAGTGGCAAAGAGAATCCCACCAGCTCTCTGTGCGTAGGTGGTTGAGCGCGTTTCCTCCCTCCACCCTTCCCTCTACCCCTTCGGGGAGGGTACCTCTGCCCCTAACCATCTCCCCTGGACCTAAATGGGGTCCCCGCGAGCGGTCAGATCGTGTCTTGGGGGCTTCTTGGGTTCTCATGGGGGCATCTTCGGGCGGAGAGCTCGATTGATAGGTTCGTGTTCCCTATCTTGGGCCCCTCTGAGGCCTTCTTGGGGCACTCTTGGGCCGTCTTGGGCGGATCCGGGGCGGTCTTGGGTCTCTCTTGGGCCGTCTTGGGGCTCTCTTGGGGGCATCTTGGGCCGTCTTGGAGCAGTCTTGGGAGCCTCTCGGGCGGTCTTGGAGCCTCAGAGCGAGAAACCAAAAAACACAGAAAAAACAAATGAAAAATCAACGATTTCTGCCTCTCGGGGCCGTCTTGGGAGGCCTCTTGGAGGCCTCTGGGGATTCTTGGGGGCGTCTTGGGTCGTCTGGAAGCCATCATGGGCGTCTTGGACCGATCTTTCGGCGACTCTGGGCCCTCTTGGACCGTCTTGGAACATTGGGCCGTCTCGAGGGCCTCTTGGGCCGTCTTGGAGCCCCCAGGGGGGGGGGTAACACGGGCGTGACCCGGATGTCCCGGGGGTGGGCCGTAGCGCCGGGGGCCGGGGACCTGGTATTCATCCATTATATATATATATATAGATTCATACATACATTTGCAGCTCCCTCTTCGCTATCTCATGGCTCCCCGACGAACCTATTCGGCCACGATGGTGTGAACATGGTCTTGAAACCCTTAGCTGTGTTATAATGGCGTAGTGAAGTGCTTCCGCTGTGGCAAAACATCACTTGGACCATCTGGCGTCCCCGGGCACACTGATTAAAATATGTGTGCGAACCGGTTCCGGCTGTGAGGAACCATACCCCGTACAGCATAGTACCTGAGACAACGTATCCATCAGCACGGGAAGGACGCCACAGCGCATGCTGGACTCTTCCTCAAAAAAACTTGCAGCTTGCATTCAGGGGCTTTTATTTGCTTCCGGAGGGCATGATTCTCGGCGGCGCACACAAGGGGGTCGAGTGAAGGGGGAAGGCGTCTTAGAGGGAGGCTGCTTCTTAGAAGACGCCAGCCCTACATCTACATCTATTGACAAGGTCCACGCCTTCTAAGAAGCAGGGGTGCTTCTAAGAGGCCCTCCCCCCTCTCCCCTATGTGCGTGGCTGGCGCTTGCTTCCGAAAGACAGGATCCTCTGGCCTGCAGTCACCCGTTGCCCCACGGCTGGTGCCCCACGGTCGGTGCCCTCACGCCTTGTCCTGTGGGCCGCTGTCGGACATTTCCCGTCGGTGCCCCCTGTTCGTTGCCCTGCACGTTCGTGCTATACTGGTTCCCAGTGGGCCCCAATCGGCCGTTCCCCGTGGGTGCCCTTTGGACGGTGCCTTATGCTGAGGGGTAACGAGGGATGGGGGGGACTGGCATGGAGGGACGCATCGACTTGCATCACCGATAGATCGGCGATACGCCCCCGATCGTGAATCCGCACGTGCCTGGGCAGGTTGGGGCTATTGGGCTCCTATCGGCGATCAGTGGGCGATTGGGGGTCGATGCATCCCCCGCCTATGCCCATCCCCCCCTCTTGTTGCCCCTGAGATGCGTTGGTGTCCTACTGGCTCCCTGTGAGCCATGGTCGGCTATTCCAGCTCAGTGCCCTGTGGCAGGTGTCCTACGCGTTAGTGCCCTACTGCCTCTAGTGGGATAGGCCGCGCTCGGCCGTTCCCTGTCGCAGCCCCATGGCTGGTGCCCTATAACTGTTGCCATGTGCTCCCCTGTAAGCCCCGGTCGACCCTTCCCAGTCAATGCCCATGGCTGGTGCCCTGTGCATTGGCACCCCACTGGCTGCTCCCGATCCTTGCCCTATGGCCAGTACCCTGTTGTGATCCATGTTTCCCCGTGGGCCGCAGGCGGCCGTTCCCAGTGGGTGCCCGAAGGTCCTATGGTACCCAATGCATGGTGCCCTATGGTGCCCCATGATTGGTGCCCGTGATTGGTGCCGTATGGTTGGCGCCATATGGTTGATATACGTATAGCTAGCACATCGGCAGTGCAAGAATCGATTGAAGCTGGCCCACGCGCTGGCATAGTACTCTTGACACAGTCCACGATGCAAATGTTCAAACTTGTGGCACCGAGGCGTTTTCAGATTGGCAACGCGTGCGTTCCATGTGCATTTATGGGGCGTTTAAGATGGCCGCACACGGCTTGCGTGGAGCATAATCGAACTCACATCCAACCTTACGATGGCATGCCATGTTGGTAAGTCATGTAACTCATGCTAGGAAAGCAAGCATGTATCGTCCCCCCCCCTGAACTGCATAAGGCGCTTCCGGTGAAACTCATGCGGGCAGTGCTCAAGACAAGACTGTTCGAGCACGTGGAGGTGTGAATGCTTCTGAGGTGCCTCTTCTTGGTCGCAACTGGAAGCATCCTCGTGATTGCATGTCAAGCGTCGGTGCCCGAACTCACTGACTCCATGACATCACTCAATTGCTGCGAATCTCAGCCAGGTACCTTTCACATCCGACGTTTCGGTGTAGGCTCTGCCCAAACTCTGTGCCAGTCTGGTCTTCGCGGCAGCACCGTTCCGCTTGTGCGACGGATGCAGAAACATATTGTCATCCCATGGAAGCACTGGTTTTCACTGGTTACGAGCATATCAGTCAGGGCACCCTCCATCGACTCACTGCAGTCGCTATCTCCAACGAATGCGCTCTCACTGACGCCCCCCCCAGTTTACTCACATTTGTTGCAATCTCCGACGTTCGCTCCCGCACAATGGTGTTCGTGTGACAGGAAGCGGATACGGCAAGTTCGCGTTGCGGTGACGTCTTTCTCACACCGCCCAAATCGTTCAACCTTGAAAGATGACGGTTTGCCGATCTAGCGCCGCTCGTTCGGTGTCGACCACTGATGAGCAACTGGCGGCGTTCAACCTTGAACGCCCGCGACAGGGTTTCCGCCACGTCGACGCGGAACAACCGCACCAAAAACCCGTCCCACGACTCGGGTCTGCTGAAAATCTGTCCACATACCTATCCTGGGGCCCATCGGGGTTCGTCTCTCCATCTCGAACCGATTTGCAGCGGTCCCGAGGCCCGAAACCCGCCCGCAAGCGCTGAAAACACTGCAAAACCGTGAAACGCGGGCCGCACGGCTGCCGCAAGGCTGCGCGGGTCCTCCGGGCCCAGCTCCAGGAAAGCCACGTGCCTGCCAGTGGACGCCAGCCGCGCGCTCAGACTCAAGGTGCCCCTCGGGTGGGAGGCGCGCGGCCAGGTCCGCCTCGGCCCCTGTCCGCCACCTCTGCCCCCCACCGAAGGTTCCACACCCTTCCGTGCCCCCCGGCCGGGGAAGGAGGATTGAAGGGAAGAAAGGACAAGTGGCGTGCAAGACCCCGCCGCCCATCGTGTGGTACGTGCGGCGCACGTCCCGTCACGATGGTGGGAACGCGGAGCATCTGTGAATTCGAAGAGGTAGGCGCAAAAGGAAGCCGCATGATGTGAGAGCGTCGCCTCCACATGTCGAAGATGGCTGGCAAGGCACATGAGGCTGGCAGAGAGGCGGGATACTGTGTGCACCACTCAAAGTCACCGCATGGGGACATCGAGAGCCGGGACTGCTGGTGGGCTCTCTGGGAGGGAGCCTTGGGGCTGCCGCCAGAGCGCCAACACATGGGGGCAGCGGAGGCCGGGAGCCAGCACTTGCCAACTCGGACTGGCCCCCGCGGGGCGGACTCTGTGACTGACCAGAAAATGACTACCTACCAGACCACCCCAACCCAACCCGAAGGTCCGAATTTCGGGTTGGGGGGGGTAATAGGGTTCCACGCGTGTTTTTTCCATGTTCCCCGACCCCCCCCCCACTGGAAATCGACGGTAAATTCGAGCCTTCGGGCTGGGTTGGGGTGGTTTGGTGGGCGGTGAGACAAGCAAGCCACCACGCGGGGGAACTCCGAGCGCACAGCCGGCGCGTGTCGGGAGCGACCAAGAGGGGGGTGTCCAAGAGGGGGGGGTGCAAATCATGACCGGCGGCATGCGCGCGGCCCAGCGGGGGGGCCAGGGACGTCATGAAACAAGAAGGGGCGCCATGACATCTGGGGAAACATCATGGCCCCCGCCATGAAATTCCCTCCCCCCTAGTCATCACCCACCTCTATTCCGCCCCCGAGCGTGGGGAGGAGGAGGAGGAGGAGGAGGAGGAGGAGGAGGAGGAGGAGGAGGAGGAGGAGGAGGAGGAGGAGGAGGAGGAGGAGGAGGAGGAGGAGGAGGAGGAGGGAGGCGGAGGAGGAGGAGGAGGAGAGGAGGAGGAGGAGAAGGAGGGGCCCGCGGGGCAGCGGAGGCCGGGGGACGGGGCGGGCGGGGCACGGGTGGGCAACGCTCAACGCTCGGGATGGCCAACGCGCGAGGGCCCGTAGGGGGCCACGGCGGCCGGGACCCTGCGCGGGGTGGCCAAGGAGGAGGAGGAGGAGGAGGAGGAGGAGGAGGAGGAGGGAGGAGGAGGAGGAGGAGAGGAGGGAGGAGGAGGAGGAGGAGGAGGAGGGAGGAGGAGGAGGAGGAGGAGGAGGAGGAGGGGGAGGAGGAGGAGGAGGAGGAGGAGGAGGAGGAGGAGGAGGAGGAGGAGGAGGAGGAGGAGCCGCGGAGCCCCGTGCGGGGGCGACGGGGGACGAGGTCATATGGGCAGGGCCACCAGAGCGCCACCGCGCGGGAGCAAAGCACAGATCAGGAACCCACGGGAGGGCCCCTCCTGGCATGGGCCGCCGCGGGGACGCCATCGTCGCGCAGGCCTTCTGTGACAGGAACCAAACGAATAACCTCTTGATGCAAGCAGTTGGGAGGAATGACCACCCTCACGTTTTGCTTACCAAATGGGTTCCGCGGGCCCGTCCACCAGTGTAGGACGGCCGTCGGAACTCGTCGCTCACATATGCGATGTAATCAGAGTGACTCGACCCACTGGCACCGCTGATCTGCCCAAACCCGACTCACCTATCCTTGTATTCGTATGGGCTGAACGCAGGAGATGCCTTCCCTGCCAATCGCCCAGCGCCCCACATTGCAGCTCAACAGGGCGAGCTCGCGTGCGCTAGGAGACGATGGAAAGGAGGAGCGGGGCCTCAATTGCCCCGGCGGTCCTCTCCGAATCCTCGTTCGCTCTTCCCGCGTGCTCCCCCTGCAGGCATGCTCCTGCGCAGCCCCAAGGCGGCCGAAGAGAGCCTAGAAGGACTGAACGACGGCCCAAAATCAACTCACGGCTGCCCCCAGAAACCGCAGACGGTTTCAAGGCCGCTGGACGCGCTCCCCAAGACACACGAAGACAGGCCGAGGATCCTGGACGGGTCCCGACCAGATCCCCAGGGCCCAGGGAGCCCCAGGACCTGTCCGAGAAGCCCTCCAGAAGCCACGGCCCCCCCCCCTTTTCCGGTCGCCCGCCCACGACGCGCGGCCAGGGGAGCAGCGACTGATCACAACCAGGGGAGCCGCGTACCCTCACAATCTAGTCGATTCGACGGAGCTGCTTCTCTCGTGTAGGGCTTCGCCCCAGTGTACCCTTGGACTCGACTGAGGGCCCCCGAGTGAACGCATGGTGACAAATGAATGGCTCTCTTAGTTGCGACGACGGCACAGCCTCACATAACCTTTGGACCTGGCTAATGGCACGCTAGTGACCACCTTATCATGCACTGATGCTCTCTACAATACGATGACGCGCGAGAAGGACGCGACGCGAGCCCCTCGAAAATCGCCAGTGGGCCATTCGTGGGCCAAGAAGCGTCAGCAGGTCGGCTATGGGGCATCAGTGGATCAGATTCATGGATGGTCTATTAGTGGGTCAAAGTCGTGGACTTGGCCATTGGCGGGGTCTTTGGTTCGCCATCAGCGGGACATTAGAAGGCCATTCGTGGACCTTCCGTGGGGCGAGAACGGAAAACGGGGCATTCCATTAGCAAGTGTGAAGGAAACCCAAAACATACCCATACTCCGGACTATACACACATTCTGGACAATTCGGCGGGCCAAACCTTCTTTGCTACTCTGGTGGAGCACAGTCCCTGATGCTCTGGCCACAGAACCGACGCACAGAACTCAACCCCTGAGCGCTACGTCGAGTCGATGACGGCAAACCTGCGCTTAGGCGGACCCGCGCGCCGTTCTCTGCAAAGTGAGGATCAATCAACATCGAACGGGGAAAATCTGGCGTGCGCTTCGGACTGGGTCACATCGACACGGAATCGACATCGACATCGAATCGGATCGGCTGTGCCAAAACGCAGAACAACGCCATGCAAGCATCTTTGGACGCCCGAAATGGGTACGGAAGATATGGGTACAATGCCCAACAACGAATGTTGTCCCAAACCAGCAGCGGCCGCTGCTGGGCAGGCGGCCGTTTGTCTCAACACCGGCCGCGGCGGCGCGGACAGCGAGTCCTGTTCAAAATGAACAGGGACTGCTGTTGGGCACTGTACCCCTTCTTTCCGTGCCCAGTTCGTCCGAGTGACATGGCCGACCTCGGCATCGAACCGAAGCGATCGGATCGAGAGGGGCCCGGAGGGTGGCGGCACTCGCCGCGTCTCCCTCGTGGGCGAGCGCGGAGGGCCCGGTCGGCCCACGCATCCCGCAGGCCGAGCCCCGACGTCGCCGCCGTCGTCGCCGCCGTCGTCGCCGCGCCGACGCCGCACGAGCGCCGCGCGAGCGAGGGCGGAGCCCCCGAGGCCACGCCTCTTCTGCAGCGGCAGCCGGCGGCGCCGGCCGGGTCGCGGCGAGCCCCCGGAGGCGAAGGGGCGCATGGCAACGGGCGCGGGCGGCTGCCGGCCGGCGCGCGGCCGCAGCCCCCTTGCCTCTTGGGCCGCGCTGGGGGAGGCAGGCGCGTGCGTTTGGGTCTATCTAGGCGTGCGTCTGTTTTGTAGGGTATGCAGTGGTGTGTATGTGTTTGTGTGTGTGCAGATGTGCGTGCGCATGCGCATGTGTATGTGAACTGTTTTCGTGCAGGTGTATCGCTGTGTCTACATGCGTATATAGATACATATATATATGTACATATATATACATACATACATCAGAGTGAGGGGGCTGAGCCGAACGGTCATTCACTGTTCCTGGGTGCGTGGCTGAAGTGGAACTCCGAGATGCGGATTCTTGTTGTTGTCGTCGTCCCACCCGCGACCCGCCCCGCGACCCACCCGCGACACACCCTCGACACAACCCGCGACCCACCCTCGACCCAGCCCGCGACCCACCGGCGACCCACCCGCGACCCACCCGCGACCCACCCCGTGACCCGCCCGCGAGCCACCCCGAGACCCCCACGGCGACCCACCCGCGACC
>CAUYUJ010009169.1:165095-182595 GCA_963575745.1 Prorocentrum cordatum
GACCGGTGGCGAAGCGTCCCGGCGTTTGCCTATGGGCCCACCAGAGGGTGTCCTGAGAACCTTGTGTGGTTCGTGCGAGATGCTCTTAGAACATCTAAGGCTGGGACTGCCCTGCTTTACCGCGTCGGGCTCGTGCTCAACGAGCCGTGCTGTTGTTCCTAGAACAGCTCTGGGCTCTGAGACCACGTCGTGGTAGGCCTAATTATAGGAATGCCGGGACGGTCGAACCCTGCCCCAAGATTCACGACCACGACGTGTCCTAAGCCCGTGGGTTCCAGGAGGAGCACAAGGAGGATCCGCGCCGGTTGACTGTAGTCGGGAGGGCGCGAGGAGGAGGGGGGAGGAGGAGGAGGAGGAGGAGGAGGAGGAGGAGGAGGAGGAGGAGGAGGAGAGGAGGAGGAGCACGACATTCCTAAGCCCGTGGGTTCCAGGAGGAGCACAAGGAGGATCCGCGCCGGTTGACTGTAGTCGGGAGGGCGCGAGGAGGAGGAGGGGAGGAGGAGGAGGGAGGAGGAGGAGGAGGAGATGAGGAGGAGGAGGAGGAGGAGGAGGAGGAGGAGGAGGAGCACGACGTGTCCTAAGCCCGTGGGTTCCAGAAGGAGCACAAGGAGCGCTCCACCCCGAAGCGGCACGCCGGATCGGACCGGAGCGTGCACCGCATCGGGCCGCACCGGCACGGAGTCGGAATCGGATCGGGTCGGCCGTGCTGGCGCGCACCGGCTGTGGGGTGCGCTTGCCTCCCTCTCTCTCTCTCTCTCCCCCCCTTCTTGCCTCCCTTTCTCACTCTCTTTCTCTCTCTCTCTCTCTCTTTCGCCTCCCTTTCCCTCTCTCTCTCTCTCCCCCTCGCCTCCCGCCCGCCCTGCCTCATCGCCCCTTCTGCTCGGCTGCCTCCTCCTCCCGTCGTCGTCGTCGTCGTCGTCGTCGTCGTCGTCGTCGTCGTCGTCGTCGTCGTCGTCGTCGTGGTCGTGGTCGTCGTCGTCGTCGTGGTCGTTGTCGTCATCGTCGTCGCCGTCGCTTTCCCCTCCCTTGGCCGCCTTCCTCCTGCACGGCTGCCTCTCGGGATCGGGGGCGGCCTCGAGGAGTGGGGCAGGAGGGCCCAGTCGGAGGAGCTGACGGGAACGAGGAGGCACGGGAGGAAAAGCCGTTCGGGCGAGGGAGAGGGCATGGAAGAGTGTTGGGAGACGGTGCCAACGGGGAAGGAGGAGGCGCAGTCGCTTGCGGGGGAGCGCCGGCAGGAATAACTTGATGAGTGAGAAAGAGGGAGAGAGAGAGAGAGAGAGAGACAGAAATAAAAAAAACAATACAACAAAGAGAGAAGGAGAGATGATATACACACATATGTATACGTGTTTATATACACACGTATATATATATATATATATATATATATATATATATATATATAAATATATATCTATATATATATATATATACCGGGGGGAGAGAGAGAAAGAGAGAGAGAGAGAGACACAACAACACAAGATGATACTCCAGATCCTTCAATAAGCACCCCCACCGTGCCGACCTGTCCGACGCCCCTTGCCCGCCCCCCCACGCGCCCCAAACCCACCCCCTCTCGCTCCCCAACCTCCCCACGCCCCCGAAGGACAGCGGTTTCCCATCCCCCACGCGATCCCCCCCCCCACGCTTATTGAGCGACCTGGAGTAGACAGACGAGGGAGAGAAAGAAAGAGAGAGAGAGAGAGAGGGGCGTGCATACAATGCTTCCCTTAAGGAAAATGCGGGCACACTGCCGCTGCCCAATGGAATAGGAGCGGGCGCAGTCGGCAATGCCTAGACAAACATGAAGGAGCTGGAGCTTAGACCAGCTCCTTACGCTCGCACAACATGACTGGTGCATGCTTGGCGCGAAGATGAATTAAACCCTCGGTACGGATGGCTGTCTCATTGCGGCTGTTGACCAGGGACCGGCCGTCACGGCTTTCCTGCAGGCCTACCACGAAATGTCCTTAGAACCCTTACATGTTATTACCACCAAGATAATGTTCTTAGAACATTAACCCCATGTGCTAAAACAACAAGGTCTCAACCAGACAGGTTCTAGTAACATTGCGTGCAGACCACAAAAGAATCGTAGAGCATTCTTCGATTGGCCCTGCAAGTGAGCCAAGACGCTTCGCCACTGCTTGAGACTTGGCCTCGGATGAACGCCAGCTTTGCTCCATGCAGGCGCACGCGTACAGACACGCCTACATGCATACACGTTGGCGCACGTCTTACACTGTAGTTCAGGCGAGGAGCCCTATACAACCCGCCGCACCCTCACACCCGAATGCCAAGGCCAGAGTGAAGACACTGAGATACCACATGTCAAACAAACCCTGGAAGGTGTTATCATGACATTGCAGGTTCGCCCAGGAAGGTCTTAGTACGATCTTGCAGGTTCGCCCAGGCAGGTATTACTTGCGACAAGTGGCCTGTGGCCAGGACCTAGTGTTAGGTCGGGCCTATCCCCCATACAGGGGGATTTTGAACGAAAAACAAAAGGTAGCCAAAACACAATCAACAGATGCCAAACAATACTCAAAAATAGCCCCCAGACTATTGTTTGACTCCTTCGAGCTATTCCCCCTGCAGAGGGGCAGGCCCGACTTAAGCCTGCAGGGGGACACCGTGGCCCGGTGGGGACGGGGAGGAGGAGGAGGAGGAGGAGGAGGAGGAGGAGGAGGAGGAGGAGGAGGAGGAGGAGGAGGAGGAGGAGGAGGGGGGAGAGAGGGAGGAGGGGAGGAGGGGAGGGGGAGGAGGAGGAGGAGGAGGAGGAGGAGGAGGAGGAGGAGGAGGAGGAGGAGGAGGAGGAGGAGGAGGAGGAGGCCACGCCTCAACACACGGGGCACTGTGAGCGGGAGCCCCAGGGCGGGAGCGCGCGTGCAGACAGCGGGGCGGCTCGGGTGAGAAGCCCTGCGCAACCGCCGCCGCACCCTCACACTGTACAGTCGGGGCTCCTCCTCCTCCTCCTCCCTCCTCCCTCCTCCCTCCCTCCCTCCTCCCTCCTCCCTCCTCCTCCTCCTCCTCCCTCCTTCTCCTCCCTCCTCCTCCTCTCTCCCCTCCTTCCTCCTCTCCTCCCTCCCCTCCCCCCTCCTCCCTCCTCCCTCCTCCCGTTGACCTAAGGAACCCTAAATAAGGAACGAGGCCCCTTTTTCCCATACGCTAAACTTCGATTTCCTACCGGAAGCATAAAGGAAAACCTGAGGCAAGCGGTGAAACACTTCAGGAACGCGGAGCCCCTCCCCAACGAACAGGGTTCCTTCTTCAGGGCCCCGACTGTATGCGGCAATTCAAGATGGGACCCAACGGCCTACTGCCAGGACCCAGTGCAACCAGGGCAACGCCCCGACACACGGGGCACTGCCGGCGGGACCCTGTAGCCCGTGGCCAGTCACAGCGTGCCCCGCTGCACAGGCACGGTTCTTCACAGCCCAGGTCATGGCCCCTTCGTGCAAGCACTGCCTGAGGAGCACAAGACGAACGGAATATGTGGGTGGAGACATGAGGAATGGGGGGGCGTCCAGGGTAGGCTGGGTTTCGGCCCACCCTCAGCCAAGAAAGGAGAAAGAAGCAAGAAAATTCTTCGACTCTTGAAAAGGGAAGGCCTTCAAACAGGTGTTAGCCGGCGAGGGTCCCAAACAGTTTGCGTCAAGCAATATCTGTTTGCATCATACGTTGTGCAACATATGTGATGCAATCGATGTAGCTTGGTTCGCCTTAAATATGCCCAGAGCGTTTTTTTGCGTTTTCAGCTCGGCGTCTTGGAAACCATTCTTGGGGCGTTTTCAGGTCTCAACAGAAAGTAAAAACGCTGAAACAATGATGCACTGTTTTAGCATTTCCAGACCAGTGGTTTAGCGTCTCCAGCTTGACAAGTTAACGAACACACAACGAAAGCCCCAAGACAACAGCCCTGAAAACGCTGAAACAACGTAGCGTGTTTTTGGCGTGCTCAGCCTGTCAAGAACCACAAGTAGAAAACGCTAACAAAACGCCAAGGCGCTTTTAAGGCGAACGAAGCGATGTAGTGCAATATGCGCAATCTGTGTGAAGCAGTCGATGCGGTCTAATTTATGATGTACAACCTATAATGTGCAACAGATGCTGTACAATGTATATAGAAGCTGTGGAATAGATGTTGCGCGATATTTGTTGGGTATACAATGTGGTGCAACATGTGTGGTACCATCTGTATTGTGCAAAATATGTGGGGCAATGTATTTCGTGCGGTTTATGACGCGCAATCTATGGTGTGCAATCGATGGTGTGCAATCTAGATTGTGAAATCAATGTGGCGCAACACATGGATTGACATCTATGTGGTGCGCATTCCGTGTTGGAATACCTATGTGAAGCAACATCTGTGGTGCAACATGTTATACGCAATCTATGTTGTGCAAGTCTTGTTCCGCCGACGAGGCGGCGACGGCAGCAACAAGGCGGCGGACCCGACAAACGAGCCCAGACGACGGGCGGCGACGAGGCGGCGACAAGGCGGCGACGGCGGCAACACGGCGGCAACACGGCGGCGGGCCCGATAAAAGAGCTCAACTCCTGGGAAACGGAATTAGAAGCCAAGTGCAAGCACCGCTTGTGGATTAGAACCCGAAGTGGCAACACAACCCACTTCCAACGGCCGACGAGAAGCGGTGCGCGCGCAGTCGTGCTCGAAGGTGCGGTGCTGACGGCGCTCTCTTCGAGCAGGCTGCGTCACAAGCTCTGGAAAGGGGGACGACGAAAGGGACGAGGAGGGGAGGAGGAGGAGGAGGAGGAGGAGGAGGAGGAGGAGGAGGAGGAGGAGGAGGAGGAGGAGGAGGAGGAGGAGGAGGAGGAGGAGGAGGAGGAGGAGGAGGAGGGGGAGGGGGAGGGGGAGGGGGAGGGGGAGGGGACGGAGGGGAGGAGAGGGGGAAGAGGGAAGCCCCGCGACAGCGCAGTTGTACCTCCTGTGTGGGCCCGGCGGGGAGGGGCAGGCCCGTGCGAGGCTGGTGCACGCGGCCCCCCCTGGCTCGGCCAGGAAGGCGCAGGCACCAGTCCGGGGCCCGGGACCGGCCTGGTCGGGATCGGTGCTGGCGCATCACCGCCAGGGCCAGGGTCGTGCACGAACCTGATCGAGCGTCGGCCCTCAAACCTGAACCCTGCTGGCGACCCCCTGCCCTGTCGCAGGGCTGAACCTAAAACGGTGCGTTTCGTTCTCGTTTTGTTTTCGCTTTCGCTCGCTCTTGTCTCGGATCCGCCTTTTTTTCCGCAAAACGAAATCGAAACGAAACCGGCCAACGCGAAATCACCAAGAACACTGTTTAGGTCCAGCCCTGCCCTGTCCCCAAACTCCGTGCGTCGCACCACGCGAAGCGCTTGCAGCGTGCTCGTCGCACCCTGGCGGCCCACCCTGGAGGAGGGCAGCTGGCCTGCCTGGGCTGCGACGCGCGAAGCGCCTGGAGGCGGCCAGGGGCCCCAGGAAATCTGCCAGGAAGGGGGGGAATGAGGGCTCACAATCGATCCCCCGACCCCTCCCAGGGTCCACCTGATGCAATTTTTCACCCCCGATCCGTTTCTGACGGTCCCGGGGCCCGAAACTGGCCCCCAGGTGCCGAAACGGGAAGGGAAACCTTCTCGGACCCCGCACGTCGAACCTGCCCGCCCCTCCTGCTCGCCAGAAGCCAGTGCTGGGCCACCTCGTACCCCCAGACGGCTCCGAAGTTTTCCGGCTCAGGCCACGACGCACGAAGCCGACGCAGCGTTTTGGGTGACCCAAAAGGGGGTCTAGCTGAAAGGGGGTGGTGCAATAGATTTGGGGCAATTGTACTGCAAATGTATTGCGCCAGAACTGTCTTGCATTGTGTCGTAAGCAAAGTATTGCAGGCGAAAATCCAACAAAACATCTGCGCCCTGCGTCCTCGCGGCCCTGTCCTCCCTCCTCCTCCTCCTCCTCCTTCTCCTCCTCCTCCTCCCTGTCCTCCTCCCTCCTCCTCCTCCTCCTCCTCCTCCCCCTCCCCCCTCCCCTCCTCCTCCCCTCCCTCCTCCTCTCCTCCTCCTCCTCCTCCTCCTCCCCCCTCCTCCCCCTCCTCCTCGCTGGACCCACTCTTGGGCCAACCCGAAGCGTGCTCGTCGCGCCCTCGCGGCCCTCCCCCGGGCCACGGCGCGCGAAGCGCGGCCGCCTCCGCGCCCCTGCGCCCCCTGCACGCGTGGGCTCCCCCCCCCCCTTTGGGAGGAAGGCCAGAAATGTTCTGAGAACACTTCGCGGAAACCACACAAGGTTCTTGGGACAGTGTTTGGTAGGGCTATAGGCACGCCAGGGCGCTTCGCCACTGCTTGAGCCGCCGGGAGGAAGGCCAGCCGAGACTAGGGGGACAAAAAGTGCCATAAACATCACAACGCGGAGGTCCGCGCGAATTTCTCGGATCGGCGCTGGGGCCCCCCGGCGGCGCCTCAGTCGCCGCCCCTGGCGCGTTCCGCGCGCCAGGGAGGGGGGTCCAGCGCCGATCCGAGAAGTCCGCGCGGACCTCCGAATTTTTATGTTAATGACACTTTTTGTTCCGGCGAAGCGTGGCGAAGCGTCCCGGCGTACCTATAGCCCTACCAAACAATGTCCCAAGAAACTGTTGTGGCTTCCGCGAAGTGTTCTCAGAGCATTTCTGGCGGAGCCTGTCTTGTTTCAGCACATCGGGCTTGTGTTATAAGAACATCGATTTTGTTCTTAGAGCACTTATGGGTTTTAAGAACATGTCGCGGTAGGACTATAGGAATGCCGAGACGGGCGGTCCCTGCTCAAGCCGCGGTCTCAGACCGCGGCGACTCTCCCCGGGCCGTCCACGCCCGCTCAGGATCGGCCCCCGGGCCCTCCCAGAGAACCACACGACGGCGGGGCCCCACCACAAGAGACCCCACCCTGAGACCCCACCACAAGAGACCCCATCCTGAGACCCTGCGTGAACATGCAGTAGGGGCCCCACCACAAGAAACCTTCCACGAGAGACCCCACCCTGAGACCCCAGGACGTCCCTCGATTTCTGACCTGGGAACGTCACGCTATCCATCGCAAAATCGTGGAAACCCGAGAGACCCAGGGCACCCTGGAGGCAAGCAGGGTGTTTTCTGGCATGGGTCTCCACGGTAACAGCTCGGAGGTCTGCGTGGATTTCTTGGATTGGCGCTGGAACCCCTTGCTGGATCAGCCCCTGGCGCGCTCCGCGCGCCAGGGAGGGTGGTCCAGCGCCGATCCAAGAAAGCCGCGCGGACATCCCATATTGCGTGTTCATGTCATCGGGCGCATTCCTGTAAAGATTGCGGACGCAACGCGCTTTCAGGACCAGCTCAGCCACGATTCGCTCTTCGACTTAGCAAGGTGCGGCAGCTTCGTGCCGCGCCGACTTCGGCGCTGGCTCCTGACACCACGGGGGTCCTTCGACCCTGAAAGATCGTCGGCCGCTCCCGAAACGCCAGATCGTCCCACGCCGACCGATTCTTGGTCGCAAGCAGCGTGCAACGCTGAACGCCGGCGGCGGGGTCGCCGCCCGTCGCCACGGCGCGAACCTGCCGCACGGGGCTCCTGAGAGCGCCCCGCTTCGCGCGCCGCGCCCCGCGAGTGCGCGGCCTCGCGGCGACCTTCGCGCCCCGGCGCCTGCTTCGGAGAAGGGCGCCCCTCCAACCGGCGCCCCACAAACGGGGACTCCACGAACGGGTACTTTGGCCAGTGGCCCAGCGAGCCCAACCCTTCCCGATGCGGGCAACGCTGCATTGCCAGAAAGAGGCCCCAAAGTGGCAACTTTCGGCAAAATTGCAAAGTACCCGTTAGTAAGTACCCGTTACGGTGCCGCTGATCCAAGATTCCACAGCCCAAGCCGGGCTGCGCGAAGCAAGGCAGTCTTCGCGCACCCTCGGGACGTCGATCTTGCTTCGACGTCTTCGCACAACCTCCCCCTTGCAACGTGCATCGTTCGGCGGCGAGCGAGGGGGGAGTGAGAAGGAGAAGTCCTTCTCAGAAGGCGGCGGGACTTCCCAGAAGCCCTCGGATCTTCCGAGAAGTTTTGCGTGTCTCCGGAGAAGGCTTAGAAAACTTCTCTGAAGGCCAGTGGACTTCCGAGCCTTCTCAGTGGGCCTTCTCAGAGGGCCTTCTCCTTCTCGCTTACCCCCCTCGCCCGCAGCCGAATCATCGAGGCGGCCAACCGTGTCGGGAAAGTGTATCGCCTTCTGGGCTGTTCGGCCGTTCGCGCCAGAGCGCCGACCTCCACAACGTTCTGCACTTCAGAGCGCAAGTTTTTTTCAATTTTTAGGTCGGGCATGACCCCCTGCAGGCGGATTTTGGACGAACAATTAAAAACAAGACTTATAACATACCCAAACACATGCAGAAAGATAATCAAACAATCGTTCCCAGACTATTGTTAAACTATTGTTGGATATTCCTCCTGTATGGGGGACACGCCCGACCCAATTCTAATCTTCACCAAAGGGCTTCTTACCAAACTCGGAGAACAAAAAACGCCAGGGAGGGCCTCCGTGGTCTCGACTGGACCTCCTCCGGTTCCCCTCGCTTCCGGGTCTTAGCTCTAGGTCGGGCATGCCCCCCTGCAGGCAGACCTTGGAAGAGACATATAGAAGTGGTCCAAACATACTCGAGAAGATGACTCATTCTTGGTTCAGAGCTCAAGCATGCATCGGCCGCTCAAGACCATCTAGGCACCCCCCCCGGAACACCCTTGGCGAGGCGCAGCTGCTGATAGGCATCCCAAGGCAGGGGAGCAGCCCACAATCGATGGAAACGCTCGAAGACCTGAATAGACGAGCGCGTTCCACTACCCGCAAAAAGTGACTACTCGCAGATGGCCTGGATCCGCCGCGGGGGATTGACGATCCATTACGTAGAGGAAGACATGTGCTGTCTGTCGTTTGCGAGTAGCCACTTTGCGGGTAGTGGAACGCGCTCGGTGACTGAAACCTGGCCCTCCTCGAAACCTGGCCCTGAACCTCCTCCTCCTCTTTCTCCTCCTCCTTCCCCTCCCCCTCTCCCTCCTCCTCCTCCTCCTCCTCCTCATCCGTCTCCTCCGCCTCCTCCACCTCCTCCTGCCCGCTCCCCTCCCCCTCCGCCTCAAAACCGAAGACCCGACAACTGGAGCCCCGAAGCCCTGGCCCTCCCTCGAGCACAGCCCGCGCCCCTCCCGCGGGCAGGCCGTCGTCTGGTGGCAGCTCGTGGGAGCCGCCCCCGTGCCACCTTGGCGGCTCTTGCGAATCGACGCTCACCAACGCCACTCGACGCCCATCGACGCCCATCGGCGCTCACCGACGCCACATCGACGCTACATCGGCGCTCAAGCGGCGCTGCCCCATCGGCTACCCGACGCTGGCGCACGCGAGTGCCCTCCGACGACGGCGCCTCGAGGAGAGGCGAGGCTCCCAGGCGCGCGTGCCGCGGCCCCAGGCAGGCAGGCGCCGCCCCTGGCTCCTCAGCCGAAGCCCCCGAAGGGCAGCGGCTCGAAGTGTATGCCGAACATGCGCTGCGGGGGGGCCGCTCCCGCTGCGGCGGCGGCGGCGACTCGGAGGCCGGCTGCGCCGAGGTCGCTCAGCTTCGCGCGTCGCGCCCCGCGGTGCTCAGGCACACGCTCACGTGGAGTGCCGTTAGGTCGAGCACGTCCCCCCACAGGCGGATTCTGGGCGAAGAATGAAGGATGGTGAAACAACATACACCAACAACGTGAAAGCATACTCAAAACATCGTCCCCTGCCTTGAATGGCCGTTTGTTGAATCTTCCTCCAGTGGAGGGACAGGCCCGACCTACAGTGCGGGCGCGGCCGCAAGAAACCCTCGCAAGAAGCCCGACCCTGAGAACCCGTGCGCGAGGTGCACCTGAGGGGAAACCTGAAGCACCCTGAACGCAGCAGCTTCTCCAGCGGGTGCGGGAAGTCGCCGCGCAGCGCGAGGAGCAAAGAAACCCAGGATCCCCCGACGAAAAGCATATGGGAGGAGGAGGAGGAGGAGGAGGAGGAGGAGGAGGAGGAGGAGGAGGAGGAGGAGGAGGAGGAGGAGGAGGAGTAGGAGGTCTTGATGCGAGCCCCCGCTGTAAGGGGTACCGACTCGCAGAGCTGCTGCGCGTGCGCCAGGCCCGCAGCACGGAGGCAGAACCACCGCCGCCTGGCCCCGGCGACGGGGCGCGCCCGAGGCGCCACTGTGAGGGAAGCGGGGCCCGCCGCTCGTGCCTCGCACGTCAAAGCATGCCGAGTCTCAGCTGCCCCCGGTACGCAACACGCAACATTTCTTTGGGGTCTGCGGGTCGGGAGCGGGCCCCTTCCGGTCAAGAGCTAAACGGGACGCGGGTAGCCCTTGTTGGGGAGACAGGGCGCGGGCGGGCGGGGCCTCAGGCGGCAACGCAACACGCAGCACGCAGCGCATCGATGCGGAGCCCAACACGCGGGCCGAACACGCAGGTCCGACGCGATGCCTTCGCCAAGACGTGGTCCAATACTTGGCGGCGCGCAAAAGGGGGTAGGGGGAGGGGGGAAGGCTGCTTAGAAGCACCCTGCTTCTTAGAAGGCCTCGGCCTCACGTCTACAGAGAAGGCCCGCGTCTTCTAAGAAGCAGGGGGGCTTCCCCCCTCCCCCTACCCCCCTCTGCGCGTTGCCGAAATACGTGGAGCGAACACGCAGCGTATTGGCACGGACGTCCTGAACACGGGACGTGCTGCGTTTCAAAGCGTGCTGGTCCAATACGTGTGTTAGCTGAGTCCTGCACAAAATGGGCAAGAGCTACTGCCATGTTCGTATTCGTCCCCCTCTTTCCGTACCATTTCGATTGCACCTACGCCTTCGCGAGCCGCTGGCGGGCGGGCCCGATAACCTGGGATATCGGTTTCGAATGTCTGGGTGGTCAGGTCTGCAGGGTGTCGCGCAGGGGCGTCAATGGGGGCAGCCTTCGACGCTCGCCGCCGCGTCCTGGTGCGCGAATTTTCGCGTCAAGGCGCTCACAAGTTAATCGCGAGAAATCTGTAGACCCCCCTCCCAAAGGGGATAACTCTTTTTCGGCGGCCTTATTGAAGGACTGGGGTCCCACCAATAGGGGGTAACTAACTTTGCTTTTCCGCGGCACCCGCCGCGCAACAACGACGACGACAGCCACGACTACGATTGCGACTACGACTACGACGACTACTGCTGCCCGTGCCTCGGGAGCGATCTCAGGAGGAGGGGGAGAGGGGGGAGGAGGAGGAAGAGGCTTTAGGACCATGCCGATTCACCGCCGATACGCGGTGAACAAACCTCCCTTTAGTAAACCTGCCCATAGTGAAAACGGCCTAGGACCGAAACCGACGGACCTGGACTCGCAAACATGACGGCCGCGACGCCCTCTCGCGAACCGAAAGCGGCCAATTCGCCAATCGACGTGTCAGGGTAGGAGGTCTATACACCTCCGAGGCTTTAGGACCAGGTCGATTTACCGCCGAGTGCAAAGGCGGGGTACCAAAACCGAAGGCCTTCAGCGGCCATCGCCAGACCTCAGGAGCGATCTCATGAGCGATCTCAGGAGGGATCTCAGGAGGAGGAGGGGGAGAGGGGGAAGGAGGAGGAAGAGGCTTTAAGACCAGGCCGATTCGCCGCCGAGCGCAAAGGGGGACCAAAACCGAAGGCCTTCCGCGGCCATCGCCAGACCTCCGACGGAGAAAAGCCAGTCTACTAACCGGAGCTGCCAACACCCGAAGAACACCAGCTACGGCAGACCTGGTGGAGCGATTCCGATCCATGTTTTGGGCTCCAGGGCCCAATCACTAACGGTCTCCCCTTACCTGGGGTCCTGGCTATACCCGACAAGGGGGGGGGCGCTTCCAAGCGTTCACAAGCGCTCCCAGGCGCTCGCGACCGATCACCGGCGCTCCCAGGCGTGCGCCCGCCATGCAGGTGCTGCCGCAGCCATGCCCGCGCATCGTAGCGGGGGGGGGACCCACACCGAAGAGCCTTCCGCGGCCATCGCCAGACCTCTAACAAACAGAAAGCACCGCCTCCGAGCACAGGGTGCCTCAGGAGCGCTCGCAGGAGAGCGCGGGGGGAGGAGGAGGGGAGGAGGAGGAGGAGGAGGAGGAGGAGGAGGAGGCGGAGGAGGAAGAGGAGGAGGAGGAGGAGGAGGAGGAGGAGGAGGAGGAGGAGGAGGAGGAGGGGAGGGAGGAGGAGGAGGAGGAGGAGGAGGAGGAGGAGGGAGGAGGAGGAGGAGGAGGAGGAGGAGGGGGGGGGGGGGAGGGGGGGAGGAGGGGGGAGGGAGGGGGGGGGAGAGGGTGGAGGAGGAGGGGGAGGGGTGGGAGGAGGAGGGAGGGGAGGGGGAGGGGAGAGGGGGGAGGAGGAAGAGGGGGAAGAGGCTTTAGGACCAGGCCGATCCACCGCCGAGCGCAAAGGGGGAAGGGGCCAAAACCGAAGGCCCTCCGCGGCCACCGCCGGACCTCTGACAGATCGACGAACGCGTTCCACTGCTAGCAAAAAGTAACTACTCGCACATGGCCTGGATCCCCCGCGCGGGATCGACGATCAATTACATCAGAGCTGACAAGTGTTTTTCGGACGCTTGCGAGTAGGCTTGAGTCGGGCGTGTCCGCCTACAGGGGGATTTCGGGCGAAACATAAAACATACTCAAACAGAGTGACCTACAACGAAGCTTTTTGCATTCGTTGCGGGGTGGGGGGTCGTCCTTGGGATGTGAGGGGTGGGAACCCGCTACAAAGGGAATTCTTTTGTATTGCACCACAGAAGAAATTCCTTTGTATTCCACAACAATGGGAATCCCTTTGTAATCCGCCACAAAAGGAATCCCATTGTATTCCTCGACAAAAGGAACCTCTTTGTATTCCGCCACAAAAGGACTCCCTTTGTATTCCGCCACAAAGGAAATCCCTTTGTATTCCGCCACAAAGGAAATCCCTTTGTATTCCGCCACAAAAAGGAATCCCTTTGTATTCCTCGACAAAAGGAGCCTCTTTGTATTCCGCCACAAAAGGAATCTCTTCGTATTCCGCCACAAAAGCAAATCCCGTTGTATTCCGCCACAAAGGGAATCCTTTTGTACTCCGCCACAAAAGGAAATCCCTTTGTATTCCGCCACAAAAGGAATCCCTTTGTATTCCGCCACAAAGGGAATCCTATTGAAATTGATAGAGGTGCTGGAACCATTGTGTTTTCACAGCTTTTTAGAGAATTTCGCTTAAAATCATTAGTTTCGTATGTGCCTGCACAGAGATTCAGAGAATTCTAATTGAAAATATGTTTTTTTTTTTTTTATGGCCAGGCACAGATATCACAGAGATTTTAATGATTTTCCAACTATGGAGAGTGGTTTTAATGAGAACTCTGTGAAAACACAAGGTTTCCTTTGATTTCTGATTAGAAAAACAATGGAACCCTTGTGTTTTCACAGAGTTTTCATTAAAACCACTCTCCATAATTGGAAAATCATTAAAATCTCTGTGATCTCTGTGCCTGGCCATAAAAAAAAACAATATTTTCAATTAAAATTCTCTGAATCTCTGTGCAGGCACATACGAAACTAATGATTTTAATAAAAATTCTCTAAAAAGCTGTGAAAACACAATGGTTCCAGCACCTCTATCAATTTCAATAGGATTCCCTTTGTGGCGGAATACAAAGGGATTCCTTTTGTGGCGGAATACAAAGGGATTTCCTTTTGTGGCGGAGTACAAAAGGATCCCCTTTGTGGCGGAATACAACGGGATTTGCTTTTGTGGCGGAGTACGAAGGGATTCCTTTTGTGGCGGAATACAGAGAGGTTCCTTTTGTCGAGGAGTACAAAGGGATTCCTTTTGTGGCGGAATACAAAGGGATTTCCTTTGTGGCGGAATACAAAGGGATTTCCGTTGTGGCGGAATACAAAGGGAGTCCTTTTGTGGCAGAGTGCAAAGGGATTCCTTTTGTGGCGGAATACAATGGGATTCCTTTTGTGGCGGATTACAAAGGGATTCCCATTGTTGTGGAATACAAAGGAATTTCTTTTGGAGGGAGCGGAGGAGGAAAAGCAGGCGGAGGTCTGAAATCGCAAGGATAGAGAAGAAGATGAAGGATAAGGAGGAAAGAGCGGGTGATGCTAAACGAATGCGAAATATGACGAAATACGAATAGATAGTGAACAATGAATAAATATATGATATGAATAATGATGTGATATGATATGATGGTATATGATGTGATGTGATATGATACGCATGCTTCGTTTTTAGGCAATCACGAAAACAGTTAAGCCATTGTACATCTGCACTGCGCTCTGGATGTTAACTGTCAACCAGCAGTTGACAAACTCGAGCGGAGTAAAAACAAACACTGCGCGCAACGATGGCTTGAATGCAGATCAGCCAAACACCGCTGTGCATCTACGCAACGCCCCTGGTTGCTAGCTGTCAACCAGCAGTTGACAAACGCGAGGAATGCCCCTGAATGTTAGCTGTCAACCAGCAGTTGACAAACGCAAGGGGCAAATATCACTGCTTGCGCTTCGGCGCGCGCTTCTGCTTCGGCGTGCGCTTCTTTACTTTTCTCAGCGACATGCATGGGCCTGGATGGTCCTTCCTGGAATCCACCGCGGTGAACTTGTTGCGCCATAAACAGTAATGGTACAAGAAGCATCGGTAGCGCGCGCGCTTCATCTTTGACAACCAAGTCAATTTGTCCAAACGCGACCACAACTGTTCCGCCGCCTGAGAGTTCAACGTCTTTTTATGAATAATGGCCGGGGTTTTGCATTTGTGCTTCTTGCTGTGATACCCATCCAAATAGCATTTATCGCACAGCGTTCCTTCGAAATGCTTGGCGACCACGCATCCGCAATCGCACGCGTACTTGCCAACAATCATTTTCGTTTTCTTCATGTCAACCAAACATTCTTTTTTGTATGCAGTGTTCTCACCATTCAACATTTCTCCCAAGTGAAGAATTTCGTTGCCACCTCCTTTGCGGTTTTTCATGTTCACGGTTGCGTAGAGCCCCCCAGTTTGAGTGCGCGCAATCTTTATCTTCTCAATTTGAGTAACCGCTTTGCACCTCGATGTAGATTTCGCCTTTGCTTTAGCAGTGGCCTGCATCTTCTTGATAAGTTTCTCCATCCTCTTAGTATTAGGACGTCCAGGAAGGTTTTGCTTTGCATACTTTTTCTCTGTCTCCACAAGCTTCCGATTGCATTGAAAATTACCATCGGTTACGACGTCAAGCTTGCCGCGCGGGTGCTTGTGTAACGGATCGTCTCGGGCAGCGTTGAAAATCACATGCAAGCCTTTGTTGTCCGCGTCGAAAGCTTCGTCACCGTCCGGCACTGGATCGTTTATATCGAAATCGAAGACCCCCTCTTGCAAGGGAAGGAAGCAAAATATAGCTTGCAAAATGGCTCCGCTTAGTTGCTGGTTGTCCTTTACAGATTGAATTGTTTTACTGGCATTCCCGATGATGACGTCTGGATACGACAACGATATTACTGCTGCCTCGGCTCCCGCCGATACGCCTGCGCGACACATGCGGTGCCACATCTGCACGAGGTAAGTATACGTGAAACCAAGTTGTGCGTGCACTAAAAGAATTGGGTTGCTGTCAGTTTTCGTCATAATGTGTTCCTTCGAACCAGAACGCGCAATGTAGTTTAGTTTGCAACGTAACCCACAAGACCCGTTCGTGCAAAGCTTCGTTGAGTGGCGCACCACGCACCACTCAGCTCCGTTCCAGACAGTGGCATCATGCGTCCAGCAGTGCCCTCGCTTCTTTTCCAAATCCCAGCCGCACTCTTTGCACGAGTCTATATCCGGCCAAATAATCGGGATACTCTGTTCTACCATTGCAGATAAGGACGTCCAGCAGACGTCGGCGTTCGACAATGCCCTCTTGAGCCTCTGGCCAGGAGAGTGAGGGAGGATAAGGAACGAGAGAAGAAATATGAAGACGAACGTGAATGATGGATGATGACAGTGCAGGAAGAGGATGACACAGGGGAGATGTGCTTTCATTAGCACCAGACATTTCTGCATCCCTGCACGAGCGGCGCGCTCGTGAACTGGGTACATTTTGCCCCAAGGGGACGAGGAGGAGAGCGACGATGATGAGTGCGCGGGGGAAGAAGAGGGATCATGGAAGGGAAAAAGAATGAGGATCGACGAAGAAATAGGAAACTAAACGAGGAGGAAAGAGGAAGGAATAATATGAAAGAGAGCGATGAATGATTATGCAAAATGATGATGTTTTGGGTCAAAAGAGAATGATATGTTGGCAATAGTATACCCACATTTGAGACATGCATCATCTTCTTGTTTTTAAGCCACACGATTGGCAACTGTCAATGAACGAAGGCGGAAAGCATTGCTCGGCGCCAGGCACAGTCAACCAGCAGTTGACATAACAAATCAACGGATCTTTGCCATCTGCATGGCAATGCGGAAGCAATGTTGGAACTGAAGAGTCAACCATCAGTTGACACAACCAACAGCAAGCTTAACGATAAGAACAGCCAACCAGCAGTTGACAACACTGAAAACCACAACTCATTATCCCATCAGTCAAAATCTCAACTACACAAAGGTACGAAATTAGATCATAAAGTGCAGAGTTGTCAGCAAGCAGCCGACTTCAGATTCGCATCGCGGAGTTTGAAAGTTTGTGCGAACCGCTTTCAATGCAAGATGCATTTCTTACATGCCCGCCTGTTGATGACCAAACGGGTCCTCTTCCTCTTCGATGTTGCCTGGGCGGGAACCCGCAGACATTCCCGCGTTGACACGAGACGCATGAACAGTGCGGGCCAGTTCCTCCCTGTCAATTTCCTGCCACGCTCTCTCCATGTCCGCGTCTTCGTCGGCTAGCTCTGCCTCGGCCGTGTTCTTCTCTTTCTTGGGTGCGCCAGGACACTCTAGTTCCTCTGCCTTGTGACGCTTCCTCTCGGGCGTATCAGCAGTCAGGTCAAACTCGCATCCGTTGTGAGGCTCTGCCTTCATTGCTAGAATGCGCTGCATCTCTTGCACGTCCTCGAGGTTACCACACAACGAAATCGGAGCTGCATTCGCGCTGCGATCCACAGAGCTAAACCCGGCATTTGTTAAGTAAGGATGATCGTATGACTGAGACGACATTGCTGGATCATTGAATAATCCTCTGGCACCCCGCGCAGATGCAGCCCTGATCGTTCTCGACGAGGGAATCGGCTCGCCCTTCATAGCCCGGTTCAAATATTCCAAAGACCACTTTACATCGTCATGGTAATTCGGCGGAACCTCCTTCAGTTGTCCATTTTTTCCATTTCTGCATAAGGATTTTCACCTCCGGTTTGAATATATCCATCTCTTCGCCGTCCGACCAATGGATAACGGGGACGTCCACTAACTCCTTGGTAGCATTGCGGTGGATGATGCCGTCGCGAGTGACGACGATGGTGTGGAAACGACGCCTGAATGCTACCCAGTCCTCTTCGTCTGCTTCTTTATCAATTGACGGCATAATAAGCTTCTGCCAATCCTTGTCGGAGATCTTATCTTTCCGTGC
>CAUYUJ010009169.1:187595-195698 GCA_963575745.1 Prorocentrum cordatum
GAAGAGCAGAGGAGCGCCCGGGAGGCTCACGAGCACAAGGGAAAAACAGCGTGAACAGCTGACTGTTAGGGGTCCGCGCAGATGTGCTGGATCGGCGGGCTTGCTTCGATCGGTCGATGATTGGCCCTGGACAGAGGCGAAGGTCCGCGCGGATTTCTGGGATTGGCGCTGGACCGCCACCCCCGGCGCGCGGGGCGCGCCAGGGGCGGCACCCGAGGCGCCGCCAGGGGGGCGGGGGGGGGGGAGGCAGCGCACCTCCAAGGAGTCCAAGCGGATCGCCGCACGGTCGGGCTTGCGCCGTTTTCTTCTTATGTTTCTTCTCCTTGGGCGGATGGTGAGCGTTTATGTTTTTTTGTTTATTTTCGGCGTGTCGACATTGGGCAGAAAGGGAGGAAAGGGGGGGCTGGCTCCACACCCTGCTTCGTGCGACATTTGCGAATGCCCACCCGCTTGAAGCAGGCACCAACAAGGCAGCCAAGATCTACTCCATGGGGGGGGAGGAGGAGGGGCTTTGGGGGCGCGCGCCGATCGGCAAAACAACGTATACAAAGACGATCACGTGGCCGCGCCCCGGCTTCGCAGCGAGGAAGGGGGGCAGAGGAACGAGCCGAAGAGCGGCCTGGGCCTGAACGGGGGACTTTTATAAACGGGCGAAGAACGGCATAAAATAAATTTGTCCGCCGTCGGGGACACCTGCCCCAAGGCGGCTGGAAAGTTTATACCCTTACGGTGGCACCGTAGGGGTATAAACTTTCCAACCGCCCAGGGGCAGGTGTCCCCGACGGCGAAACAGTTTATTGTATACCGCTCTTCGCCCGTTTATCTTTGATGAAGCGCGGATTTCGCGACCGAAACCAACTACCGCCGCGGGTCGAAGCAGCCCCGCCGGCCCCCTGGGCGTAGGTTTAGGTCGGGCGTGTCCTCCTACAGGCGGATGTTGGACGGAAAGGAAAAATTCCGCCGATCCTGCCGGCGTGTGTGGGGTGTCTGTCCGGCCCCGTCGACGGGGGGCTTTCTTTCGTCCCCTCCTTCCCATCCTCCTCCGCTGTCGGGGGAGAGAGAGAGAAAGAGAAAGAGAAAGAGAGAGAGAGAGAGGGAGAGAAAACACCCTTCCTCGTTCGGGGAACGGATTCGCAGCTTGAGGGAATTCCGACGGACTTCCACCAACGTCCTCATTACGTCAAAGGGAATCGCCTTCCCTGTGTCCCTTCCCTGGCGGGGGGGGTGGGGTCCCGGGGACGGGGTGGGTCAGATTCGCATCGCCTCTGGGGGTCCTCCTCTCCCACGCTAGTCCTTCTCCGGCGCGCTGGTCCTCCTCGGGTCCCCCTTCCCAGGTGGGGAGGAATCCTCGGGCGGGGGAATCAGATACGCATCCGTCCCTAGGGGTCCTCCTCCCCCACGCCGGTCCGCATTCGGTCCTCCTCCCCGGGGGGGGGGGGGCCACGGGGGTCCTTTTCCTCCTCGATCTCCTCCTCCTCCTCTTCCTGATCTCCGCCTCCTCCTCCACCTCTCCCTTCTCCTCCTCCTCCCCCCCTGGTCATCGTCGATGTCTTTCAGGGTCGGCGGCACCGGCCGTCAGGCCTCCACAATAATCACACAGTGCAATCAAAATGCCCAACCATACTCGACAAATCATCCCCGCTTGTTTTAAAACATTTCTTACAAACAAGTATTCCCCCTGTAGAGGGACATGCCCGACTTAAACGTAGGTGGTCTAGAAGAGCTTTCTCTTCCAACCCCCTTCTCTTCCTTTTTGGGGAGGGGTTGATCACTGTTCCCTATGAATATACACCCCTTCCCCCAGGCGACTGGCGGCCAACCAGGAACCATGCTCATCCCCCCCACCACCCATGTCAAAACAAAAATAGACAACGCACTCTGCCTCCAAATTTGGAGCATACGCGGCAAACCCGATGCGCCCCCCCCCCCCCCCATCGGTCAAAAAACAAAGTACACTTTGGACGCAACATCTTGAGTCATGTTTGTGAGGCCCGCGAACACTCTCTATCGTTTTTGACAGGGACGGCGGGGGTGTCAGCATTTTGCCTGCTGTGCGCAGGGCTACCATCCCTAACAAAGAAACAATACAAAATGCACCTCGCGGCTAAATCTGGATCATGCGTGGCCACCCCGCGATCAATGCCAAATGCTTTTGACAGGGACGCCAGGGGTGGTGGCGTATGGCCTGCGTTGCGCAGGCCCACCAGACACAATGACGGGCATTGGTTCTCGACAAGGATGGTGGGTTCCGACACGTTTCCCGATGTGTGCTGTCACGTGCGCAGGCGCACATGACACTCTTTTTTCCCTGCGCGAAGGATCCCACTGGCACGACAGACGACGGACGAACGAAGGACGACGACGAAAAACGACAGGAGGGCGCGCGAGGGGGGGAGGGGCGGGAGGGGAACAGGGGAGGAGGGCCCAGGGGGGGCCGCGCGCGCGGCGCCAGCCCCCCAGAGGTCCATCATGTTCGGTTGTTGAACATGATGTCTATGTTCGTCTAAACCGAACGTGGCCATGTTCGTTTTTGAAAATGAGGTGGTGCGTTCGAACATGAACTCAGTGGCGTGTTCAACCACACGCTCATCGTGCGCTAGCTGCACGTTGCGCGCGATCATTGCGCGACGGGCCTGCAGGTCCGCCGTTCCGCCCCAACAAGAAAGAGGACGACGAGGAAGGGGGAAGGAAGATCGGCCCGATCGTTGCTGTGTTCGCTTGCATGCTGCGTGCTCGCTGCTTGCACTCAGCCCTCCTGTGCGCTGGGCCCTCGATTGCGGTGCAAAGTCAAGCTTGTGGGTACACGTAATGCGGGATGACGATTAGTAAACAAATTGGGAGAGAACGATTCAAAAAATAGCTTTCTGCTATTTCTGCACGAATTTCTGACTGCAGGAGAACGAGAAAGAAATAGTTTTCCAGCCCGCGGCCGGTTTTTTCTGATCGTCATCCTGGGCGCCGCCGCGTGAACACGACCCCCGGTCATTTATTAATCGTCATCCTCCCTTACACGTACTGCAGGTCCGTGCCGTGTCGACCCTGGCGTTGGTTCCTGACACCGCGCTGGATCGTTCAACCTTGAACGATCGGCCGTCTCCGCAACGTCCGATCGTTCAACATCGACCGATTCTGGGCCGCCGTCGGCGTTCAACGTTGAATGTCGGCGGCGGGGTCGCCGCTGGTCGACACGACGCGAACCTACCGTACGGCGGGGACTTGGGGCCGTAGGGTGTGCTGCAGCATCGCTGATGGACCTTGGGTCTGCTGTGGCCTTCCGCCCCCTGTACGGTTTCCCCCGGGGCCGTAGGCGACCCGAGGAGGAGGAGGAGCAGGAGGAGGAGGAGGAGGAGGAGGAGGAGGAGAACGTGGAGGAGGAGGTAGAGGGGGAAGGGGAGGAGGAGATGGAGGAGGAGCAGGAGGAGGAGGAGGAGAAGGAAGAGGAGGACGGGTCGCCTAAGCCCTTCGGAGAAATCCTCCACCGCCCCCCTCTTGTTGCTACACCTGCGGACGAGCCAGCGGCGAAGGGCCTCCTTTCTCGGGCGCCGCGAGCGGCGGAGACCCCTCCGGATGTCTCCGAAGCTCTCCCGAGGTCTCCCCGGAGGTCTTCTGGAGGCATTCGCTGGCCTCGCGGCTCCCCCACAGGCTGGCGCGGCTCTGGCCTCGGGGTGCCTTCCATCGGCTGCGCCTCTCCGAGAGCTTTCCGGGGGTGCCCAGATCGTCCCGCACGGCCGCCGAGAGCCGGAGTGGTGACCCGAAAGAGCACTTAGAGGGTAGTGTTATGTCGGGCGTGTCCCCCTACAGGGGGAGTTTCGACGAAACATCAAACATACCAACAAAAATGCCTTAGAAAGGCCCAGAAATAATCCAAAAATAGTCCCCAGACTATTTTTGATGATTTTTACCTAACAGCGAAGACTGATAGGTTTCTAGTGGGGTCAAAATAAAGCATAATGACTCCTCAGGGGGGCGGGACCCGGCGCGGCTGCCGTCGAAGCCCAAATCGCTTGGGACATCCTCGCAAAATCGCTCTTGGCGCTGCTAGAACTCCATTCCCGGCGTACATTTTGGATGCCCGGAGCCAACTGTAGGCCACTTCGTGCTCTTCGACTTCCCACAATTCAATTCCCGGCGTACATTTTGGATGCCCGGAGCCAACTGTAGGCCACTTCGTGGTCTTCGAGTTCCCAGAACTCCATTCCCGGGCCACATTTGGGTGCCCGGAGCCAACTGTAGGCCACTTCGTGCTCTTCGAGTTCCCAGAACTCCATTCCCGGGCCACATTTTGAATGCCCGGAGCCAACTGTAGGCCACTTCGTGCTCTTCAAGTTCCCAGAACTCCATTCCTGGGCATGATTTTGAATGCCCGGAGCCAACTGTAGGCCACCTCGTGTTCTTCTAGTTCCCAGAACTCCATTCCTGGGCCACATTTTGAATGCTGAGGCAGGCTGATGCTGCGGCCGAGGCAGGCTGAGGCTGAGGCAGGCTGAGGCTGAGGCCGAGGCTGAAGGCAGACTGAGGCTGAGGCTGAAGCAGGCTGAGGCTGAGGCTGAGGCAGGCTGAGGCTGAGGCTGAGGCAGGCTGATGCTGAGGCAGGCTGAGGCTGAGGCTGAGGCTGATGCAGGCTGAGGCTGAGGCAGGCTGAGGCTGAGGCCGAGGCTGAAGGCAGACTGAGGCTGAGGCTGAAGCAGGCTGAGGCTGAGGCTGAGGCAGGCTGAGGCTGAGGCAGGCTGAGGCTGAGGCTGAGGCAGGCTGAGGCTGAGGCTGTGACTGCGACTGCCGTTGCCACTGCGACTGTCATCGCGAATGCGACTACGACTGCGAGAACAGCAGAATTCTACAACTGGATTCTCATCTGAATCTTAAGGGGAATGCTTCCAGACATGCTCCTACACATCGCTGTTAGGTTGCTTTGCCGGGATAATTTGACTATGTTTGGGGTATTTATTATTTTTCGTCGCAAATCCCCCTGTTGGGGGGACAGGCCCGACTTAATTAAGGATTGTGCGGCGCAGGGGGGGGGGCCCGTCGACAGCCAGCCGCCCGTGGACCGCCCGCAGTGCCCGACGGCGCCCTCCCGCTTCGCCCCTCGCCCGGCGCCCGTGCAGAGCCCAGGCGTCGTAGGCTTCTCGCAGCGTGGGCGTCGCAAGCTTCTCGCAGCGTGGAGGCCCGGGCTGGAGGCCTGGAAATGGGCACCAACACCAACAAGGGGGATGGCCTCCACAGGGGGAAGATGATCCTCGACTGCGGTGTTGGTGGCAATATTCCGGCCACCTTGGAAGCCAGAATATTACCACCATCACCGAGATCGGGATCTTCGTCCCTCGGTGGAGGCGCACCGCCGATCTTGGTGTTGGTGTCAACCCTAGGCCTGCGAACGGGGTTGGTTCTGGACAAATCCCATGAGGCTGCGACAACGGAGGCCTATTGCGTTCACGCAGCGTGGGATCGTGCGATGGAGGCTGCCACGAGCGAGGGCAGTCGGGCCACACTACCCGATCTCGAAGGCATCGGGCAGCACGTCGATCGCCCGGAAAAGTATACGGGCCGAGCTCGTCGCGCAGAGCCCCGCTGGGATGGCTGCCTCCGTGGGCCTCCGTGGGCCGTGCGCTGCGAGTCCTTCCTGTTCACGGCCCCGGGGCCTGGCGAGGGCTTCCTGGAGAGGCCGAACGTTGACCACAAGCCATCGGTCGGAATTCTTCCGCACCGAAGCAGTGGGCCCGTTGTGGGGCATCGGATAAGGAGCCCTTCGATGAGGGGTCCTCCAGTCGTGGATCGGCCACGGGTTCAGGGCCGCGGAGCGAGTCCTGCGGCCGGACCCCTCGTAGGGTCTGGATGCCAGTGAAACTCCGATCTCCACTCGTGGATCTGCCGTGGATGTCACCGCCCGCCTCCTTGGACCAGGAATCCTCTGGGATCTGGCTCCTCCCGGGACTGTTCCTACAGCCCTCACACCTCGCCATCGCTCGACGTCAATCCATGTGTTTTGCCGGATTCGTGCGTTTGGAGCTCTCGTTGCTCATTTTTTTTTTTTTTTTTTTTTTTTTTTTTTTTTTTTTTTTTTTTTTTTTTTTTTTTTTTTTTTAAATATATATATATATAATATATATATATATATTATATATATTATTTATATATATATATATGATCAAGGATGCTCCTCGATTGTCCTCGCCGGAGGACAAATGCACACGATCGAGCGATGCCAGGACCTCGGGCCTCGAGGGTCGGAGCTGGAGGGAGGAGGAGGGGGTTGAGCATCGTTTCACCGATCCCCATCCCCAGCGGCGTGACCTGGGCCCCACGGGCCGATTTGCCCTCCCTGGATGGGGATGCAGGCCGCTCCCTGCGGGTTTCGAGGGGTGTATCCACAACTGGGGTGGCAATCTGGTGGGGGTCTCGAAGGGGAAGGGGATGGGTATGGGGATCGGGTGAGCGATACTGGAGGGAGGGGGAGGATTGGGTGGGGAGCCCCGAGGGCGCCTCGAGCTTCTGCACCGTGTCGCGCTGGCTGGGGGGCAGGAAGAGCAGCGAGACGCCGTCGTGCTGGACCCCCTCCGGAGGGCTCCGGTCGGGCGGGCTGCGGGAGAGGGGGCCGCCTCTTGTCGGGGCGATGGGGCCTCCCCTCGCGGGGAGGGTAGGCTTAAGTCGGGCCTGTCCCCCTGCGGGGGGATTTTGGACGAAAGATAAAAGATACTCAGAAAATGCCCCAAAATGGCCAACACATATTTAAAAAATAGTCCCCAAACTATTGTTTAACTATTTCCCTACCTAGGCTCTGCCTAGAAGGGTTCTTCTTCTCTTAGCTTAAAAGGGGCCGGGCAGTGGAACACGCCCTGGGCGGTTCCCCCAGTCCCCTGGGAGCGGTTCCCCCAGTCCCCTGGGAGCTTTAGGTTTAGCTTTAGGTTTAGCTTTAGCTTTAGCTTTAGCTTAGCTTTAGCTTAGTTTTCGTTTAGCGTTAGCTTAGCGTTAGCTTAGCGTTAGCTTAGCTTTAGCTTAGCTTTACCTTAGCTTTCGCTTAGAGTTGCCTTAACTTTGCCTTAGCTTTAGCTCAGCTTTAGCTTAGACTTATCTTACATTTAGCTTAATTAGCTTCAGCTTAGCGTTAGCTTAGCTTTAGCTTAGATTTAGCTTAGCTTTAGCTTAACTAGCTTCAGTTTAGCTTTAGCTTAGCTTTAGCTTAGCTGCAGCTTAGCTTTAGCTTAGCTTTAGCTTAGCTTTAGTTTAGCTGCAGCTTAGCTTCAGCTTAGCTGTAGTTTAGCTTTAGCTTAGCTTTGCCTTAGCTTTACCTCAGCTTTAGCTTAGCTTTGCCTCAGCTTTAGCTTAGCTTATCTTAGCTTTAGCTTAGCTTCAACTTAGCTTCAGCTTAGCTTTAGCTTAGCTTTCGCTTAGCTCAACTCCCAGGTAGGGTCGCACTGGGATAATTTTGAACATTCCCCCTGTAGTGGGACAGGCCCGACTTAAGGGTAGGCTCAGTGTCAGTGGGATGTACGGATCCCCAGTGCCTTATTCATCGCCGATGAGGGGCCTTCTGGCCTATCCCTGCCCACAGGAACGTTCGGCTTCGCTGGCGAGGACATGTTGCTGGCAATTCGGCGACATATCGCCAATTCCAGCTCGATGTTTCCCCCCTGCCCCTCCCAAACTTCCAAGAAAGTATGAAGAAGACAAACATGATGATGTTTTTCGCTCAGAGAATGGCTCTCCATGAAGTCTGGGCCAGTTCTTCCCCGGCAAGCTTTTCATCGACAGGATTCGACAGGCTCCATCGAGTACTCCCAGCTGGCCTGGACACGCCCCCAAAATAGTCTTGCACGGCTTCATCACCTCAACCCGCCTAAGGGGCATCGCCGGAGGCGGCGCCAGCGTGTTAAGACCACATGCTACTCGGGGGTGGCCTTTCGAGGCCAGCCAGGGCTACCGAAGCCGCCTCTTTACGCGTGCGGCCCGAGGCCCCGAAAGATGCTCCTGAAGTTATGCGCCACCGCGCTTGCGGCGGTTGGCGGGCATCGGGCGTTTTCATTCATAAAATCGTTCCTGCTGCATCGGCAGTAATAGCCCCCGAACCATCGAACCCAACATCGACTCACACCTGGGGCCAAATCC
>CAUYUJ010009169.1:195798-290798 GCA_963575745.1 Prorocentrum cordatum
CCCCCCCCCCCCCCCCCATCCCTTTCCGCCGCCGCGACCAGGAGACGAGCCCCCCGAGGCCCCACCCCAAGAGAACCCCCCAAGCGCCCCAGACGGGTCGGCGTTGGCGCGGGCCTCCTGGATCTTAGCTTGCAGGAAAGCCACAGCAGAGGGGGCACATCTCTTGTCGGTGCCTCCCGCAAGCTGTCTGCGGGCCTCCGCAGTCATGGCCGAGCGTCGGCACCTTCTGCAGAACAGCCTATATCCTAGCTCCACAAGATCGTGCTCATGCAGCGCGAGAGTCAGCCTAGGTTGGGTCGGGCCCTTGGCCCTCGTCTGGCCGTCGGCGCCTTCGGCCGCGCCCCTCTCGGACCACAGCTCAATCCTACACCTCCGCTGGACCGCCCAGGCGAGGCAGCGACCACACACCTTGGCACTCGAGATGCAGTCCTTATAGAACCTACAATGCCCCTCGGGCAGGTTGACCGACAGGGCTCCAAGCTTGGCGAACACATCCGCCAACCTGTTTCCGACGACCCAGAGGGGGGGGGGGCTCCAGGAGCGGGGAAAAAACACACCCTCATCACTCAGGTGGGACGGTGCCCAGGCGAAGCTGGGGGGCTCACGCTGGAGGCTGTTGAGCTGCCGCCAGACGCTCGGGTAGGCAGCACTCGCCGCCGACAAATTACCCCCTCCCCAACCTTCCAATGGCGCCCTTCGTTCACAAACTCGAGCAGATCACTTATAATCAGCCTCGCTGACGGCAAGTGCTGGAGGGCCTTGGGCACCGCAACTCTCTCCGCTTTGCCTGCAGCCTGCTGGCCGCCTGCGAGACCACCGCGCGCCGCTCTCACAGGAACTCCGTTGGCATCAATCATGGCGGCAGCCCAGCCGCACCGACGCAACTCGGGAACATCACCGTGGTATCCCGAGCCGTCCGTGCACACCCTCTCGCTCCAACCTTCACTCGGCGACGTCCAGTCGCCCCAGAGAAAGCTCGGGGGGTCCTCTGGCGGCGGTGGCACAACAACGCGCGGCCACCGTGGGATGCCCACGCCAACCGCGAAGGAGTCCGTGTCCTGGCGCCCCTCTCCTACAGGTCCGTGCCCGAGCATCGCACCCCTAGCCGTAGCCAGCTGGGGGTCGAGGCCACGCTCCTCTGCATCGTCCAGCAGTCGCTGTGTCAGCGCTGGGCACTCGACGAAGGCATGCCCGAGGGGCTCCATCCCATGCGGGCGCGCTCTGCAGCCCTGGTGCTCACAGAGTCCTTTCTTATAGAGCTTGGCCCGATGCCACAGGGAGTCAGCCCAGAGACTGCGAAGCGCCCCCGTCCTCCCCGCCCCATTCCCCCCCCCCCCCCCACCACGCACGCACGCACAGGCACGCAGGCCTCTCGGCCACAGAGGCGGCGTCTTGGGGCAGGCGCAGCGCCCCGCCTCCCCACGCACAGTGCACGAGCAACTCGTGGCGTCATGGTGTGCCACGATCTGCCTCATCTGCCACCTCTGGGCCCCCTGCCTCAGGAGGTCTCGAAACAAAAAACGTGGTGGAATTGCCAGCAACGAAACCACTGGTCCTTCATCAGGTTTGACCATCAGCGACGAGAATATCGCCCAGCCTACACGTTTGAACGACAGGATGACAACCTTCAGCGGTCCCCTGGCCGCCGCCCACGTGAGCTTGTCGCCGCCGACCTCCACCTTGTCCAGCGTGGCTCTCCAGGCCCGCTCCAGCGCCCCCAAGCTGATCTCCTGGTGCCAGATCACCCTGGCGTACTGCATGATCGGCTCGACCGTGGCAGCGAACACCGGGTCGTAGTAGGGGTTCCGCTGGCTCGCCAGGTGGAAAGTGATGCTGCCTCCTCGCCCTTTGGCACCTGCCAGTCTCGCCGCTTCCGAGCGCATCGCGCCCAGCTCACTCGGCGAAACGCCTCCCACCGCAGCTTCATGTGCCGTGGAAGGCAGCAGGCCCGTCTGCCACAGGCAGGAAGCCTTGGCGCCAGCGGCCCTCATCAAAGTCCTCGCCCTTCTCATCCTTGGCCTCAACTTCTCGAGCCTGCTCTTAGCCACCGTCCTTCTCGCCTTCGTGCCGTTGAGGTCGTGGCCGAGGTTCCTCATGTGCTGCTTGGGGCGGGTCTTGACCTTCGAGGCGAAGGGCTTCACCGCCGTCTGGCCTCGCATCGACGAGGCAACATACCCCGACATGCCCACCTGCAGCTCCAGCCCGACCTCCGCCGCCTCGTACCCGTACCTGAGCACCGCCTCCAGAAGCACCCGCACGCCACGCAGGTCCTGGCCCACCCACTGGACCGAGGTATCGTCCGCCAGCGTCCTGGGGATGACGTCGAACTTGGCGAGCCTCTGGAGCGACCGTGCCGTGGCCACCACCAGCACCGCCATCGAGTTGGAGCAGCCCGCCAGGATGCCCTGGTGCGCCGTGTAGCCCGCCGATGACGAGCCAAACGCCTTGAGCCTCCTCGGCACGTGGTGGTACTTCAGGATCGACCACCTGAGGCGAAGAGGATACCCCATGCTTCTGGCCTCACCTAGCACTCGTGCGGCTGAGCAGGGAGCAGGGAGGAGGGAGGAGGGAGGAGGGAGGGAGGAGGGAGAAGTGGAGGGAGGGAGGAGGGAGGAAGAAGGGAGGGAGGACGGAGGAGGGAGGGAGGGAGGGAGGGAGGAGGGAGGGAGGGAGGGAGGGAGGGAGGGAGGAGGAGGGGGGAGGGAGGAGGGATGAGGAGGGGCAGGAGGAGGAGCAGGGAAAAGGACCGAGGCGGCCTGTAGGGCGAGGGCGAGGGAGCAGGGGAGGCGCGTGCGCAGTGGGGCCTTGCCGCCCCGCTGCTCCCGCAGCTTCGAGTCGAGGCACAGCAAGCGGCAGCCGTACCAGGACAGGTTGGCCTCTGCGCCCTGCCCCTCCCCAGGGCCAGTCCCTGCTGCGGTCGGGAACTTGTGCTTAGCGTGCCGCCCTGGCGGCCCCACCGACATGCTACAATGGGGGCCCGACCACGAAAAACCCTCCGCAAGAAACCCAACCCTGAGACCCCAGGACGTCCACAGATGTTCGGCGTGGGAGCGTCAGGCTCTCCATCGCAGAACCATCGCAACCCAAGAAACTCATGGCACCCTGGAGGCAAAGCGGGGTGCTTCCTGGCGTGGGCCCCCACTGTATGCCTTGCGAAATGGATCGCGTGCCGCCCACCTCCGCGGGGCGGGAGGCCTGGAGAGGCTCGGGACGGTGGCGCTCGGGTTCAGTCGGGCGTGTCCCCCTACAGGGGGGTTTTCGACGAAAAACAAAAGATACCCCCAAAGGGTCAAACAAAAACTGAACAACGTAGTCCCAAGGCTATGTTTGGACTATTGTTTGACTCTTTTTGGGGTATCTCTTATTTTTCGTCGAAAATCCCCCTGTAGGGGGACAGGCCCGACTTAACGCTCGGGGACCGCGACGTGGGCGTCGCGCCGAGGCGCGGTGGGCCAGACCCCGTGGCGCGGCGTGCTGTGCCACAGGTTCTGACCGAATGCGCAAGAGCCCGCCAGGGCAAATCCCTGCTACGACGTTTCGGCTGCGCGCCAGGAGCAAATGCAGCAACTGTGTGCGATGACGCCCGTCATCAGCCCCGCCTCCCAATTCCTTGGTCACGTCACGACTCGTGCCGGCGCCGTCCGGGAATCGAAGCATTCCCGACGGGCGCCCGCGCGAATCGTGATGCTGCCGGACCCCTTTCCCCCTCTTCGTCCGGTCAAGCCCGTCATCGCCAGGCGATGCAACACCTGTCTCAAGAGTCCGTAAGCAACAGTGGCCTCTGGTGCGTGGCTTCCAGTGGGCCGCGATGGGGAGCCCAAGCGCAAAAGCGCGCAAGCCGCTGCCACAGGTGGGGCTGCTGAAGGAAGGAACGCGAAATAAGGAACGAAGCCCCTGATTGGCCCTGTAAGCGCCTCCGTGCCCCGGGAGGGCACGAGGAACAGCACTGTAGGAACCTCAGGAACATCGAGCCCCTTCTGAATCCAAACTCTTCCTTGTTTCAGCGTCTTGACTGTTTCGCATCGCATTCTGCGATCGGCGGACCTCAGTGGGCATGGACCAAAGGTCACGCCAGCGCAGGGTCCCTCTTACATGCAGCCAGGCCGACACTGGCTGGAGAAGGTCGAAGGGCCCGACGAGGGCCCCCTGGAGGCCGACAGTTGCCCAAAACCTTGCGGCGACCTTTTCTTGTTTGGAAAATATGGAAAGGTGGGGGTCACGCGTCTTCTCGGCATCCCCTTGCTGCCGTTGCGCCTCGGCCCATCGCACAGGCGGGAGGGAGGAGGAGGACGAGGAGCAGGAGGAGGAGGAGGAGGAGGAGGAGGAGGAGGAGGAGAAGGAAGGAAGGAAGGAAGGAGGGAGGATGAGGGAGGAGAAGGGAGGAGGAGGGAGGAGGAGAAAGGAGGAGGAGGAAGGAGGAGACTCGCGCCGTGGTTTTGGTCAAACGCCTTATTCGGCCCCCACCCTACTCCTGCTCTTCCTCCTCCTCTCTCTCTCCTCCCCCCCCCTCCTCCCCCTCCTACCCCTCCTCCCTCCTCCTCCTTCCTCCCCCCCCTCCCCAACCTCCCCCTCCTCCTCATCCTCCTCCCCTCCTCTCCTCCTCTCCTCCTCCTCCTCCTCCTCCTCTTCCTCCCTCCTCCCCCTCCTCCTCCACCTCCTCCTCCTCCTGCTGATCCAGAGTTAGGAGGTACCATCGGAGGCGGCCACCCCCTCGTTTAGCGATCCACTCTTCAGTGAAAACTGCCACTTGCCGCCGCTCGGACGTCCATTTCCCGTGCACTTTTCGGTTTGGTGCGTGATTTTGTTTGCTCGATGATCCAGGATGGTACTCGATGGTTCTCGCCGAGAAAGGATGCACGCGTCCGAGCGATGCCAAGCCAACAGGCGGATTGGTACCAAAAATGAAAAGATTCAAAGCACAGTCAGAACTTGGCAAGCCATACTCCACAGATCGTCCCCGGACTATTGTTTGGGGCTGCTGTTGAAGATCCCTCCGGTAGAAGGACACGCCCGACTTGAGCCAAGGGCAACACAGCTGCCCTGGCAGGCAGTTTCGCGTGGGGCGGTGTCCAGTCCTGCTTCGCCTGACCTCCTGGGCTTTACTTGGCGATCTGCAGAACTGGATGCACTCCCAGGCCGACGGGATGAGCAGGTGCGAGAGGCAGAAAGAGAGAGAGAGAGAGAAAGAGAACGGTAGAGGGAGAGTAGAGAGAGAGAGAGAAAGAGAGACAGAGAGAGAGAGGGCGGGGTAGAGAGAGAGAGAAAGAGAAAGAGAGGGAGAGAGAGAGAGAGAGAGAGCGAGAGTGTGTGTGTGTGTGAGAGATAAAATGACAAAAGAAGGAGAGGGGAGGGGGTGAAGCGATATACGTTTGTCGACGCGAGAATCCCCGAAGGCGCATGCATTTGCCACCGCGTCCTTATCTGCAACTTTCTGAGCGCAAGTGACTTGAATGTGAGCGAGTCTGATAACGAGCGGTTGACTGTAAGCGAGTCTACGAATGAGCGGCTGATGTGTATGGGTCTACGTGCGACTGGGCCTGAGCAGGTGTGGCTGGATAGAAGCGACTCTGGGTGTTCGTGGGCTTGAGTGTGAGTGCATCGGGGCATGATTCGGTCTGGACGTTCGTGTGTGGATCCTGCAATTTGGGCTCCCGGGGGTTCCCGACAGTACTGGCGCGAAAAAGGCCCTGCGTCATGCCACCCTGCGGCCCTCCCGGGGGGAGGCCCAAGTGCCATGCGTGCCACATCGCGGTGGTCACGGGGCTCTGAACACCTGCGCACGCTCTGGGCCGAAACGAGCGTGTCGCTTCAGATCTCCCCACACGCTGGGCGCGGACGGCCCGTGGCACACCCCTGGCCCAGCCTCCCTGGGGCGGCTGAGTGCCATGGCTGCTGCACTGTGGCGATCATGGGGGTCTGACGACAAACTCGTCCACTGGGCTGGGCAACAACGAGAATTCCGCATGGAGGGCTCCCGCAACCATGGTGCGAACGTGACTGTGAAGTACGCCTGGCCTGCCCCCTTGGGTGGCTTAGATTGCAGGTCTGATGCAGCGCGGTGATAACAGGGCTCTGAAGCAGATTCGTATACTGGACTTAGGTCGGACATGCCCCCCTAAAGGCGGATCTTGGACGAAACATCAAAATAGAAAAACAAATTCCAATAAGAGTCAACAATGGTAGAAAAATCGTCCCCGAACTACCTTTTGACTATTTTTTATATTCCTCCTGTAGAGGGACAGGCCCGACTTAATCATGGGACTCTGAAGCACATTCGTATAGTGGACCCGAACAAACGTCTCGCCTGAGAGGCACACACAGTCTGAAGGCGAACTGGCCTGCGGAACACCGCGGGTCAAGCCCCCCTGGGTAATTCAAGCATGCCGTGCCTGCTACATCGCGGTGGCCATGACGCGCTGCGAAAACGTTTGTCGACTGGGCCCAAGCAAGCGTTTCGCATGAGAGGCCCCCGCAATCTAGGCGCGAACGAGCCCGTGAAATGCCCCTGGCCGCAATCTGGGCGCGAACGAGCCCGTGAAGTACCCCTGGTTGGCATCTCCGTGGGTGACTCAAATGACATGCCCGCTGCATCGTGGTGATCATGGGGTTCTGAACAAAGATTCGACGCGGGGATCCCCATATATTACGTGCGTATCTGTCTAACGAGCCTGGGTGTGAGTGATGTTGCGTACGGCCGACTGCGTACAACAGGGTCTGAATGTTAGTAGGCCTGGGTATGACTGGGTCTCCTCTGGCAGCTCCCACTCGGCATGCCCAAGTGCCATGCGTGCTACACCGCGGTGGTCGTGGGGCTCTCACGAGAAACGCATCGGGGGCGCCAAACCAGCGCTTCGCCCGGGACTTGCCCAGAAGCTGGGCCTGAACAAGCCCGTGGACACCCCCTGGCGACCCCCCCATGGGATGCCCAATGACCGTGCCTGCTGCGTCGCAGTGATAATTGGACTCCCTACAAAGGGGAGCCGGGGGGGGGGGGGGCCCAAAGCAGCGTTGCCCTCGAGACGCCCCGAACATGTGTGCGCGAAGGGGCCCGTGATACGCCCCTGGCGGCTCCTCCCTCGGAGGCCCAAGTGCTATGCCTGCTACGTCGCGGTGGTCATAGGCCTCCGAAACGCAACGCGTTCATAGCCGCCAGCGGGCGTTTCGCTCCCTGGCATCCCCAGCACCTGGCCGCGAACAGGGCCCGTGGAGCACCCCTGGCCGACTCCCTCTTGGGCGATCCAGATACCACTCCTGCTACATCGCTGGGATCAGAGATCAAAGGACTCTGGGAAGAGACGCGTCCACGGCGGCGAGCGGGCGTCTCGCTCGAGACGTCCCCACCATCTGGCCGCGAGCGAGGCTCGTGCCATACCCTTCTGGTCGGCCTCCCTCTGGACGTGGCAGGAGTGGCACCCCCGCGACCTCGCGCTGGCCGTGGGGCTCTGACAAGAGTGCGCGATCCGCGCCGCGAGGAGGCGCTTCGCTCGAGACGCCCCCGCAGTCTGGCCGCGGGCAGGCCCGTGGAATGCCTCTCTTCTTCTCGCAGCAGAGCAAGGCAGGAGGGAGAGCCTGCTGCCCCTCAAGGGGGCCCCCCCCCCAGGCCAGGAGAGCCCAGAATCGAGTCGACAAGCCGGATCGACGATCGACACGAATCGGACCGACGGATATCGGCAGCCCAGTCGAGAAAAGTCGAATCGGCAGACACCGGCAGTTTAGCAGGCCTCCATGGAGAAATCGGCGCCCGGATCGGAATCCGAAACATCGGAGCGAGTCGGAATTGGAAGCCATCGAAATCGAAGCGGATCGAACCGGAGGAACTCGCCATCGCTCGGACGTCCATTTCCCGTGCATGTTCGGTTTCGTGCGTGTTTTTTTGTTGCTCGATGGTCCAGGATCGTGCTCAATGGTTCTCGCCGAGAAAAAATGCACGCGTCCGAGCGATGCCAGGGGAATCGGAATGAGCCCTGCAGGGGGGCCGTCTGCCCCAGGCCCGCGGAACACCCCCGGTCTGCTCCCCCTGCATGGGTGCGCGGCCGCGCGCGCCCCGCGCAGGCCTGCCTGGCGCGCGTGCTGGCCGGGCTGCCGACGAGGAGGAGGAGGAGGAGGAGGAGGAGGACGAGGAGGAGGAGGAGAACACTGAGGAGGATGAGGACACTGAGGAGGAGGAGGAGGAGGAGGAGGAGGAGGAGGAGGAGGAGTAGGAGGAGGAGGAGGAGGAGGATGACACTGAGGAGGAGGAGGAGGAGGAGGAGGAGGAGGAGGAGGAGGAGGAGGACACTGAGGAGAAGGATGATGAGGATGAGGATGAGGATGAGGACGATGATGATGAGGAGGAGGAGGAGGTGGAGGAGGAGGAAGAGAAGAAGGAGGAGGAGGAGGAGAGGAGAGAGGGCAGAATTACCACCCTTGTAAAACTACGCTGCAAGCGAGGCCGAATGGGAATTGCACCCAAAAGAAGACGCCAGCAAGGCAGGACTGTTCTGTCAACGCCGAAGCCCTGTCAATAGAAGCCTCTCCTGAGAGGACCCAAATCTCCGACGCCGTGATCTTCGTCAAGACGTGGGCCCCCAAAGGTCTGGACCCTCTCCCCAGGGCTGGTGTTTCACCCCGAGCCGTTGTTTGACACTCCTGGGGCCCGGTGGAGCCCCGCAGGAACCGAACACTGGCAACAAAAAACTTCGCGCCGTGATGCCTCCAGAAGAGAACGTTTGAACGCCACCTGGTTGGGGTCCGAGGAGATGGGTCGGAGGATCTCGCCGCATCGCCGACACGTCGGCGATGCACTGGCGACGCCGGCGTGGCATCGGCGACGTGGGCGTGGAGTAAATTGGGCCCCACGTCGAGCCGCACCGCCTGGCGCGACCCTCCGACCAGCTCTGCGCGGACCTCTTGTGGGAAGCCTAGACTCAGGGCCCCATCTCTGAGCCGACGGGACGCGCGCGCGGGCACTCCAAGGGCCTCCGTCCCTCAGGGCCCCATCTCTGAGCCCCCGGCGGGACGCGCGCGCGCTCGCGGGCTGCACGAAGACGAGACGAGCCCGCGGAAGCCATCTGGGAAGCCTGGAAAGGGGTGGGAGGGAGGGGGAGGAGAGCGCCCCTGGCGTGCCACGCCGCCCCCTCCTCGATGCCGAAGTGCACGACCCAGAAGACGCGGGGCAGACTCGCCTGCAACAAAAGGCAAACCGCGCGCCGCCCTCGCGCGCGCGCGCCCCTCCCCCGCCCTGCCACCGTTGCCGCGCCAGCCCCTCCCCCGCCTCCGCTCTGCCCGTCCCCTTGGCCTCCTCCTTGCCTCCTCCACGATTCCTCCTCCTCCTCTTCCTCTCCTCCTCCTCGCCTCCTCGCCTCCTTGCCTCCGTGCCTCCTCCTCCTAGTCCTCCTCCTCCTCCTCCCTCCTCGCCTCCTCTCCCCTCTCCTCCGCCTCCTCTCCCTCCCTCCTCCTCCCCTCCTTTTCCCTCCCCTCCTCCTCCTCCTCTCCTTCTCGCCTCCCCCTCCGCCTCCGCATCCGCCTCCGCCTCCTCCTCCTCCTTCTTCTCCCCCTTCTCCTCATCCTGGTCCTCTTCGCCTCCTCCTCCTCCTCCTCCTCTTCCTCCTCCTCTTCCTCCTCCTCCTCCTCCTCCTCCTCTTCCTCCTCCTCCTCCTCCTCCTTGCCTCCCTGCCGCCGCTGCCCCGCGCACGCCGCGCGCCAACCCGCTGCCGTTCCCGCCGCACCATCAGAGGAAGGATACGGTGGGGGAAATGTTGCTTAGGCGTGTCGCGGCGGCTGCCCCAGCGACACGCCATGTCCTGCGAGCGGATAGCGTGCCGCTCCGCTCCGCGGGCCGGGGGGCTCGGAAGAGCTCGGGACGTTGACGCTCGGGAGTGGGGAAGATGACAGCGTGGTGCGCCGAAGCGCAGTGGGCCAGAACCGGCGGCGCAACACGCCATCCAAAGATTCCCGAGTGGAATCGGTATGACCGTGCGTACACTTCCGGAGATCCGAGCGGATTGTTCAGATCGGCGCGGGGTCTCCCTCCCTGGCGCGCGGAGCGCGCCAGGGGGCGCCGCCATGGAGGGCCAAGCGCCGATCCGAGAAATCTGGGCGGACCTACGACAAATTTCATTTTAGGAGGCGTGTGGAACGCAACCATCCCTGCTCGACTCAACGATGCGGCAACTGCAATGCGATGGGAAAGGTTACCAAACGATCCAGGAAAGCTCAACAAACCGGCTTGCAATTGGCGAGTCCATGCAGCCTGGGAGAAAATGAGTTCGCGGCAAGCAAATGTCTCCCAGTGGCGCAAAATGGCCACCGAGATCGCACAAAGGACGCGGGTGGAGGACGACAAGGAGAGGCGGAGGGGGAGATTGAGGAACAGCAAAGCGAGTGCGCAGCGTGCTTGCTAAAACCGATTGCCCTGGCGTGCGGGAAAGCAACTGGACATTGTGTTTCAGCACCTGTCGGCCCCTTTTAAAACATCCAGTACAGCATGAGGAAGGAGAAGACAAAGTAGTATTTAATGGGAGAGGAAGGAGAGATAGAGAGAGAAAGATAGAGAGAGAGAGAGAGAACGAGAGAGAGAGAGAGAGACAAAGAGGGAGAGAGAGAGCAGACGGCCAGGAGACATGGAGAAACAATATGTTGGAGCACAGCCTAGCAAAACAAATGCTGCAAACAAGCGCCCATGGTCATATTAAAGGGGCAAAGCGGTCATTCACTGTCCCTGGGCGCGTGTCTGAAGTGGGGTTCTGCAGTGCAGAGTGTTGTTGCATGTTGAACCCGCTACCAAATAATAATTATTAATGATTCCCCCCTCCGGTGATCTTTGTATTTTTCAATTGAAGTGCTTCCTCCGGGACTCGCACCCTTTGTTTAACCAGGGAAAGTCAGGGGGCTCAAACTGGGTGGTTGGCCCCCAGTTTACAAAAAAAAACAGCGGCTTCCGCCCGTCCGCACAGTAGATTTCTAAAGTGTGCTCTCGCGCGGGACTTCCTCTCAATGTGTCTACGAATCGCGCTCTCGCGTGGAACTTCCTCGCAGTTTATTCAGACGACGATGAGCCCTCGGCGCTCAGTAATTAACCTCTTACTTTTACTTGTCTCCTACTTTACTTGTTAATCGCGCTATCGCTCGAGACTTCCTCGCGATTCATGCAGGACCCACGCTTCAGCAACTCGCCTGCTCGACTCGGCCCTCCTTCCCAAGCTGCCCGCTATGGGTCTGCCCACCCGATCTGCCCGTCTGGTTCTACATTTGTTTTCTGCTCCTTGCCCTCCTCCTGCTAATTTATCGCGTGTTCCAAACAAAATCCTCCCACCTTCCACACGTATTTTCTTCCCTTGTTTTAGGGGCTGCCCTAAATGCGATTGTTGTTTTTGTTGTGGTTGCTGGTGTTGAACTTTCACGGCTGACGAATTATTATTGTTGATCCCCCCTCTGGTGACCATTGTGGCCTTTCCATTGAAATGCCCCCCCCGGGGCTCGCACCTTGTTTTATATCGGGGAGACCCACGGCGTTCAAAACTGTGTCGTTGGCCCCCGGGTTACAACAACAACAACAGCAGCAACACCAACAACAACAACATAAGCTCTCACCTGAGACTCCATCAATTATTTAGCCAGGGCCCCCGCACCCGCACATTTTACCCAGACATCGCGCTCTCGCTTGGGATTTCCGTGCGCTTCATTAAGAGATCGCTCTCTCGGCGCTCTGGAGTCGCGCTCTCGCTGGAGACTTGCTTGCAATTTACTGAAGATTCGCGCACTTTCGCTGGAATGCCTGGCATTTGCTCAAGCGCCGCACTCCCGACACTCAGGCACCCAGAACTCTCGCTTACGTTTAAGACTCCCTCAGAGCTTACTTAGGAATCGGGATCTCGCTGCCCTTCGTGGCCCCGGTGCAGCCCTTCGTGGCCCCCTCGCTGCCCTTCGTGCCCCCTCGCTGCCCTTCGTGTCCCCCTCGCTGCCTTTCGTAGCCCCGCTGCAAACTTCGTTGCCCCCTCGCTGCCTTTAGTGGCCCCGTTCAGACCTTCGCGGTACCCTCGCTGCCCTTCGTGGCCCCATTGTAGCCCTCATGGCCCCCTCGCTGCCCATCGTGGCCCCGTTGCAGCCTGTCGTGGCCCCATGCGCACGCCCTTCGCGGCCCCGCTGTCGCCCCTTGTGGCCCCCTCGCTGCCCTTCGTGACCCCCTTCGCGGCCCCCTCGCTGCCTTTCGTGGCCCCACACATGCATGCCATTCGTGGCTCCCGCTTGTTCGCGCCCGTCGTGGCCCCATATGCTTACGCTTCGTGGCATCGCCGTCGCCGCTCGCGGCCCTGGCGCTGCCCTCAGTGGCCCCGTCCTTGCCCAATGCGGCCCAATATACGCACGCTCTTCGTGACCCCCGCGCGTTCGCGCCCGTCGCGGCCCCATACGCATGCCTTTCGCGGCCCCGCTGTCATCCTTTGTGGCCCCCATCGCTGCCCTACGTGGCCCCGTGGCTACCCTCAGTGGCCCCGTCGTTGCCCTCTGTGGCCCCGCATTATCTGCCTTTCGTGGCCCCCGCTCGTTCGCGCCCTTCGTGGCCCCCTTTCTGCCCTTCGTGGTCCCGCTGTCGCTCTCGTTCTCGCTTTCGCTCTCGCTTTCGCTCGTCGTCATCATCATCGTCGTCGTCGCCGTCGTCATGGTCGGTCCCCTATCCGTCCCTCTCGGGGTCGGGTTACCGCCGATCAGCGTTGCCTCCAGCAAGGCCGACGGTCCGCGGCCGCCCCACCGCTTGCCGGGGCCCGGCCAGCAGGGAAGAAAGATATGTCCCCCCAAAAGAGTACGATCGCAGACGAAGAGGGCGGGTATCGAAGGTTTGGGGAATATGCGTTGGCAAGAGCTCGGGAAGATAAAAGAAACCAGCTTTACAATGATTGTAGTAGTTGTTGTTGTTGGGGTTGTTGCTGTTGTTGTTGGTAGTGTTTGCATTGCTGCTGTTGATGACGTTGGCGTTGTGGTTGCTGGTGTTGTTGCTGTAAGTGTTGTTGTCGGTGTTGTGTTTGTTGTTGGTGTTGCTCTTATTGTTGTGGTTGGTGTTGCTGTTGTTGTTGCTGTTGTCGTTGTTATTGTTGTTGTTGAGTCGTGGGGTCCGCACTTCCCGAAGACAAATATTGTTGGTGCCCCTCCCGTAACTATTATGGGTTTCGCTCGAAGTGCCCCCCTCGGGGGTCGCACCCTGTCCTTTATAACGGAAGGCTTGGCGCAACAACACTGCACCCCTGGCCTTCGAACTACAACAACATCTGGCCACGCCCGATACTTCCGCGAGATGTATTCCAAACTCGCGCTGTCGCGAGGGACTTCCTCACAAGTTATGCAGGAATCGCGCTCTCGCGTGGGACTTCCTCGCAAACTATTCGGACGCCGCGCCTTGGACACTCAGCTCTCGCTTTGGCCTTCCTCGCGATCTTCTTGAGAATCGCGCTGTCGCTCGAACTCCCTCCGCGATTCATGCAATTTTCACGCTTCAGCATGGCGCCTTCGCAACCTAGCCTCTTGGACCCGCCTTCCCGACCCGCCCTGTTAGGGTCTAGCCGCCCGATCTGCCCGTCTGGTCCTACCACGTGGATTATGTTCTTAACCCCCCCCCTCCTGCTAATATCTCTCGTGATCCCCCCTCCCCCCTCCCCCTTCCGTCCGTCCTCCCTTTGTTGTAGGGGCTGCACTACCTGCGCGTGATAGGTTCAAGACTACCTCTCCCTGAGAAGGTGCGGTCGAAGACGAAGCAGGCGGGCACCAATTGTTTTGAATCTGCGTGTTGGGTGGCATGCGGGCCGATGCGCACGAACAAGCTGATCGTGTTCCATCCTGCTTCCTCCCCCTTTTCATCCGCCATGTCTTCCGCTGTTTTTGGAAACTGCGCTACATTCGTGTAGCAAGTGGGGGAAATACACCCTGATGAGGGGGCAGAACCGAAGACAACAGGAACGGGCGCCGTGGGTTTGGGACATACGTGTTCAATGGCACGCGGGCGAGTAAGAACGAACAGTGTTCAAATCAGTGTTGTAATTGTTGCTGCTGCTGTTGTGGGTGGTGCTGTTGTTGCTGCCGCCCTCGCCCGCGGCCCGCCCGCGACCCCCCCCCCGCGACCCACAGCGCGCCCCGCCCGCGACCCGCACCCAGCGCTTTGACGAAAGCTCGTGTAAGGGAAGTCGGCAAAATAGATCCGTAACTTCGGAAAAAAGGATTGGCTCTGAGGGTTGGGTATAGGGGTCATTGGATTAATGTTCGAGCTGAGCAGAAACTACTTGACGCCTTCTGGTGGATGCGCCTGCGGCGGGCCCGTTGCGCAGTGCGTACGGAATCGGCGCCTGCGGCGGGCTTCTTCGGAGCGTCGCAGACTGCCGACGACCCCGCTGTCCCGCGTCTCTTGTCCGCAACTGCGGGGTGCTACGAGATCTATATCGCATCGATTGCGCAGCAGTCCGGCGCATGACCAAACTAAGAACAGTGCGAGGGCAGCACATACCACATGGGGAAATCGCACATGGGGAAATCTAACATGCAACCCACATGGTTGCCCAACGTGCGCTGGGATAGACTGTCTGAGAAATCCGCGGCCTGCTCGAATGCAAAGTGCGGCCACTATGAGAAGGACTAGCTACGCCTCAGCAAACGTGCTGCGCATGGCGCACGGGGTGGAAGCGGGGAGGGGGGAGGAGGAGGAGCAGGGGGAGGAGGAGGAGGAGGAGCAGGGGGAGGAGGAGGAGGAGGAGGAGGAGGAGGAGGAGGACCTATATATGCGACCACACCGGGGCTCCAAGAGCTCACTGATCTCGGTGAGATCGCTCGTGCAGGAAGACTGCCGTATACAGATCGGAGCAGAACGTCCGTGGGCCCGTGGCCAACAGGGATGCTAAAGCTCGCTTGGCGCGGGTGCTCACGCGGGGCTCGAGCTGCTCCCAGGCAGGGCGTGTGAGCTAGGCTTGGTGAAATCAGATCCCTAGGAATTGGACCGCTTCTTCATCTGCCTGTTCGTCACCAAACTGCGGATCGACTGCTCTGGGGGCAGACGTCAAAAGGACATCCGAAGCACTGCTGCTGCTGGAGACGGTGGGAGGCTCAGCGAAGAGGGGGGGAGAGCCCGATCTGACGAAGCGAACGGGCCTACGCAAATCTCCTGGTGCGAGAGGGCGTCGGCCCAGCACGAGAGCTCCTCCTCCGGCCACCCTGGGGGTGCTACGCCTGTGTGGATCTCCCCCGTCCCCTCGTTCCTGATGGCCGCCAGCACGGCGGGGCACAGCTCCCAGGTTCCCATCACGATGACGAGATTCGTGTCGGTGTCATTGTAGCACTTCTCCGGACGTAGCAGGGGAGACTCCTTGTTCGATGCCCCCTCGTTGCAGCCCTGGAGGCACCTCGTCCGTCCCGCCGCTGTTGGAGCCGTTGACCTTCGCCGGCCACTGCTCCAGGGTCACCTTCATCTCGGCGCCGATGTCGCACTGCGCCAGCGCTTCGATTAACGTCACCGTGAGGCGGGCGGTCGGGGAGCCCAGGGTCTTCAGCGCGGCGGCCGCGTCGGACGCCTTGCGCGCCGACGCGGCCTGGTTGCGAAGGCTGCCGACCTCGCCCCCGACCGCGGCGATGATCGGGTGGGCCGTGGGGAAGATGATCGTGCCGATCGTCGTGGCGACGGCCATCCTGGTGCGGCGCGTGTTCCGCAAGACCAGCTTGCACGGCGTTAGGAGGAGTGCGGCGACGTTCTTGTCCTTCAGTGTTGGCCCCTGCGGCGACGGCCTCCTCGGCGCCGCCTCCGAGGCTCTTTCTGCGTCCCGCCCTCGTCCTCGTCCAGCTGGTCGTCCTCGGCTCGGTGCCGGACTCCGCCCTTGCCCTTGTCGCCCCTCTCGGCCTCCTTCGCCTCGGCTCGCCGCTGGGCAAGCGTCCGCTGCCACCACTACCAGCCTTGTCCGAGGACTCCGGGATGCGCCAACTCGCCCGTGACGTCTCCATCAGCGCGGCGTGCAGGTTGTGCTTCTCCACGTGGTGCGGCAAGGCGTACAGGTAGAACGGGTGTGGACGGTGCTCGCGTTGGGCCCAAGGTAGGTGCCAACGGTGTAGTGGTCGGAGCGGCTGCCGCAAGCCGAACTTGTGGTCGTCGAGCTGGTAGTCCTTGAGCAGGAGGTGGAGGCGGCACCACAGGCGCCGTGAGGCGCGCGGGACATCAGAACGTGTACTCGCGGTGTCGGTGGGTGTCCACGCTGGCCGCGTCGATGATGATGCTGATAATGATGATGTTGATGATGATGATGATGATGACGATGATGATGATGATGAAGGTGATGATGGTGGTGATGATGATGAGGATCATGATGATGCTGATGATGATGGTGGTGATGATGATGAGGATGGTGATGATGATACTAATGATGCTGATGATGATGATGCTGATGCTGCTGATGATGATGCTGATGATGATAATGATGATGAGGAGGATGAGGATGAGGATGATGGTGATGATGATGATGATGATGATGTCAATGATGATTATGGCGATGATGATGATGATGATGATGATGATGATGATGATGATGATGATGATGTTGGTGATGATGATGATGATGATTAGTATGATGATAATGATGCTGATAGCGATGATTAAGATAATGATGTTGATGATGTTGATGTTGATGTTGATGATGATGATGCTGATGCTGCTGATGATGATGATGATGATGATGATGATGATGATGACGATGACGATGATGGTATAATGAGGATGAAGATGAGGATGAGGATGAGGATGCGAGGGAGGAGGAGAGGTGGGATGGGGAGGAGGGGGAGGACGAGGAGGAGGAAAGGGATGACGAGGAGGAGGAGGAGGAGAAGGAGAAGGAGAAGGAGAAGGACGAGGACGAGGAGGATGAGGAGAAGGAGGAGGAAGGGGGATGGGGAGGAGGTGGAGGAGGAGGAGGAGGAAGAGGAGGAGGAGGAGCAGGAGGAGGAGGAGGAGGAGGCAGAGGGAGGGGAGGATGAAGGGGGCGTCTGCAGACTGACGCCTGGTGCAGGACGGCTCTGCACGGCCACGGAGCGCACAGCCTGCCAGAGCTCACGGAGTGGCAGCACGACTCACTGAAACTGCGAGACTGGAGGAGGAGGAGGTCATGAGGGGCAACGACAGGGGGGGACTGGCATAGGGTGGGGATGCATCGACCTGGAATCGGCGATACATCGCGGATAGATCGGCGATAGGCCTTCGATCGTGAATCCGCACCTTCCTCGGCAGGTTGGAGCTATCGGGCCCCAATCGGCGATCAATGGGCGATTTGGGGTCGATGCATCCCCCCCTATGCCTATCCCCCCTATAGTTGCCCCTGAGGTCAGGGGGGAAGGGCAGCTACCCCGGACCAATGTGAATGCGTTGTGTTCTTCTTCCGGGCGCTGCCTTAGGGGGGGCGATAGAGGGGGGGAGGAGAAACGCGCACCTTTTGTGCCAGGCACCTTCTATAGCCTAGGAAACAAGAAGCGAGCCTTCTTTATCCTTCGCTCATCGCCCCCCCATTACGCAACGCCCGATTCTTCGGTCCACATGGCACTGTGGCCCAGGCCCCTCTGGCCCCCCCACCTGCCATCCCCAGTCCTCCCTGAGAGGCAGCGCGTCCGGAAGAGGTGCTAGGCGCCGCAGCTGTTCCGGAGCACCCCCCCGAACGCTCCACGGGCGCTCCGGAACTCGCCGGGACGCCGCAAGCCACTCTTCGGGTGGCGCCAAGAGCGCGTGCGCTACAATTCGCGATCACGGCCTTGATCGGGGTTGCGCCCTCCCCCCACCCTGGTGACCTCACGGTCCGCGCCGGCGCCGTTTGGAACTTGCTGGGGGTAGCTCGTTCTGGGAGGACGGCGCCGGCGCGAATCGTGACGTCACCTGCCCCCTCGCCCCCCCCCATCCCTCCGCCCCCCCGCGGCAACGAAGGGGGGGCCAGGGGAGGTGCTGAAGGGCGAGGAGGGGGCCACGAGATCTGGGTGTTCCCCTCCTCCCCCTCCTCCTCCTCCTCCTCCTCCTCCTCCTCCTCCTCCTCCTCGCCCCCCCATCTTTCCGCCCCCCGCGGCAATGGCCGTGATCGTAAGGGGGGGGGACGCTTGCCCCAGGACGAGGGGGGTGCGCATCGTGGCCCGAGACACGCGCGCGGACAAGAGGGGGCCAGGGGGCGGCTTGAAGAAGAAGAGAGGAGGAGGAGGAGGAGGAGGAGGAGGAGGAGGAGGAGGAGGAGGAGGAGGAGGAGGAAAAAAGAGGAGGAGGAGGAGGAGGAAAGAGGAGGAGGAGAGGAGGAGGAAAGAGGAGGAGAGGAGGAGGAGGAAAGAGGAGGAGGAAAGAGGAGGAGGGAGGAGGAAAGAGGAGGAGGAGGAGGGGGAGGAGGAGGAGAAGGAGGAGGAGGAGGAGGAGGAGGAGGAGGAGGATAAGGAGCAGGAGGAGAAGGACCATGATGTACACCACCCTCTTGTGAGGGGGGGGCGTTGGCGGGGACCGGCTCAGTGGGGGACCGACTCGGGGGGGAAACATGGACCAGGAATCGGCGGCACATCGCCGAGAAAGCGGCGACAGGCCCCGGTCGGCGACGAATGGGCAATCGGGGGTCGATGCGCTCCTCCCCTGAGCCCATGGCCGCCTTGGGTCCCACTTCGGGCCTCTGGCGGCCGCTCGGGACGATCCGGACACCCCTCGCACGCTCTCGGCGAGGCGCAGCCTCTGCAGAGCTGTAGAGCACACACACCCTGAAACATCGCGAACCTCGACACTTCGCCACCACCCCCTCGGAGCGCATCCACCCCTCGCGCGGCCCCTGACCTCGGACGCCCACGGAGCACCCGAGCGCCTGAGCGGGCCAGGGCGGGGCCGGGGCGGGGGTGGCCAGGGCGAGCGCGGCGGGCGGCCTGGAAGATGTTCGGCTCGCTGCGCGTCAGCAGGAAGTCCTTCTGGCTCTGCTCCTTGCAGAAGGCCTGGCGACGGGCGCGGCCGCCGCCGCCGGGGCGGGGCAGGTCGGCCGCGGGCGCAGGCGCACCCAAACCGCCTTCCGCAAGCAGGGCTGGCACTGAGGGATTTTTTCACTTCGCTTGCTCATGGAACTGGACGGGTGCGTTGGGTGTTCGCCACGCTGCTGGCCCGTGCCGCCTGTTGGGTGCCACGCACTTGGGTGTGTGAGTGTGTGTGTGTGCGTGTGTGCGCGTGTGTGTTGTGTATGTGCTGTGTGCTGTGCCTGTGATTTGTGTGTATGCTGTGTGGATTGTGTGTTATGTGTTGTGTGTGTTGTGTATGTGTCGTGTGTTTGTTGTGTGTGTATGTGGTGTGAGTTGTGCGTGTTGTGTGTTGTGCGTGTTATGTGTGTTGTGTGCTGTGTGTGGTGTATGTGTGTGCTGTGTGTTGTGTGTGCGTGTGTATGTGCGTGCGTGCGTGTGTGCGTGTGTGCGTGTGTGCGTGCGTGTTTGTGTTGTGTGTGTGTTGTGTCATAAATGTTGTGTGTGTTGTGTGTTTTGGGTTTTCGCCGCGTTGCCAACCGTGCCGCCTCGTGGGCGCTTCGTGGGCGTTCCATAGCGTACACCACACAGCTTACACCGATCAGCTCGCACCACGTAGCTTACGCCGCATAGCTCACACCACAGACTTAGCTTACACCGCATCGCTTACACCGCAGATGTGTCACGCCGTAATTTACACGGCATAGCTTGCACCACATGGCTTGCAACGCCTAGCTTCCGCACCCATAGCTCACACCACTACGGTGAGGGCATTGAATCAGGAACCATCGAATAAGGCGTCCAGGGTCTGGAAGCCAGCGGGGCTCCGATCGTGGACTGGCCATGGATATCACCGCCGCCCTCATGAGAGAAGGAATCCCCCAGGGCCTGAAGCCTCCTGGGCACATTCCCTGTCCAAGGCCCCCACCGTAGCTCACGTACACGACATAGCTGTCATTGCATAGCTTTCACCCCCATGGCTCTCACCACAGAGCTCACACGACGTTGCTTGCACCACGTAGCTCGCCCAGCATAGCTCTCCCCCTCACGGTGCGGACAGACACTGTTTCGGGTTCCCGCCGACGTCCTCTCGCAGTGAACAAAAATCGCGGCGGGGAGCTCTGACCGTTTTTGCGGCCTCTGGGGGGGAGGGGGGGGCCCTGGCCGAGCCCCAGGGCCGCCACCGAGCGGTTCGGGATGAAACCTCGGCCCTGGAGCAAAGGTCCAGATCATCGTCGTCGCCAAAGCCGCCGCCGCCGCCGCCGCCGCCGTCGTCGTCGCCGGAATCGTCGTCGTCGTCGTCGTCGTCGTCGTCGACGCCGGAGTCGTCGTCGCCGTCGTCGTCGGAGTCCTGGCGCGCGCGGGGCGCAGGAGCGCCCGCCGGTGTGGCGCCCTCGTGTTGCTCCTCCTCTGCCCGCGGGCGCGCCCCGACCCCGCCCCGCCTGGCACCTCACAGGGGTGGTCTTGCGCCCCGGGGCCCTTTCTTGAGGGCCCCGGTGCCGGAGAGGGACCCCAGGGTGAGGTCGGGCGTGTCCCCCTAGCGGCGGTTCTTGGACGAGCAACAAAACACACCCCAAACATGCTAAAAACATAATAAACATTGTCGAAACAGAGTCCCCAGACTATTCTTGATCATTTTTGAAAATCCCCCCTGTATTGAGCAGGGACCGACCGTCCCGGCATCCCTATAGTCATACCACGAAATGTTCTTAGAGCCCAAAAATCATCTAATAACAAAAACAATGTTCTTAGAACGTAAGCCCGACCGATGTGTTAAAACAAGACAGTCCCAGCCAGAAATGTTCTAAGAACATTTAGTGGGAACCACAAAAGGTTCTTAGAACATTGTTTGGTGGGGCTATAGGCGAGCCCGGACGCTTCGCCACTGCTTGACTGTAGAGGTAGAGGGACAGGCCCGACTTGACCCAAGGGCTCTCCACAAGCTGTGGGCAAGAGGCGCCGCGGCGGACACGAGTCTCCCCTCGTCGGGGGCCTGCGGGGCCCTCGGCCTGCCCCGGCACCCCGGCGCCCCGTGGTCGCTGCTGACCTGGCCATCGCTCGGGCGTCCAGTCCCTGTGCTTTTTGTCGGCTTCGTGCGTGTTCCTTTCGCCAGATGATCGAGGATGCTCCTCGATGGTCCCCGCCGAAGGAACATATGCACACGTCCGAGCGATGCCAAGGTACTGGGGGAGTGGGCGACGCACGGAGGGGGTGCGAACACACGCGCACCCTTCGCGCCCCTGTTGGGCCCCAGAGGGCTCCTGGAGGGCCCCTCTTCGCCCCCCCTGCACGTCGTTCGTTTCTCATCGTGCTCATTCCTAGTTGTGCTCGTTTCTAGTTGTTCCTGGCCCCCTGGTGGCCAGGGAGACGCCCAGGACAGAACAATTAGGAATGAAAGGATCTTGGCCCCCCACAAAATCAAACGACTTTCGAATACTTAGACATGAACAACGTGTATCCATCGCCCCTCCATCACCGAGGAGAGCACAACCCATCCCAACAACCAGACAAGAACTTCACTCCCGACCTGGTGATTCAGGGGCTCCTGGCTGGGGTCGGGATTCGGGGGTGTTCTTTTGGGGGCTCTCGGGGGCCAGAAAAAACACCCTCACCCCCGAGCCAGGGCCCCCTAAATCGCAAGGTCAGGATAAGCGGTCCTGGCTGAGGGTGAGGGTGGGTTGTGCGTCCCTTCATTACGCGACACCCGAGCCGTGCCCCCCCCCCCGTGATGGTTCGCATCCCTTACCATTCTGTCGATTCGGTTCCGGAGCATGAACGTGGCCCACAGAAGGCCGATCGGCGCATTAGCGCCGCCGTCGTGAAGCTATTGTCGAGCTCTGGCTGATGGAACGGGCCTCGACCTTTCGTGGGGCGAGGAAAACAGCAAAATGGTGAGGGAAGAGCCTGCTCCCCCCCCCTCTTGCCGTCGCTCGGACGTCCCTTTTCCGTGCATGCTTCAGCTTCGCGCGTGCTTTTTTTCGCTCGATGGTCCAGGATGTTCCTGAAAGGTCCTCGCCGAGAAAAAATACACACGTCCGAGCGATGCCAGGCCTTCTCCCCGCCAAGAGAGCGCCCGCCCGCCCGTCCGGCCCAGGCAAGGCCTCTCTTGGGCGGCCCCGTGCCCCGTGCGCGTGCGCACGCGGGCGTGCTCCCCCCGGCGCCCGCGCGAGCGCCTTGCCGCCGCAGCAGTGGCAGCCCGCCCCCCCCCCCCGTGGGTGAGGAAGCCCTGGGGCGACTTGCACAGTCGGGGCGTTGACCAGAGGAACCCTAAATCAGGAACGAGGCCCCATTTCTCCCACAATGTAAGCTCCGATGGCCCATCGAAGACATGAGGAAAACCTGAGGCAAGCTGTGAAACACTCGAGGAACACCGAGCCCCTCCCCAACGAAAAGGGTTCCTTCTTCAGCGCCCCGACTGTATCTCCACCCTTTTTTCAATGAAAAAGCTGGTATCTCCACCCTATACGACAGGCCTCTCACGTAGGGTCCGAGTAGATGGGGTCGGGGGGATCGTGCCGCACTGGCGATGCATCGGCGGCGTCGCCGACGCATCGTCGCCGTGGACGTGGAGGAAATCAGTCTCTACATCGAGCTGCATCAGCGATGCATCGGCGGTGCGGCGCTATCCACTAACTCCGTCTGCTGGGACCTCTCTGGGAGGCCTAGATGTACAGTCCCAGAGATCCGATGTCGTGATTTTTTCAAGACGGGGTCCCCGGAAGTCTCGACCCATTCCCCAGGACTGGTTTTTCACCCTGAGTCGTTTTTTGACGGTCCCGAGGCCCGGCGAGGGTCCCTGGGGGGCGAAATTTGCGAAACACCTGCGTCTTGATTTTTTCATTACGTTGGATCTCTGGGGTGGAGGCCTTGGACAAGAAAACCTTGGACAAGGAATCCACGGTCTCGCGACCCATGGACGGCTGGTCGTGGGCCGCCCACCTCGCCTCGAAACGGGCGCCAGAGCCTGGACCCCCAAGAGGACGGTCCACATCCGGTGCCCCCGCCGTGCCGTCGCAGGAATGCACAATACTTGGTTCTTGTCTTCCCCACCAATTCCCATATTTTCCCATACTTTGTGGGGGATCGACGACTAATTGTGTCTGTGTGTTTTCTTCCCTCCTGAACAATACAAGGAACGAAGGGGCCTTCCTGGCCACGGCAGAAGCCTGGGCCACAAACAGGTTCCACAACCTGAGCCTGCGCAAAAACCCTGGAGCCCGAGACCCTCCTGAGTATCGTTTGCCCGATCCCCAATCCCCAACGGCGTGGCCTGGGCCCCACTGGCCGATTTACCCACCTGGATGGGGATATAGGCCGTTCCCTTCGGGTTTCGAGGGGTATATCCCCAACTGGAGTGGTAATGTGGTGGGGGTCCCGAAGGTCGGGGGCGGCCAAGAGAGAAGTGTCCAAGAGGGGGGGGGCGCAAATCATGGCCAGCGGCATGTGCCCGGCCCAGCGGGGGGGCCAGGGACGCAATGAAACAAGAAGAGGCGCCATGAGATCTGGGGAAATGTCATGGCCCGCGCCATGATCTCCACCCCCCCCTCGTCATCACCCCCCTCTTGTCCGCCCCCGAGAAGAGGATGGGGATGGGGATGGGGATCGGATAAACGGTACTCCAGCCTTCGTAATAAAAGGGAGGGGGTCTGGACCCTCCAAGACAAGCCATTTCAGACCTCCCCCGTGGGAGAACCCTCCAAAACATCGTCCCCAGACCCCCCCAGGCCCTCCAAGATAGCCTGGAGGAGACCCCCCCGAAATGAGACCCCCCTCCCTTTATTACAACATCTGGAGTGCATCTAGGCCTCCCAGAGAGATCCCAGCAGACGGAGTTGGTGGATAGCGCCGCACCGCCGATGCGTCGCTGATGCAGCTCGATGTAGAGACTGATTTCCTCCACGTCCACGGCGACGATGCGTCGGCGACGCCGCCGATGCATCGCCGGTGCGGCACGATCCCCCCGACCCCATCTACTCGGACCCTACGTGAGAGGCCTGTCGTATAGGTACTAGCTTTTTCATTGAAAAAAGGGTGGAGATACAGTCGGGGCGCTGAAGAAGGAACCCTTTTCGTTGGGGAGGGGCTCGGTGTTCCTTGAGTGTTTCACAGCTTGCCTACGTGAGAGGCCTGTCGAGGAGACCCCTCCCCCGAAACGAGACCCCCCTCCCTTCCTTACGAAATCTGGAGTACTGACCTCCCGAGCCCCAAGCGGTCCTGCCCTCCGCTCCTCCTCCTCCTCCTCCTTCTCCTCCCCCTCCTCCTCCTCCTCCTCCTTACGAGATCTGGAGTGCTGACCTCCCGAGCCCCAGGCGGTCCTGCCCTCCGCGGCGTGGCCACAGGGCCTGCCCGAGGCCCCGCGCTGCGGCCCCCCCGCTCGCGGGGGGGGCGGGGGAGGAGCCCTGGCACGCGATAGTTAAATACTCTACTATCAGGGGGACGTAAGACCTGGGTACAGGGGACTCGGAAATCCCCGACGAGGTCGTCAAAAAAATGACGAGGCCGAGCCTGCATTCTGACGAGGCCTCCCGCTGCAGACATCCCACGAAACTCCTCCTCGTCAAAATCCGAGGCGCGGTCGTCAAAAAACGATGGCGAACCCGAGTCCTGGCAAACCCGGGTCTTACGCTCCCCCGATACTAGGGTTTATGGCTTCGGGGTCGCAAATGTTGCTTCATCTGCGTAGGTTTATGGTTTCGACGACGCGAACATCGCGTACTTAGCAAAAAGTTGCATGGCTTCGGGGATGCGAGCCTCGCGTGATGTACAAGCGAGGCACGCCCTCTGTGGGCCCTGGAAACGAGAGGGCCGTTTTTGTTCCCGGTTCCGTTCTGCCGTTCTTGTTGCCGGTTCCGACGCCGTTCTTTTACCGATTCCGTCGCCGTTTGTTGACCCGTTCCAGCTCGGGCTCCAATCCTGGAGCCGTTTTGTTGCCGTTTCCGGTCGCCGTTCTTTTGCCGCTTCCGCTTTCAAGGGGCACTTTTTCAGAAACGGTGAAAAAACGTAAAACGACGCGAAGATCGGGACAAAATCGGATCGGGATAGCTCGAAATCTCTGAGAATCGGCGGGTTTGGAGGATGTATTGGGCGCCGCGGCCGCTCCAGAGCGTTCCGGAACGCTCTGAGAGCGCTCCCGAACGCTCTGGAGCGATTTATCCCGATCCTAGCCCTGTTTTAGAGGACAACCTGGACGTGCTGAGCTGCCCGCGGGTTGGACTCGTGGCCTTCCTGCTTTCCTGTGTCTCTTCTTTTTCTTCGTAATCCTCCTCCCCGTCTACCGGTAAGGGTGGGCCGGGCCCCTGATGCCCGATCGTTGTGTTGCCCCGACCGTTCTATGACTGCCACTTCCCCCCGCGTGGGGCGGGACGCTCGTCAAACACAAGCGTGTCGTGACGACCCCGGCGTTGACCTCTGACACCGTGTGGGTCTTTCACCCTCGAACGGTCGGCGGCTTTTCGCTTTCCATCGTCAGGGAGTTCCATGTTGGCCGTCTTGAGGGCCACTGGCAGCGCTAATCCTTGAACACCCGCAGCGGGCTCGCCGCTGCGTCGACACGACGCGAACCTGCCAAAGGGGGGTGGATCGGGGGTCTGGCCCAATGTGAAAAACATCGACAGATAGATCGGCGACAAGCCCCGAAGGAGAAGGCCTTCTCAGCAGGCGGAGGACTTCTTAGAAGCCCTCGCGCCTTCTGCGAGGCTGACCGCGTCACTCGGGGAAGGCCGAGAAGACTTCGAAGAGGGCCATGGCACTGCCACGCCTCCCGAGCTGGCCCGCCCCGCCCCCTTCTCCCGGCCGTCGCTCGGACGCCCACGCCCCGTGCACTGCTCGGCCCCCGGTCGATCGGCGAGGTTAGCGAGGAGGGGGAGGAGGAGGAGGAGGAGGAGGAGAAGGAGCAGGAGGAGGAGGAGGAGGAGGAGGGGGGAGGTAGGAGGGGGGAGGGGGAGGGAGGGGAGGAGGAGGGGAGGAGGAGGAGGAGGAGGAGGAGGAGGGGAGGAGAGGAGGAGGAGGAGGGGGAGGAGGAGGAGGAAGCGAGGCGGGCGTCGGCTGCAGCCGATCCCTCCTGGGGCCCTCGGGCCTCGGGCCCCGGCCTCGGGCCTCTCGGGCGGCCGCGCAGGGCGAGAGGGGCCACGGCTCGCCACATCGCTCGGGCGTCCCTTCCCCGTGCGTGTTTTTCGATGTCGATCGGCGAGGTTAGAGGGGGCGAGGCGAGGAGGAGGAGGAGGAGGGGGAGGAGGAACGAGAGGAGGAGGAGGAGGGGGAGGAGGAGGAGGAGGAGGAGGAGGGAGGGGAGGAGGAGGGGGAGGGGGAGGGAGAGGAGGAGGAGGAGGAGGGAGGAGGAGGAGGAGGAGGAGGAGGAGGAGGAGGAGGCGGAGGAGGAGGAGGAGGAGGAGGAGGAGGAGGAGGAGGAGGAGGAGAGGTGGAGGAGGAGGAGGAGGAGGAGGAGGAGGAGGAGGAGGGAGGAGAGAGGAGGAGGAAGGAGGAGGAGGAGGATGGAGGAGGAGGAGGTGAGGGGGGTTCGAGGCGGGGACGCTGCAGCCGACCCCCCTCCTGGGTGGCCCTCGGGCCCGATTCGGGCCTCGGGGGCGGCCCGCGCAGGGCGAGCAGGGGCAACGATCGACTTCGCCTCCGCCCTCTCTCCTCCTCCTCCTCTCCGCCTCCGCCTCCGCTCCTCCTCCGCCCCGCTTCCTCCCTCCTCCCCTCTCCTCCTCCTCCTCATCTTCCTCCTCCTCTCCCCTCCTCCTTCCTCCTCCTCCTCCTCCTCCTCCTCCGCACTCCTCCTCCTCCTCCTCCTCCTCCATCCCCTCCTCCTCCGCCTCCCTCCCCTCCTCCTCCTCCTCCTCCTCCCGCTCCTCTCCCCTCCTCCTCCTCCTCCTCCTCCTCCTCCTCCTCCTCCTCCTCGTCCGCCACCGCTCGGGCGTCCGTTCCCCGTGCGTGTTTTTCGATGTCGCGCGCGTTTTTTTGGTGGCTCGGTTGTCCAGGATGCTCCTCGACGGCCCTCGAGGTTAGAGGGGGCGAGGCGAGGAGGAGGAGGAGGGGGAGGAGGAGGAGGAGGAGGAGGAGGAGGAGGAGGAGGAGGGGGAGGAGGAGGAGGAGGAGGAGGAGGAGGAGGAGGGAGCGAGGCGGGGAGCGGCTGGAGCCGATCCCCCCCTCCTGGGTGGCTCTCGGGCCCCCGGGCCTCGGGCCTCGGGCGGCCGCGCAGGCGAGAGGGGCCACGGCTCGCCACATCGCTCGGGCGTCCAATTCCCCGCGCGTTTTTGTTCGATGTCGTGCGTGTGTTTTTGTTGGCTCGATGGTCCAGGCTGCTCCTCGAGGGCCCTCGCCGAGGAGCAAAAACGCACACGCCCGAGCGATGCCAGGACGATAGGGGGGGGACCGGCATATATAGGGGGGGGGAGCTGCACCGGCCTGGAATCGCGGCGGCACGTCGCCGACGGCTCGGCGGTGGGCCTCCGATCGTGAAGCCGCGCCTTCCTGGGCGGGTCGGGGCCATGGGGCCCCTCTCGGCGACCCATGGGCGAGTGGGGGTCGGATGCCCCCCCCCCCCTGTAAGAACGGTTTTTTGAAGGCAGATCTGCCTTCAAAAAACCGTTCTTACAGAGTAGACCATTTTTTGAAGGCAGATCTGCCTTCAAAAAACCGTTCTTACAGAGTAGACCAGTCTTTCCTGCTTGCAGGCCCATCCCCCGGGTTGACCCAAAAGGGGGTCCAGCGACAAGGGGGGGTGGTGCAACAGATTTGGTGCAGTAGATCTGTGGGCTTGCAATACACGTGGGGCGTGCAATACATGCCGAGGCGCAAATGTGTCGCTGGACATTCGCGTGCAATGCACTCGCTGCCATACGGTGCAATAGCGCAATACGTCTGCAATACAATTGCCCCAAATCTATTGCACCACCCCCTTGCAGCTGGACCCCCTTTTGGACGCCCCTCCCCCCCCTAATTATCGTTGCCCCGATCGGGGCGCCGCGGGTGCCCCCAAAGGCCTCCGGCCCAGGCGCAGCCGCCGGAGCACGCCCGGAGGCGGCGGAGAGCCGCCGAGAACCAGCGGAAGCCTCGGAGCACCTCGGAGCCCTCAGCCTTGAAGCTTCGCCCCGACCCCGGAGCCCGAACCCCCGACGTGATGATGTGTTCATGACGTCGGCCCCCAGAGGTCTTCTCGGGTCGGGCGAAAGGGGGGGATAGCAAAGGGGGGGGTTGAGAATCAGCTCACGTAGCTGAGTTTCCCGGCGCCTCCCGGCGCCGGAGGCGGCTATGTATCGAGGAATGGCCCCCTCGGTGAGGCCGAAACCAGCTGCATGCAGCAAATTTCGTACCCCCCCTTTCCCAATCCCCCCCTTTCGTCAGGCCCGATCTTCCCCGGGTCTGGTTTGCCATCCCGAGTCGGCTTTTGACAGCACGGTCGCCCGCAAGGCCCCCCCCAGAGAATGAGCATGGCGGAAACCCTTCCGTCGTGTGTTCTAATTATATGTATATGCATATACATATGCATATATATATATATATATATATGTATATATGTATGTCTAACAGATTGGTGCGACGTAAACGGGTACGGAACGGGTAAGAAGAGAATGGGCACGATGCCCAACCCAACATCACGTGTTGTCCAGCACCGACAGCCGCCGCCGTTGGGCAAGCGGCCCTACGTCTGAAAGGGGCAACGACCGCGACGACGCCGACAACGAACCCTGTTCAGAAGGATCAGGAACTGCTGTTAGACTTCGTACCCGTTGCTTCCCGTACTACTTGCCCATGCGCCCCCCCCCCCCCGCCACGCGACGCGAGCGCGCCCGGCACGCGACGCGAGAGAGCGCCCGGGCCGGCGGCGCGCAGAGAGCGCCGGGGGGGCCTTGAGCACGGAGCCGCGCTCCTCCCGCCCCCGTCCGTTCGGGCCGCGGGGAGGAAGAGACCAACTCCTGATGAGCCTGTTTTCCACCACCACCACCATAAGTTGGGTGGGGGGAGGAGGAGGAGGAGGAGGAGGAGGAGGAGGAGGAGGAGGAGGAGGAGGAGGAGGAGGAGGAGGAGGAGGAGGAGGAGAAAACGCTCGTCCTGGGAGAAGGCCCCGATGTCCAGGAACCGCTGCCTTCAGGACCAGTGCTCCCCACGGCAACTACAATCCGACTGGTGCCAAGAGGAACGCGAAATAGAGAGCGAAGCCCCCTCATGGCCCCAGACCGCGCACGGGGCATGAGGAGTGCAAACAATGACCGAAGGAACTGCGAGCCCTTTCCAACAACCTCGCGATTGTACCTAGGAGGAAAACAAACCTACCTCGCTTTTGACCACCCTCGCTTCCAAGAGATACCAAACGATGCCAAATTGCAGCCTGTACTGGTCAGGCCGCTTGACGGGGAGGCGCGTGGTATGGCTTGGTTTTGCCTGGAAACGAAAGCGGGGTAGGTAATTCACGCTCTGAGTACTGTGACGGCATTTTATCTCTCTGCGTGCCCAACCGAAGTCAGGCGCTTGCATGCAGAAGAAAAATGAATTCAAGGGCCGCTCCTCTCCCGTGCCGCGATGGCGGCTCGCTCGGCCCTGCTGGCGACCGCCTCGCGGCCTCTCTCGATAACCTCCGCGAGCGAGCCGAAACCGTGCGAAACCAGAACTCCGTCTGTGCCTGGCAAAATCCGGTTTCTGCCCCGACGGAAGCGGCTCGGCACCAGCGGGGCGGGCACAGGCTGGAGCAGCTGGGACGCCTGCCTCCTCAGAGCCTGAGGCGGCCGTCAGCCTGCTGGATTGGAGGCCTGCCCTGATTACAAGGGCGCGCGCCCATTGCACACGCGTCTGCACCACGGGTGACACCAGCGCACCGAGCTGCCGTTTGCCGCCCCCAAGCACTACAACCTTAGAAGTGTCAGTGCGCGCCCAGGCCCGCGAACACTCCTTGGAGCGAGCCTCAGCTCCAGAGCCCAGGCCACGAAAAGCACACATCGGCTGCCAGCAGTACATGAAGCAACTCGTGCACGCAAGCATGACCTCAGAATCCTGGCCGAGCATGTGTGCTTGCATGAGCTGGTGCCCTGTGACAGTCCAGGGGCCCTCTTTGGCCTCGGCTCCGCTGGGGTGGGACTCCGCGGTGGCCGAGGCCGAGGCCGAGGCGTGGGCAATGACAGCGGGCACAGGCGTCGGTTCCACCCCCTCTGGGCAAGGCAGTGGCACTGCAGCCGCAGGTCGCTTGCGGCCAGTCCTCCGAGCAGATCCTGCAGCGCTGGCTCCACTCACTGTCCCACCGCTCGCACCTGCACTCGCAGCTGCCGCGGCCGCCACCGCCACCACGCCAACGGCAGCCGCTGACACCTTTGGCTCGCCAGCAGCAAAGGACTCGCAGCCCACGACTTGGTCGTGCAGCGCGTAGGGCTCCAGGTCGATGTCTTCGAGCGCCTCCAGGGGCCAGGAGTCGTGCAAGCCCGACTTGGTGATGTGCACCTCCATTTCCGCAGCGTGCCTGGCGGCGTCTCTGCCTCTGAAGAATCACCCCCCCCATCATGATGACGAGGTCGTCTTCTGGCGCCTGGAGCCTGGCACCCTCCTCGGCCCGCGCGTCTGCCAACCGGTTGCCGTGCGGCTCGAGCATGGTCAATTAGCTCGCCGCGCCTGACAGCTTCCTCCGAGCGGTGGGCGGGGATGTGTTTGACGGACACCCTTGCCGGCAACCGCGCCCAACAACGCGCGTTGATCTGCCGTGTGCCCCTGGCCAAGTCCGGGGCACAGCGCGCACCCGACGGCGCCCATGCAATCCATGAGCAAGCTGTAGCTGTCGATGATCTCCTCGAGGGCCAACCCTGCCGTCTGGGAGGGCAGCAGCTCGGGGGGGACAACGCCCCAGGCCTCAGCAATGAGCTCGTGCGTCAATGGAAACACGATCACAGACCACCCAGCGCACCGCAGGTGCGGGAAGTCGGAGTGGATGCACGACCCGTCGGTGAAGACGTGGGCACCCTCGGGCGCCACGAGAGAGAGAGAGAGAGAGAGAGACGATTGGATGTCCTCCTACAGGCGGACTTTGGGGGAAAATTCACAAGTAGCCCAAAAATGTACAACCATTCTCAAAAATACTGAAACAATCGGCCCCGGCCTATTTTTAACTATGTTTGAATACTCCTCCTGTAGAGGGGCATGCCCGACTTAAATCTATGCCCCACTATCGTTGGTTCTGAGCCATCCCCAGCCAGGGTCATCCGTGGCCGCAGCATAGGGTGTATACATCTCCTGGTCGGAGGCCAGGAAGATTCATACACCCAGCCAGGGCCCAGTATGGCCCTGGACACGGGTAGCGATATCGTACAGCTAGCTGCCCACTGCTGGGAAGAAGAGTAGGCACGCGATGGCGTGTTCTTTCGAGGTCGACCCAGCTCTCGAAATGACCGGGAGAAATCGTTGGGAGCACGGGGAGAGCCGCCAGCTCGAGCGGAGGCAGGGGGGAAGACATTGGAGAGGGAGCTGCAACAGCACCGCCACCACCACCACGACCAGAGACAGAAAACCGCTGCCACACAATCATGCGGAAGACTCTCGCCCGTCCCTCCACGAGCACCCGCCCCCTCCCCGCTGGTCCGCGGGGCAACGTCAGGGTAGGCTCGGCTCCGAGGGGGAACGCCCGAGCTGGAGTCGGCGATACACCGCCGACAGATCGGCGAGAGGCCCCCGGTGGCGAAGCCGGACGTTTCCGGGCAGGAGTGGGCTGTCAGGTCCCCGTCGGCGCTGCTATAGGGCGCTTGGGGGGTCGACGCGTGCCACCCTCTGCCTATACCCCCCGGTGGTCTTCGGGGCTCGGGCCGCGGGCGGCCGCTTGGGACCACTCGGGCACACCCCGCACGCCCTCGGCGAGGCGCAGCCGCTGGGCGGCATCCCGAGGGTGAGGCTGGACAGCCGCCGAGACCCGACACAGCGGCCAAAACCCTCGAACCTCGAACGCCCTGAGCCTACAGTCGGGGAGTTGACCCAAGGCGTGATAAAGAAGGAACGAGGCCCCTTTTTCCCATAAGTTAAACTCCGATGTTCCATGGCAAGCCTCAGGAAAACCCAAGGAGCACTGTGAAGCAACTCAGGAACACGGAGCCCCTCCCCAACAAAAAGGGTTCCTTCTTCAGGGCCCCGACTGTTGCTCGGTTTCCCCCGGGGTCGTAGGCGACCCGAGGAGGAGGAGGAGGAGGAGGAAGAGGAGGAGGAGGAAGAGGAGGAGGAGGAGGAGGAGGAGGAGGAGGAAGAGGAGGAGGAGGAGGAGGAGGAGGAGGAGGAGGGGAGGAGGACGGGTCGCCTAAGCCCTTCGGAGAGACCCTCCACCGACCGTATCCCCCGCCCGACGACCGTGCCCCACGACCGCTGCCACCCTGCGCCTGTGGCCGCCCCCTGCCGCTGCCCCGCGGAACGCTCTCGGCGGGGCGCGCGGCCGCCGGGCGGCACCCCGGCGCTGCACCGCCGCCGAGGGCCCGCGCCAGGCCGGCCCCTGCTGCTCCCCTGCCCGCTGCTCGCGGGCTCTGGTGGGCCCCGGAAACGGCAGGGCCGTTTTTTCACCGTCTCCAGAAAAATGTCCCTTGACAATGGAAACGGCAAAAACACGGCGACCGGAAACGGCAACAAAAACGGCTCCAAGATCGGAACTGGAGCCGACACCGGCCAAAAAACGGCAAAACGGAACCGGTCAAACAACGGCGTCGGAACCGGCAGCAAAAACGGCAAAACGGAACCGGTAAAAAAACGACCCCATAGATCCGATGTCGTGATTTTTTCGAGACGGGGTCCCCGGAAGTCTCGACCCATTCCCCAGGGACCGGTTTTTCATCCCGAGTCGTTTTTTGACGGTCCCGAGGCCCGGCGAGGGTCCCTGGGGGCCGAAATTTGCGCAAAACCTCCGCCTTGATTTTTTCGTTGCGTCGGATCTCTGGGACCCTGTCGTTTCCAGGGCGCTGCGAGGCACGCGCGGCTCGTGCCGCCGCGCGCTGCGAGGCACGCGCGGCTCGTGCCGCCGCCCCACGGGCCCGGGCCCGCGCGCGGCTCGAGGCTCCCCCGTGCCGCGGCAGCTCCGGGCCCCGGCGCGCGCCGCCTCGCACGACGTGCCGCCGCTCCGCCGAGAGATCCGCGCCCGCTTCTGGCCACCTGCCAGACCACCCCAGCCCAACCCGAAGACCCGAATTTCGGGTTGGGGGGGTACTCCAGATTTCGTAGTAAAGGGAGGGGGGTCTCATTTCGGGGGGGGGGGTCTCTTCCAGGCTATCTTGGAGGGCCTGGGGGGGTCTGGGGACGATGTTTTGGAGGGTTCTCCCACGGGGGAGGTCTGAAATGGCTTGTCTTGGAGGGTCCAGACCCCCCCCCCCAGAGATCCAACGCAATGAAAAAATCAAGGCGGAGGTTTTTCGCAAATTTCGGCCCCCAGGGACCCTCGCCGGGCCTCGGGACCGTCAAAAAGCGACTCAGGATGAGAAACCGGTCCCTGGGGAATGGGTCGAGACTTCCGGGGACCCCGTCTCGAAAAAATCACGACATCGGATCTCAGGGTCTGACTACCTACCAGACCACCCCAACCCAACCCGAAGACCCGAATTTCGGGTTGGGGGGGGGGTAAGGGTTCCACGTGTTTTTTTTTCTATGTTTCCCGCCCCCCCCCCCCCCCACACTGGAAATCGAGGGCAACTCTGAGCCTTCGGGTTGGGTTGGGGTGGTTTGGTGGGTGGTGAGCTTCTGCTCTTCCCCCGCCGCCCTCCCCGACCGTCTCGCGCGAGCGATCCTGGGATGCCTCGCCGCCTCCTCCTCGCCGACCTGCCTGGCAACTCGGGAGCGGCCAAGAGGGGGGTGTCCAAGAAGGGGGGGTGCAAATCATGGCTGGCGGCATGTGCGCGGCCCAGCGGGGGGGGCCAGGGACGCAATGAAACAAGACGAGGCGCCAGGAAATCTGAGGAAATATCATGGCTAATGAAACAAGAAGAGGCGCCATGAAATCTGGGGAAATATCATGGCCCCCGCCATGATATCCCCCCCCCCTGGTCATAACCCCTCCTCTTTCCCGCCCCCGAGCAACGTGTCCCCATTCACTGCCTCCGCGCGCTGCCTTCCGCTGCCCCCATCACCGGAGATCCGACCTCGCGGATAACTCGTTCCACGGCGTGGGCCATCACGACTGAGACCCTTTTCTCCTCCTCCTCCAGCTCCTCCTCCTCCTCCTCCTCCTCCTCCTTTTCCTCCTCCTCCTCCTCCTCCTCCTCCTCCTCCTCTGGCGGGCCCGCCGGAACAGGGCAAGGTCGCCCGTGGCGAACACAGTGCGACGCCACGCTCTCAAGGCCACTCCGCCTCGACCGCCGCCACGGCCACCCCGCCCGCGCCCGCGTGCCGCCAGCGCCCCGCTGCCGCCATCCTGCAGGGTCTGCGCGGCGGAGTCGTTCACGGACAGCGAGACGGTCCTGCGCCCGGAGAGGCGGAAGATGCGGTGCGCTCGCGTGTGCATCCGCCGCCTGGAGAACCGACGTCCCGGGATCTCAGCGAGCGCTGCCTATGGGATAGATCTGGGCCCGAATAGGTTTAATTGGAGCATGTCCCCCTACAGGGGGGTTTTTTCGACGAAAAATAACAAATACCCCCAACATACTCCCAAATGGTCAAACATAGTGAAACAAAATCGTCCCCATACTATTTTTGACTATTTTTGAAAATTCCCCGAGTGGAGGGACAGGCCCGACTTAAGAATAGGTCCGTGTCCACCTCCTGCCGAGGTCCCCAGAGCTCGATCTCTCGGGCGGCGGTCGTGGAGAATTCTGCGCCTCGGAGTATCATCTAGACCCCACCCAGATGGGGACCGAACAAGTGCGCATCGCCGATGCATCGACGTCGGCGATACATCGGCGCCGTCCGCGTGGAGAAGATCGGGCTCCACATCGAGCCGCACAGGCGATGCATCGGCGATGCGGCGCGATCCTCCGAACCCACACAATCGCACCACATCTGGGAGGGCTGGAGTATCTGTGCCCTCTCTGTCACTTCCGGCGCGTCCAAGGTGGGGGCGTGCAAGAGGAGGGTGGGTGGGGGCAAATCCTGGCCCGAGGCATGTGCGCGGACGAAGGGGGGGGACCCGGGGACGCACTGAAGGAAGAAAAGGCGCCATGACATCCAGGGAGATGTCGGGCCCCGGCCATGACATCCACCAGCCCACCTGTCATCGGCTCCTCGTGGCCGCCCCAGCCTTCGCCCCGGCTTACTGGTCGATCCCTGGCGAGTTTCATTTCAAGCTGGGGGTAGCAATTACGAGAATGGTATGTCACCCTGGGCGTGGTTTCCTTCACTTTACTTGGTCAATATTTTCTTGCTGCAGCCTGTAAGCGCCACGTGCAGGCTGTTTGCAAGCCCCCGAAGTGGGGAAAGCCACGGCGGTTGGAAACCCACGGGGGGGGGGGGGGGGGGGGAAACCCTCCTCCCGGCCGCGCCATGGCCGGAGCTCGCCCCGCGCCACTGCTGCCGCTGGTGGGCACGCTCCTCGCGGGTGTGCGAGATGGAGGAGGAGGAGGAGGGGGGGGAGAAGGAGGATAATAAGGAGGAAGGAGGAGCCCAGCGTAGAGAGGGCTGGGTTCGTCAGCAACTCAGGCCCTACGGGCGGGGGGCGGCGGCGAGCCGCCGATCGAAAGGACCTCGGCGGGGGGCGACGACGCGTCAGCGTCGAGACAGACAGGCGACATGGTGGCCAGCATGGTTGAGGAGCGAGGGGAGACGGCAGAGGGCAGCAGCAAGGAGGGCTCAAGGGGCGAGGAGCAGGGGAAGACAACGGCGGCGGCATCGGCGGCCGCGTCGCAACAGCGGGCTGGTGCCTGCCCGAGCACATTCACGAAGCGGGTAGCCGTATTATATCTCGTTTCAGTCGGCATGAGCTGGGAGGCAGGAAAACGATGGATTATGCCAGGCGGAGCGGGCGAGGTGGCATGCGGGGCGAAGGGCGCGGGGGGGGGGGGGAGCGAAAGCGAGGGGCCTTTTCCCGCAGAGGCCTCGCGGTGAGATGGGCACATCGGCAAGGAAGCCGACGGAGCGAGTGGAGCCCTCTGGGAGCACGTCGCCGCCGAGATCGGACATCCAGGGGCGGAACGCGGGGGCGGAGTCGCCATTCGAGAAGCACCCCCAGCCACTGGCGTCGGCGGAGTAGCAGTCAGGGTCCACGGGGCACTTGGGGGGGGGCCCAGACAAGGACACTGAAGCACAGGATAGCCGCGGAGTAGCAGCACTAATCGGGTTCGTCGCTAGAATACATCCCAGACGAGAGCGCCTCGCCACCAGGGACGCCACGGCGCCAGAGACCCGCTCCTCGCAACTTACTCGAGCCTGCGGCAATGGGCTCGAGGAGCACCCATGCCCAGGACTTCGCGTTCTGACATCCGATCGGCAAGGAAACAGATGGCGATGGCCGCCGCACGGCAGGGGATACCACTCCTTGCAATCTACTCGATGAGCCTGGCACGGCGGGCTCGAGGAGCACCCGCCACCAGGACTTAAGCGTTCTGACTCCGTGCGTCGCAGCACTAGTCGGTGACAGGGACAGGTTCTCGCAAATTACGTTAGATGCCTGGGCAGATGGGCTCGAGGAGGACCCACTGCCCGGACTTGGCGTTCTGACATCACAAGTCGACGGACCACTCGCATCTGAAGAGCACGGAGTACTATGCTCACGAGGCGCTGCACCAGCAATGTCAAGAAGGTCCTCGAGACGGCCGACACGCTCAGGCGTCGCGATCAGCGTGGCGGGCGTTGGCGGGGCCGAGGGGCGGATGTCCATCATGACCAAGCCATCCGAGTCCTCCTCCCCCGAACGAGTCCACGCGCGGGGCGAGGGGGTAGTAGGCGAGACCACTGGCGTGAGTCGAGGACTTTCTGGGTGACCTGGGCGTTGCGCAGCGCATATCCGAGAGCGGGGTGGCGACGGGGGGCTGGTGTCGGGATCCACGGTCGTCGTAGCCAGGAGAGCACTCCAGGACGCCGACGCCACAGTAGCCGATTCTGTAGACGAACTGGAGGAGCTCGATGATCGCGCCACTCGGGGGGGCCATTGGGGCGCGAGCGTGGCACGCTCCGCCTCTGAGATGCGGGTCGGGTGCGCAAGACGCATCGCGCGCGCGCTCCAGCCAGGGCGCAAGCGTGAGTCTGCTGCGTGGACAGCGGCCAGTCAGGGATGGCACGGGCCGCGTCGCACATGTTGCAGGCGGCCGCGAGCGCAGAGAATGAGGCGAACGAGGGAGCCGCCAAGCCCCAGCGCGAGACCCAGTCAAGAGGTATAGGGCGGGCCGAAGCACGTCTGAGCGCACGGTGCATGATCGGACAGCGTGCGCAGTGTCGGAGAGAGTCGATACGGTGCACGCAACCGAACGCACATTGCCGCTGGCCATGTGGAGAGATGATCCGCGCCGTCGTCATCCACCCATCGCACCAGGTGCGCAGCGCCGCCCACGCCCACGAACACGGGCAGCGAGTCAGGATAAGTCAATCGAGTCGAGACGGCCCCTCGAGCGGCCTGCGAACTTCATTGGACGACGTCGCACCAGAACATGCAGTGGGCGAGCCGCACACGACTGCACTCGCAGCGCAAGATGGGCAGCACGCTGGGGGCGAGGACGTTGGCCAGGGGCGGGAGACAGGGCAGCGCGGGCAGCAGGAAGAGCGGCGGCCAGCAATGCACCCAGACCAGATCCCGCAGGGGCCCGCCCAAGGGCGGCCGCCGCCAGGTTCTCGGCCAGCGCGGGGGACTGCCAGAAGCCAGGGTGCAGACGGCACTGCGGGAGCATGTCGAGCGTCACGTCGGTCCCCCTCATGACAATATGCTCGCGCATGCGGGACAGGATGGGCTCCCAGCAGGGATGCGTGAGCAATGCGGCTCGGGTGATAGATGCCGCGGCCAAGTACGCCCACCGAATGATCCCCGGGGCCCCCCAACGCTCCAGCTGCGCCCAGACGTCGAGGCCGAAGGTGCCGAGGGGAAAACGAAATACTTGTGCTAGAACCGCGAGCTCAGGCTGAAGGATCGTAAGCGGAATCCAAGAGAACTGTGCAACGGAAGACAGAGTAATGACGGCCCGTGTGTTGTACAACCAGGCTGACTGGCTGGCTGGGGCGGTTCCTCGGCCAATAGCTTGAGCCCGTAAACGCAATTTTGTGGGCGGCTCGGTCCAGCGACGCTCTGCGTCGGCCCCAGGTCCCAGCCAGATGCCCAAGTAGAAAAGGCACGCAACCACTTCGAAGGATGATCAGTCGGGGACCCAGTGGGAGATCTCATGGAGGACTCGGGCAGCGAGCTCAGGAGTATATGGCCCGCAAAGAGGGGCAAGTTTGCACCTGCTCACCTTTAGAGCGAGGTTGACCATGCCGGAGGCCTTGGACATCACCCCGAAGACTCGAACGAGGTCGGCGATCGACGAGAGTGCGCCACCGATGTCGTCCGCGCAGGCCCGCGCGAGGCCGAGGGAGGGGTGCTCAATCAGCTGGGCCAGCTCGGTGAGAAAAGCCGCAGTACTGAAGGCAAATAGGGGGCCAGAGAGGGCGCAGCCCTGTATTATGCCGCTGTCAATCCAGTATGCATGTTCAAGAACCCCCTGCGCCAACGCCACCCCGTCGATGGACGCGTACAGAAACGCGACGAAGTCGAGGAAGCGATCGGGAAGCCCGAAGCGTGAGGGCCATAAACTCCGGATGCCGGGACGGGAAGGCCTGGCCGAAGTCCAGGGAGTACAAGAGCGGGACGTCCTGGGAGCCATGGGGGGTGACCGAGAGCATCCTGGCCGAGGCGTCGAGTTCGATGATGTTATCATCGAAGTTGCGGCGCGGTATGAAACCGCGCTGGCAGGGGGGGATGAGGGCCAAGGCGGGACGCACGGCGCGATTCATCGTAGCAGAGATGAGCTTGATATCGCAGTTCCTAAGACCGAGGACGCGCACCTTGTCTGGGGCCCGCTCGCAGTCCCCTGAGTGCAGCTCGTTATCGGTCACGTTTTTCGGCAGGAAGATCTGCATGGTGTCCGAGGCTGATGCGAGCAGGAACTACTGGCCGCCCCCGATCCACTCGAGGGCATCCCAGAGAACCTCCTCCCCGAAAGGGTGGGCTTGCCACGCAGCATAGGGCAGAGCATCAGGCCCAGGGGCCGAGTGTTGAGCACCACGCATAGCAGCGCGAAGCATGGCACGGGAGGGTGGGGGCAGGTGCAGATCACCAGCACGAGGTAGGAGACGTTGGAGGTAGGGGTGGGCAGCATCAACATCCCAGGCCTTCTTCCTAAAGACGGGGCCCCAGTAGTCGGTGAGGGCCTGCAGCCGCTGGGGCGGGTCCGAGACAGACGAGCCATTCGCCAGGCGGACGCAGGATAGCGAGACACGTCGATTCAGCGGCGACCACAGCCTCGCCTTACGCTCCAGGGCTCTGGGCTGAAGCCGAAGCTGAGAACGGTCCCCCTGACGGCGGCGGCGATCTTCCAATTCATCTTTAGCGGCGGACGCAGCTGCGGTCTGGGCCTGGTCAACCCAGGACTGAAACGAGGGAGGATGGGCGAGCTCAACCTTGCCAGCCCGCGCACTAATCATGTCACCAGCGAGGGGGTGTGATTCCTGAAGTCGCCGCGCAAGAGGGGCGTCCTGCCGCCAGACAACTCGTGCAAGAGCTCGTGCAAGCTGGAGAAGAGTGCGAGGGTGATGAGGACGAGCACGGACGAGGCGATCACGGATTTCGGCAGAAGCGATCTTCAACAACTTTTTGTAATGCTCGAGCTTGACAGGCGGGGGAATCTGGGGCCATCCGGAGGCTGCGATGAGACCCTCGAGGCGATGCTTGAACGCTGGCTCGTTAAAGATGTGCTTGGGGATAGCTCGCCCATCCTGAACCCTGGGGGCCCTGGAAGCGAACGAGACCACCGCCGCGGCGTGATCCGACGCGAGTCTGTCCGACACTAACGCGGCCGAATCGACAGTCGAGCCTGGATCACCGGCCGGCACATCTGCCATCCCGAGAGCGGGCAGTAGAAACGATCGATGGAGGATTCTGCATTCCCAGCGCGCTCGTGGCCACGTTCGATCTCAAGCAGCGGGGCGAGGGCAGCCCGCCACTGCGGTGCGCGGGCATGGTGCTGCCGCGCGCTCCGACGCACGGCCGCTGCAGGCATATGCAACAGGACGGACTCGTGCGAAGAGAAGTTGAAGCCGCCGTTGACCACGACCATGTGCGAGTCTGGTGCTCGCTCTGCATCGGCTCGGGCAACTCGAATATCCCGTGCAACCCGTGCGACTTCCAACGCAGAAAGCCCATGATTGTGGACAGTGCACACCTGAAAACATATCCCACCCAGCGAGATATCAACCCGAAGAACACGGCCAGGAACGAGAGGGACAGGAGGATGGACGACAGCATCAGGATGAAGAGGAGGAAGTACGACTGCGACGCCCCCGCGGATGCTGCCATCAGCATCAATGTCACAGAAGCTAGACCGCACAGTAAGATCACGAGCCACTGTGCCCAAGAACGAGACTAGTTGGTGATGATCCTCATGGATCTCTTGAAGAGAAAGGATCGCCTCCGCGAGACGCAACTTGAGAAGATAGTGGCGCTTCAAGTCGGCCTTCTCTCCACCAGCTTGAAGAAGTGCCCTCGCATTGCAGGAAGCAAACCGCAAGGGTTTCCCCAGGGATGTCGAGGTCCGCGACGTGGAGCGAAAGATACGGCATATGCTAAAGAGACCACTGGCTGGCCTCCACTGCGTTCGTGATCTCCTTGGTCGCGGCACGCAGACGGTCGATCTCCATGCGTTTCTGTTCAAGCTTCGGGATGCCCCAGTAGAGTACAGGATGTGCGTCGCCGGCCGCGACCTCGATCTGCATGATCTTGTCCCATCCCACCGAGAGGACACCGCGCTCACGGTCAGAGTAGAAACGCCGCCCAGGATACGCCTCTTCCGCCAGCTTACGAGCTTTGCGGAGGATGACTTCCTGCTCGATCTGCTTGGGGCTCTTGTCGGGGCCGAGGTGGATCCTGCAGCGCGCGTCGCTAGGCGGAGTGATCCAGAACTCCTTCCACTCATTTCCTTCGCGGAAATTGGCGAGGACACGGTCAACTTTGCGAGGGGCGACCCCGATAGGGCCACTGAACTTGATCTCGAAGCGCTTGCAGGGCAAAGTGCCCTTGGCTACGATCAGGCACCAATTACTTCCAACCCCAAAACCAATAGAAGATAGCCACGGCGCGAGCACCTCGCGTACCCTGTCGACGGAGGTGGGGCGCTGAGAGATGGCCACAACCAGAGACGGTCGACATCGCGGTTGAAGCCTGCAGGAACTTGAGGTTGAGGACGAGGACGGGCCTCGGCGAGGACAAGCTCGCGCCGAAGCTCAGCCATCTCGCGGCGGATGTCCGCGAGGTCCTGGTCATGCTTGGCGAGGCTGGAGGTGTGGGCATCGATGACACCCTTCTGCTGGTCGAGCTGGGCCTGCACTCTTCGTGAGAGAGAATCCAACTGCGGGGTCGCGATCCTGCGAACATTAGCCTCCAAGGTCTCGGTGTGGGCCTGCACCATGGCCCTGAGGTTCTCCACGGCGGCGAGCAGGGGCTTGTTGCTCTCGGCGGCCGTCTTGGCGATGGCGTCGCCGAAGCTGTCTTTGATGGAATCGAACTCGGCACGACATAACTGGCGAACGAAGTCTTCGTATCCTTCGGGCATCTCATCGTCGAGCGAAGGAGGCAATTCAGCACCACCACCACCACCAGCGGCGCCACAAGGCAGGGCCCGACGCTTCTGTGGGTTGGGATCGGCGACGCGCGAGGGGGCTGCACCTTTGCCAAGGTCTGCTCCTTTGCCCGATCTGAATTCCTGGGGCGGGAATGTCGGTGCCAACTCCAGCTGCTCCATCTGGGAGGTCGAGCGTTCATCAGCGGGAGCGCCTGCCTCCATCACAATCGGTGGGGACAGCGAGAGACGAGAGGAGGCGGGGGCCCAACTCCCGCAATGAAGGCACGCAAGGACAACCAGAAATCGGAGGATCGAATTGGCGAGTGGCCTCAAAGCGGAACCTCCCTCGCGCTCAGGTGTCGCCCCGAATGACTCGCGGTCGTCGGGACGGTTCATGGCCTTGAGCCAAAATGGCTACGGAGAGGAGGAAGGAGGAGGAGGAGGAGGAGGAGGAGGAGGAGGAGGAGGAGGAGGAGGAGGAGGAGGAGGAGGAGGAGGAGGAGGAGGAGGAGGAGGAGGAGCGAGGAGCAGGAGAGAGGAGGAGGAGGAGGGAGGAGGAGGACGAGGGAGGAGGAGGAGGAGGAGGATGAGGAGAAGGAGGAGGAGGAGGTGGAGGAGGAGGAGGGAGGAGGAGAAGGAGGGCGAGGAGGAGGGAGGGAGGGAGGAGGAGCAGGAGCAGGAGGAGGAGAGGAGGAGGAGGAGGAGGAGGAGGAGGAGGAGAAGCGGGGAGGAGGAGGAGGAGGAGGGAGGGGAGGAGGAGGAGGAGGAGGAGGAGGAGGAGGAGGAGGAAGGAGCGAGGAGGAGCGAGGAGGAGGAGGAGTACGTGTAGTCGAATGACGCGCAACCCGAGAGGGCGCGGCCTGCTGAACGCCGGTCGGGGCCCCGGGCGGGGCCAGGCGCGGGCCTGGCCCACTCGCCCCTGGGGTTGCCGGCGAGCTTGGCCCGCTGGAAGAGCGGCTCGCTGTCACAGAAGAGCACGGCCTGCCCCCGTCGCAGGGGGCGGAGGGAGGAGGAGGAGGGGCTGGAGAAGGAGGAGGAGGTGGAGGAGGAGGGGACGGAGGAGGAGGAGGAGGAGGAGGAGGAGGAGGAGGAGAGGAGGAGGAGGGTGGGGGAGGAGAAGGAGGAGGAGGAGGAGGAGGAGGAGGAGGAGGAGGCAGGAGGAGGAGGAGGAGGAAGAGGACGAGGGAGGAGGAGGAGGGAAAAGCAGGAGGAAGAGGAGGAGTTCGCACGCCACAGCCCTTGGCTATGGTTAGGCAAGACAAGAAGAGGAGAATGAGAAGGAGGCGAAGGAGGAGGAATGAGGAGGAGGATGAGAAGGAGGGCGAAGAGCAGGAGGAGGAGGACGAGGAAGAGGAAGAGGAGGAGGAGGACGAGGAAGAGGAGGAGGAGGAAGGAGGGGACAGAGGAGAAGGCCAAATCTCAGACGCTACGGCTGATCTTGCCTGAGTCGGTGCAGCATCAAGAAGAGAGAGAAGGAGTGATGATGACATCAATCTGAGGATGAGCCTCGCCACGAGGAGGGTGGAAGAAGATTAACGAGAAAGGAGGAGCAAACGACTCTCAAAGGTTCGAGCTCCCTCGACGCACGGGTAGCGGCGCCCGCCGCGTCGGAACCCGACAATCAGAGGGTCCAGGAATATGAAGTCGCTGTGCTCGTGGAAGGACTGCTGATCACCGCCACCGTCCGCGAGGACGCTGTGGGACGAGACCACCACTGGGAAACTCTGAACATGTACAAGCATCCATGCGCAACCGTTGCAAACGATGAAGAAACAACATCATTTGAAACCCGCCTGCCCACCAGCCGTGTAGCTGGTGCATGTTTTCAAGACGAATGTGCCAGGCGCTAAAACAATAATCAACGTTTGAACACGCTTCGGCCTCCATCCGTATAGCCCGTGCAAATGTTTAAACGTCAATCCGTGCGGCGCTGAAGCGAGAGCCACACTTTGAAAACGGGCCCGCCTTCTATCCGTATGCTGCTGGAGATCTGAGACTTCGGGGATCATGACTTGCGAGACCAACCCCACCGAAATGCCCAGAGGAGCAAGAGCAGGAAGTGAGGAGGTGATGGAACGTGGAAAAGATGGAGGAACATAACCGGCAACGAAGTCAGAGCTGAAGCGTCAAACCTCCTCCGCCTCCTCCGACTCCGACTCTCCATCCCCCTCCTCTCCCTCTCTCTTCCTCTCTCTTCCTGCTGCTCTTCATCCATCATCCCTCATCCCTCCTCCCTACTCCTGACGCTGACGCTGGTGGCAGGTTCATCCGTAGATTGATGTCATCATCCCTTCTCCTCCGTCCTCCTTCCTCGTCCTCGTCATCGTCCTCCTCCTCCTCCTCCTCCTCCTCCTCCTCCTCCTCCTCCTCCTCCCTTCTCCTTACAACTCTTCCCTGTCGCACCCCGAGACAAGTTTTTAGGGCGGGCCGGGCGTTTCGCCTGACACTGACTCACCATTTATGACCCTGACTATTAAACATTGGCATCAGCTTCACAAATGGAGGGCCGGTCGATTTCAACATGTAGCTCTCGCCGTAGCGCTGCGCACACTAGTTTTTAATCATTTGCAAGAGCTTCGCATATTGAGGGCGCTTCCTTTTCAACATATAAGGCTCTTGTCGTAGCGCTGGCGACATTCGTTCTTTTATATGCAAATTACCATCCGTATTATTATTGGTATTATCACCAATAGTATTACTATACGTAACATTAGTTCTATTTCTATTAACCGTATGAGTACTACCATTCGTATTCATGTCATAAATATGGAACAACTTTGCAAGAGCTTTACGGATTGAGGGCAGCTCGTTTTCAACATGTGGCTCTCGCCTCAACGCCTCGTAGATTCGATATTTTCACGGATTCCCAAGATCAGCGTACATATCTCATGGTTTGACTGCTTATCATGGCTATGAGGGTGCAACCGGCAAGAATTACGTTGGATCGCGGTGTTGAAGACCCCCAAACGGCGTTCTGGCACGATTCAGGATTGCCCAGACGCAAGAGTCAGGTTGCTCCGTGGATCCGTGGCGTTGGAATCCCGAGGACAATGCTTTGCCCTGCTTCAGGGCCCTCAACCGGCTGCTCCAACGGGGCAGTTCCCTCAGTGGCGATGAACCGCTGCTGGGGCCTATGAAGAGGGAGCTTGGAGGGAGGGTAACTTCCAATGTCGTTGATGACTCTTGGGCTTACACTGGTCCTCCTCCTCCTCCCTTCTGCTCACTCCTCCTCCCTGCTCCCTCCTCCTCCTTCCCCTCTTTTCCCTCCTCCTCCCTGAGGACGCAAGAAAGAATCGATGCCGCTACTCCCAGGACCTCTCCCGCGGTGCACTCTGTCCCGAATATTGAGGAGACTCGAGCGGTGCCGACGAGGTCTGTCTAGGACGAGTAGCAGCATCAGAGGCAGCACAAAACTGCATAAACATAAACTTTAGGAGATCCGCGTGGACTTCTCGGATTGACGCTGGACCCTCATCCCTAGCGCGCGGAGCGCGCCGGGGGCGGCGCTGGAGGCGCCGCCAGGGGGCCCAGCGCAGATCCAAGACATCCGCACAAAACTCCGAGACATTGTTTATGCAAGTATGTGCATTCTTCGAAGAACTGGTAGATGCTCCTCCTCTGACCCTCCCCCTGGCCGGGGGGCGTCTTAGAGGGGGCGTCTACAAGGGGGTTTCGCAGATCATGGCCCGACGCACGTGCGCGGCCCAGGGTGGGAGGGGGGGGGCAGGCGGCGCATTGGCATGAGAAGGGCCGCCCTGAAGCCTGGAGAAATTTCGTGGCCCTGGCCATGGCATCCCCCCCCCCGCTCTTGGCCGCCGCCGACTTGGGCGTGGCTTAATGAGGGGGTCACAAATGGGGGGGGTCAGAAAAGGTCCCCTTTCGTGCCCCTTTCGGGCCCCTCCAGAGCCCCAGGGGGCTCGTTTAGGTACCATTTGGGTACCTTTTCGGGCCACCCTCGCCGCCCCCCCATTTATGACCCCCCCATTACGCGGCGCCCAACCGACTGGCGCGCCGCCCCGCACTCCGGACGGGGCCCGCCCAGGTGGACCGCCGGCCGCCGCCCCGCCCCCCCCCCCCACGGAGGGCGCCCGGGCGGGCCTTCGGGATGTAGATCATGTCCTCGGCACCGCGGGCGGGCTCCCGGCTCACCCGGCAGCTCCCGAAGGGGAGAGACGGAGAGGGGGGGACGCTCTGGGGAGGGAGGGGCTGAGGGAGAGGCGACGTGGGGGGGACAGGAGGAAGGCGGAGCAGAGAGGACAGCGGGGCGGGGCGGAGAGGAGGAGGAGGAGGAGGAGGAGGAGGAGGAGCAGGAGCAGGAGAAAGAGGAGGAAAAGGAGGAGGAGGAGGAGGAGGAGGAGGAGGAAAAGGGAGAAAAGGATGAAAAGGAGGAGGAGGAGGAAACTGAGGACATAGCATGGCATGGCGACGCCCCAAAGTGGGGGAGGGGAGGGGCCTCTGTGGCCCCAAAAATCAACGAATCGACACCGAATGTGGAATCACTTCCGATGGTTTTTTCGAGGGGTACTTTTCTAAATGTTGGAGCCTATTTGGAAGGACTGGAAACCATGCCGTGGCATGGTGGAAATAATGACGCCAACGCTACAGCATAAGCACTATTCGGAACGAGCGATAGCTGGATAATGAGGCCAGCGCTTCAAAAACCGAAGCGAAATCCGAACTCCCGGGAATCCTATGTAAAAAACAACAATACACGGAAGGGGGCCGAAAAATGCACGGACGCCACCAGGGGGCACAGGAGAGTTGTATCCATATCGTTTAATAGTAGAGGAAAAACAACAGAAGCGAAGGCGATGACGAGGAGAAGAAGCAAGAGGACACGTGAGGAGACGAATAAGCAGGAGCATGAGGGAATGATGTTGAAGATGAGGGGGAGGAGGAGAAAGAGGAGGAGAAGAGGGAGGAGGAGGAGACCGACGAAGAGAAATAGGATGGCGAGGAGGACGAGGCGGAAGAGGAGGGAGGAGGCGGAGGCGGAAGGAGGGAGGCGAAAGCGGAAGGGAAGGGGAGGTAGGACAGCGCTGTCGGCGCTCGCCGAGCGCCCCCGTGGTGTTCAGGCCCCCTCTGGCGGCTCCTGGAGCTGCGACAGCGCCTTCATCCAGCCCTCGGGCTCGATCTGCACCAGGTAGTGCTTGACGAACTTCTTGATGCGGCCCACCTGCCTCCCTCCTGCTCCCCCCCCCCGTCCTGCCTGCCCGGGCCTGCCCTCCCATACGGCGGGCTCGTGGCGTGCCGACTCCGGCGCTGGTTCCTGACGCCGCGGGCATTCGCTCAGCCTTGAGGGATCGGCCGCTTCCGAAACGACAGATGGTTCGACATCGACGGACTCTGGGCAGGCGGCGGCTTTCAGCGTGAACCTGCCGGCGGCTGGGTCGCCGCCGGTCGACGCGACGCGAGCCTGCCTTCCCTCTCCACGTCGCCCTCGTCCTCCATCCTTTCCCCCTTGTAAACGGGATCCCCCCGTGGTGCAACACCGGGCGTGTCGTCAGAGCGGGCCAGCGTCTGCTTTGAGACTCCCTCACCGCGTGCTGTCTCGATCGAAGCTTGAAGGCCCCACAGTTCCACGGAGGAAGGACGGCTTGCCCTCAAAAACGGGGCTCGCGCTGTGGCGCCCCGCGCACTCGTCAACAACTACATTTGGTGGAGGGCGGGTCGTTTCCAAAATCGGGCTCTCGCCTGGGCGCCGCGCTCGTCTTAAACTTGCCCCGCCGGGTGGTGGAGGGCGGTTCCGTTTTGCGGTGGGGCTCTAGGCTTCGAGACCGCTGGCTCTTCTGACCGAGCGGCTACGGCAGGCTCGTGCCGTGACCACCCCGACGCTGGTCTCTGGCACCGCGGGGATCGCTCCACCTGGAACGACCCGCTGCTCCCTCCTCCTCCTCCTCCTCCTCCTCCTCCTCCTCCTCCTCCTCCTCGAAACGTCCTCCTCCTCGAACGATCCCAGGGCGCTTCGCGCTGAACGCCGCCCGGCGGGGCCGCCGGCCGGTCGACGCGGCGATGGGCCTGCCGCAGGAGCGCGCAGCAGCTGCACGGACGGATGGCGGGGCTCCTCGCCAGGAGCGGGGCTGTCGCCCCGCGCTTCCTCGAGCGACCGAAGGGCAGTCCTCACTCCTCCTCCTCCCCCCCTCCTTCTCCTCCTTTCCCTCCTCCTTTCCCTCCTCCTCCTCCCCCTCCTCCTCCTCCTCCTCCTCCTCCTCCTCCTCCTCCTCCTCCTCCTCCTCCTCCTCCTCTCGTCCTCGTCCTCCTCCTCCTCCTCCTCCTCCTCCTCCTCCTCCCCTCCCCACTCCTCCTCCTCCTCCTCCTCCTCCTCCTTTCCCTCCTCCTTCCCTCCTCCTCCCTCCTCCTTCTCCAACTCCTCCTCCTCCTTCCTCCTCCTCCTCCTTCCTCCTCCTCCTCCTCCTCCCCCTCTCCTCCTCCTCCCCTCCTCCTTTCCTCCTCCTTTCCCTCCTCCTCCCTCCTCCTCCTCCTCCTCCTCTCTCCTTCCTCCTCCTCCTCCTCCTCTCCTCCTCCTCCTCCTTCCCCCTCCTCCTCCTCCTCCTCTCCTCCTCCTCCTCCTCCTCCTCCTCCTCCTCCTCCTCCTCCTCCTCCTTTTCGAACTTCTCCTCCTCCTCCTCCTCCTCCTCCTCCTCCTCCACCGCGTTAGCTCTCGAGCTGGTGCGCTGTGATCTTTGCTGTGCTACCGATCTGATACTTCTCTCCCCGGCCCGGTCGCGTGGCAAGTGCGTCTTGCTGCCCCCCTGTCGAGGAGATTTCAGAATTCTGGAAGCTCATTCGGGTCAGAGTTGATGCTCGGTGTGCCTCTCGACCTTCGTTGGACCCCCTCCCACCTTGAGCAGGACCCGGGACGCCTCAGGACCTCGCTCGATCATTCATTGCCTTGGCAACGCTGCGGCTGACATCGCCGCCTTCAAGGCTGCGGAGAGGGGGTGGGAGTTGACCGCTGGTGAATTTGATTCGCATTCCACATTTTTAACTGATGTCGACACGCTTCTAATTCGAAAAGGACGCACGCGGGCCCTTGATAAGGGCCCGTTTACGTCCCTTGCGAGCGTGTCACTAGGGCTTATTGACACGCTCGCGGTGGATTCTTGGGGAAGCGAGTGGGTTGAGTCTTCCTCTGTGCGCAAGGTTCGCCTTTCCCGCCGAACCCAAGCGCTCACGACCTCGTCCCACCTCTTCTGCAGAGGAGGTCCCCGCTGGCAATGTGAGAGATGTCTCGAGCTTGTCACGGACTCGTTCATCCTGGTTGCAGCCGCCCGTGTTTGCTCAGGGGCCCAGCCTGCACCCACGAGCTTCCCCACGATGGCTGGGATCGCCGTTCGGAAGCTTTCGGTGGTTGTGTGGATTGGGTCGGGCGTTTTGCATCCCAGCCCTCGTATACGTGAGCGCCTGGGACCTCCATAATCTTCGGCTCTGTGTGAAGTGCGGGCTGATGGCCACGACCGCTTCCCGCCACCTTGTAGAGGGATGCCCACCTGTGCACAGCGGCGAGGATCAAGAGAGCCCCCCGTCGATGAACACGGTTCCACATTGTCACTCCTGGTCACTCATCCTCCTCCTCCTCGTCGTCCTCCTCCTCCTCTCTGCTATCTCCTCTTCCTGCTCCTGTGTTGGGGGGTGCCCCCGAGTGTCGCTGCCCCGCGGAATCGGTGCCGACCCAACTGTGCAGCTACGAATCGCACACGGGACTGCAGTGGGGGCGCGGCCGCAAGAGACTCTCGCGAGAAAACCCAGCCCTGAAAATCTGTTGAGTTGCTTGCGCAGGGCCTGCGTTCCTTAGAGTCCAGTCGTAGAAACCAAGGGCACACCAGCCCTGGCAGCTTCTTCCCGAGTCGCGCTAGGAGCATGCGGAAGCAACCTGTTGGAAGACGCCAGTGGCCGTTGGAGGAACAAGCTGGGAGTGCGGCAATGCTGCCGCCATGGCACGGGCGGGCCATTGCGCGCGCGAGGTGTGGTTGTGGGAGAAACTTAGGGTACCCTGGGCGCAACAATTTCTTGATTCCCTTAACGATCGGCGTGGTAATTACAGCGCATCGTTGTAACCGAAGAAACACATGCGGTTTCTTGGTGCGGGTCCCCACCGTGCTCGGTTAATCGGGAGAAGCAGTCCTTGGGGGCACCCCAGATCCGAAAAAGAAGGGTCGTCGTCGTCGACGTCGTTCAGCTCCTGCTTCTGCCCATCATCAACCTCCTTCCTCTCCACAAGGTTGGCTCCCCTGCCTGCTGTGCCAGATCGAACATGTTCTTTTTGCTCATCAGGGAGCTTTTGAGCGCCCGCAAGGCTGGCTTGGTCTCCGACTCCACAAAGGACGACAAGACGACGTACCTCAGCGGGGTGGCCACGAACAGGCTGAGCATCTGATTGACCTCGCACACCTTCTCTCAGCGAGTGAAGTGGTCACGGGCAAAAGAAATAACAAAAAGACGCTGTTGAACATAATAATAACCGAATAACCATGTTGCAGGCACAGCTCCGGACCTAACTAAACACGTGCCGACGACTCCGCGTTGAGATCCAGAGGCCACGTGAGATTAGAATAAAGAGCGTGGAAGCTGCCTGAGACTTTATTCAATCGCTCTGGTAACGATGCCTTGGTCAGCTCACGGGGTTGTTCGAGGGTGGGGCGAGATAATGCTGCGGTACAGAAGCAGACGTACAGCAAGCGTCGTAGGGGAGGACTGGCGAACGACCACATGAGTCCAGACCCCCTGGGGCGACATGTTTGAATCCAGCGTGGCGTGCACGGATCCTGACTTCATTCAACTAGCCTCTAGCATTGAACCTGTGCGCTGTAAGAGGGCGCCGTTCATGTGCGGACAGTCTTTTAGCGGCTTGTGGGAGCAGGGGGTCAGCGTGGGACGGATGGATCAGGGGGACGTAAGACCTGGGTACAGGGGACTCGGAAATCCCCGACGAGGTCGTCACAAAAATGACGAGGCCGAACCTGCATTTTGACGAGGCCTCCCGCTGCAGACATCCCACGAAACTCCTCCTCGTCAAAATCCGAGGCGCGGTCGTCAAAAAACGATGGCGAACCCGAGTCCTGGCAAACCCGGGTCTTACGCTCCCCCGAATGGAGAAGGCCAAGGGGAAGGGGAGTGTGAGCGACTGGGGCGGACACCAGGAGAGGAGAGGCCAAGAGCATGACCTTCTGCACCCAGCCGTCGGCTATGACCTCCGATGCGTCGTCGAGCAGGAGCGCCCGTACGGAGCTGAGCGAGATCTGCTCCCTGGTGGCCTCCAGCACCTGCGCGCGGGATGGGGGCGGGTGGGGGGACCGACCAGGAGAACCAACACACATGCCGGTGTCCGGAAACACTGAACCCAAACATGTTGCCATCTCCTCGGGGTCCACGCCTTGCTTCCGCCGGCTTCCGCCGGCCCTGCGCCAGAGGAGCGGCTCTCGTTGCACTTTCGCTGCCCTGCCCTCGTCGCTGGAAGTTACGTGGTGGGCCACATGCCAACACAAAACTACTGAAACGGTCGCCTCGGCGCGACCTAACGTCCTGCAAGATCGGGGCTCCAGGAGGTGCAGGCAGACCGGCGGGGCGACTCGCAGGGCCTTGAGCCGTCGAGAGGCTCCAGGCCCCGCTCTCAGACACCTCGACCCTCCGCCAGCCTTTCGCCGCCTCCGGGGAAAAGCGAGGACGACGAGGGGGAGGAGGAGGAGGAGGAGGAGGAGGAGGAGGAGGAGGAGGAGGAGGAGGCGGAGGAGGAGGCGGGAGGCGACGACTCAGGAGTTGGAGCGCCCCACGCGGCCGAGGTCGAGGGCGCGGCCCTCCCAGGAGCGCCCCACCGGCCGCCAGCGGCACGCGGCCGTGCGCAGCGCGCGCGCAGCGCGCGCGGCTCGTCGCCGGCGGGTGGTGCGGGGCCACGTCGAATCCGAGGGCAACTTGCGGGTGATTCTTACCAGCCTGGAAAATATCCCTATCCCTATGCTGGGCACCTCTTCATCACGATGCCAACCTTAGGGATTCCCTTAGTTTTTGAGGGCGAATCCCTAAGATTGTCATCGCCTGTTGGCGTGTCAATCATAGGGATAGGGATACGTTCGAGGCTGGTAAGCTTCTGGAGGAAAGAGAGCCGTGCACATGCACCGATGCTGGGGCCAGGCCCAGCCTGGGCCCAGGCTCGGTTCCTGCGCCCTCCTGCCTTGGCCGGGAAGGCACGTGCGCCCGTCCTGGGGACAAGATGGGCCTGGCCACGATCGGTGCATGTGCATAATTCTCCTCGCCGGAGCTTCCTGACTACCCTAGGGAAAAAACAAACCTACTTCGCTTTTGACCACCCTCGCTTCCAAGAGATACCAAGCGATGCCAAATTGCAGCCTGTACTGGTCAGGCCGGTTGACGAGGAGGCGCGTGGTATGGCTTGGTTTTGCCTGGAAGCGAAAGCGGGGTAGGTAATTCACGCTCTGATACCCACCAGACCCCCCCAACCCAACCCGAAGACCCGAATTTCGGGTTCGGTGGGGGCAAGGGTTCCACATGTCTTTTTTGTCGATGTTCCCCGACCCCCCCCCCCACTGGAAATCGAGGGTAAATCTGAGCCTTCGGGTTGGGTTGGGGTGGTTTGGTGGGTGGTGACTTCCTGCACCTCCCCTGGCCACGAGAACAAACTACACGATGGAGGGCTTCAGATCATATTCGGCCCCCGGCGGCCGGGACCCGAGCCCCGGGACCGCCAAGGGACGAGTCGGGCTGGACAACGGGTCGCGGGGAAGTGGCCTGGACCTCAGACAAAAATCACGGCGTCGGAGTTCTGGATTTGCCTGTTGTTGGTCACCCAGCTCGGCATTTCGTTCGCATTCGATTCCATGTCGCATGGTGGTCAAAAGCACCTTTTGCAGCATCTCAGATTCCGTCATCACTGTAATGCCTGGCACTATGCAAGAAAAACTGTTGCGCGAACATATTCGACCACTCCCTAGCCGACACTTGAACAGCTTAGCAAAACTCTGGTCACTACCACGGCCAATCCCCCTTCCAATTGTTGGTCTCCCCCTACGGCTGAGAAGATCAAACACCGCAAGGAAGGATCCAATTTCCGTGAAAGCAAATGGGTCTCCGCAAAAGCATCGAAATCTCATCTCGAAATTCCAGCCCGTTCGAAACTTCCTCGAAACATGATCTCGGTTCAATAGCTGTTCGATTCGGAACTCATTGAGACCGAACTTGCGGCGCGAGTTCGAGGGCATGTGGTACAGGGTCTGCGGCACTCGTGTGCATTCCGCATCAAGCTTGCAGAACTCGAGGGCCATTGGGACGGGGCTTACAAAGGGGGGTGCGTTTGGGACCGGGTTTGTACGAGAACGATGTTCAACCCTCCAACATTTGCAATTGCTTCCTCAACGTGGACCCCCAGAATTCTGGGCCCCTTCCCCGGGACCCGTAATTACGTGCAGAATCGTTTTCTGACGGCACGTGGGCCCAGCGAGGCCCCCATAAGTGCCCCAAACCTCCAATCGTCACCGTATTCGAAACCGATGGGGGGGCGGGGGAAGGCCGGGTTTGCGGGTTTGCTGCTGCCGAGACCGGGCCTGCTCGGCCCTGACCCGAGGTAGGAACAATGAAAAAAGCTGCACCACCACCATGGACGACCACCAGCGGGAGGAGCAAGGGGCCCCACTGGGGGAGTGCCCCCCCCCCCTTCTTGCTCGAGGCACCCATGTATAAGTGGGAGGCATCGTGGCTGGAGGTGGCCAAGCGCCCGCAGGGGCAGGCGCCCGCGGGGGCCGGGCCCGCGACCAGCTCGCCGCGGCAGCGTGCTGCAGCGCTGCCGTGCTGAGCTGCTGGGAGCCGGGCTCTGAGTCTGCCAGCTGCGCTGCCGAGGGCCGCGGAGCGAGCGGCAGAACGGCCCGGGCCGGCCGAGCTGCAGAGCGCCTGCGGCTGCAGCGGCGCAGCTCGGCGAGGTGCCGGCAGGGGCCACGGAGGCGCCAGGCAGGGCCGCCAGGGGGCGGGGTCAGGAACTGTCGGGTTGGAGGGGGCGCGGGTGCCGCGCGTGTCTCTGTCAGTGCTCCGCGACCCCCCCCCGCCCTGGAGGTGGAGGGCAGGCCGGGGCCTCCGGGTGGGGCTGGGGTGCTCTGGTGGGCGGTGAGAGCCGTGCCCGGCCGGTGCGCGCGTCATGGCCGGGCGCTGAGCAGGGACGCCCCGCCACGGGGCTGGCCCTGGCCGTCGCTCGGACGTCCATTCCCTGTGTTTTTTCTGTTTCCTGCTTCGTGCGCGGTTGTTTCGCCAAACGATCAAGGGTGCTCCTCGATGGTCCTCGCCGAAGGAAGGCTGCACACGTCCGAGCGATGCCAAGGGCCAGGCACGGGCGCCGAGCTGCGGGAGCAGCAGGGCAGGGGCGGCGGAAGGCGGCCTGCCGCCCGGTGCAGGGAGCACAGCAAGCAGGCCACGGGGGCCGCCCGGCCGCAGGCCTGGGCGCGCGGCCGGGGCAGCGGGGCTGGACGTGGAGCGGCCCGAGCGTGCCGAGGATCACCCAGCTCGTCTTGGAGCATCGTGCGGGCAATACTTCTGTCCATGTCCACTGCGATGTGGAGTTTCGGATTCCCTTCCCCAGGAACCAGAGGCGCGCTGGATATGGATAGATTTGCCCCCTAGAGGCTCGATCTGCATCCATATCCAGTGCGCCTGGGCCTTGTGGCGCTCCTTCCCAAAAAATCCAAGACGCACTGGATATGGATACAAACCTTGCCCGCACATCGCACCCGATCGGTGCGCATGCATGCATGCATGCATGAAATCACCCACCTGGGGGGAAGGGGCGCTTCAGTCGCAACGTGCAAGGCGTGGAGGCGCCCACCTGGGGGGGGGCAGGCGCACGAGCCGGGAAGGAGGGCGGGAATCCACCGGGTGGGGTGGCACCCGAAGGGAAGGGGGGAGGGAAGGCGCGAAACCCGAGGGGGTGGCGCGCCCTCGGGACGAGCACCTGATCGGTGCACGTACAAATCAAAGGGCACGGGGCCTGCCTGGGGGGATAGGCACCGCGCGAGGTGTCGTAGACGCCCAAGACACACACAAAATCCACACAAACACACACACACATACACACACACACGTGTTTTGCGCCCCAGCCAGCCGCACAGCAACGCGGCGGAGGCATGCTAGCGGTAGAGACTGAGCGAACGCCGCGGGCCCAGCTCACAGCGGCAGCAGAGTCGTACGACTTCCCAGATCGGGAACCACGCTGCATGACTCACTGAGGGGGCAGTCACGAGGGGGGGACGAGACCGATGCACAATGAATGGGTGCTGGGGGGGGGCTGCGCGCGAACACCCACACGCACACACGCACACACACACACACACACACGCACACCCGCACACCCGCACACCCGCACACCCGCACACCCGCACACACGCACACACGCACACACGCACACACGCGCACACGCGCACACGCGCGCACGCGCACACGCGCACACGCGCACACGCGCACACGCGCACACGCGCACACGCGCACACGCACACGCGCACACGCACACGCACACACGCACACGCACACGCACACGCACACGCACACGCACACGCACACACACACACACACGCACACACACGCACACACGCACACACACACACGCAGACACACACACACACGGCTTAACCCCACCTCCTGCCCCCCCCCTCACACACACACGCACACACACACAAACACACAAACGCACACACACGAACACACAAACACACATACACACGCAAACGCACACAAACACACAAACACACAACCACACACATAAACACACAGACACACACAATAACACAAAACAAGCACACAACCACACACACAGACACAGACACAGACACAGACACAGACACAGACACAGACACAGACACAGACACACATACACATACACATATACACACACACACACACGCGTACATACAAATGCACGCACGTCGTCCAGGTGCGCCAGTCGAGAGCTCGACACGTGCGATCACTGTTGCCCGTGACTGGACCAGCCACCCTTCCCGCAGCCCAAGGGCAGCCTTGGCAAGCGGTTGCAGGCATCCCCGGACTTCGCGCCTCGCGCCCCGCGAGGCGCAACGCGCGGGCATCTCCGCGCTCTCGCGCCGCCGCCCCGAGCGCGAGAGCGCGAGGGCGCCTCGCACGTCCGGGCCGCCGTGCGCGAAGCACGGCCGTCGCGGCGCCCCGTCGGGTGGACACCAGCTTGGACCCGCGTCGCCGCGGCGGGAGAGGAGGCCGCGGTAGTCTGCGGCCTCCAGCACGCCGGCCGGATGGCCCACGATGATCTGGGCACGCAGCGCCCGATCCATGTCGGCATCGAGATCCTCACGGGGACGCACTGGGGGGGGAGGCACGGGGAGACAGACCAGTGGTGGAGAGAAGGTTTACGCAGAAACCACGTATACAGTCGGGGCGTTGACCTAAGGAACCGTATATAAGGAACGAGGCCCCTTTTATCCACAAGTTAAACTTCGATTTCCCATCGAAAACATAAGGAAAGCCTGAGGCAAGCTGTGAAACACTTAAGGAACGCGGAGCCCCTTCCCAACGAAAAGGGATCCTTCTTCAGGGCCCCGACTGTACTCCACCACCCTGCCTCGCAGCGGCCAGCCTGGGCCCTAGGATCGTGTAGCCTCGGCCAGGAGGCATACGCGTCACGCCATGACCCAGATGGCCCTGGCCTGGCATGGTGGCGGAAAGGGTGGTCATCCCAGATCTTCCCGCTGGAGCTCAAACTGTTTGAATACAGGACTCGGCCTGACCTAAGGAACGATAAATAAGGAACGAAGCCCCTGTTTTTCCAAGGAGCACCTGGGAGGCTCGCCGCCAAAAAGGTAGCGGAACGCAAGCAAACCAAAGGAACGACCGAGCCCTTTTTAAAAAGTAAGTGTTCCTTATTCAAGCCGGATCCTGTTTACACATCGGAGAAACTCTTGGGTTTTTCTTTCCAGAAGGGTACCCTCACGACGCCTGCCAACGTGGAGACCTCACTCCGATGTCGCAATATTTGTTCAGAACGTGGACCCCCAGAGACCTGGACCCTTTCCCCAGGACTGGTTATCATCCCGAGCCATGTTCTGACGGGCCAGAGGCCCAGCGAGGACCCCTGGATGAAGAAAATTTGCAAAAACCTCCCGTCGTGATTTTGTCCAGATGAAAAGAGGTTGTGGTAGACGTGGATTCTGCAGAAGGAGCTTAATCGAATGTCAAAGAGACTTCAGCAGGGCACTCGCGCATGCGAATGCACCACTGTGCACGTAGACTCATCCTCCTGGTATGCTCGTCGACAGCTCACTGCCATCATGCCGAGTAGCACTCGTCGCCCAGAAGGGAACAGGTCGCGAGTCTCACGAACATGGGACGCTGCGCACTCGACATATCAGCAAGACTCCAGGAGGAAGGATCCAACCGAAGAGGCGAAATCCAACAGGACACATTCACGCGAATCGTGCGTATAGTGTTCGCGATCGACTCCTGCATGCCAGTTTGCCGTTTTCCAATCAAAATCGCAATCCAGTGCTGCATGGGAGCTGCAGTCGGACTTGATTGGACAGGACTCCCGAGAAGACACACGACTCCTCCGACGGCACCATGGCCTTTGATCATCCACCACAGGACATGCGGGTCGCATAGGCTGGGACAGACAGGACATAAGGGTACCCTCGGTTTGGCATGGTCGACCTGTCAAACTTTGGAGTCCCGAAACGGTGCGGTGACCGACCGTGCGGTGACCTCGAAGTCCTCCGCGACCGAACCGCACGGCCCGTCCACGCACGGCTTTGGGACCCGGGCTGCCCCGGTCGCCCGAGACGTCCTCGGAGAACGACCCCGAACCCCCACCGACTCGACACACGGTGGGGTCACCACCCCGTCTGGGGGCCCCCGACAAACAGTGCCGACTGCAGACCGTGGAGTCGACCGGCGGAGGTGACCCCTCTGGCCTCCGCGGGCCGCCTCCATCCGGGGCAGGCCGCTGGCGTCGACGACGCGGCGCCCACGAGAGGGGGCGAAGGAGATCCAGGACCCCCTGGAGCGTGGGCCCCAGGAGGAGCAGGCTCTGTGACTGGTCTTCACTGGCCCTTCCGGCGACCGATCGCAGGGGTGATGCCGAGGATGTCGGGGGGGAAGGACCTCAGCCTTACTCCAACCCTAATCCTGACCCGCGTGACTTTTGCCCACTAGTTTCGCGCTCCGCGCTGTAAGAGGCGCGAGGCACGAACAGACTCGCGCTCTCGCGCCGCCTCTCAGTGGGGGAAAAAGAGTACGAGAAAGACGAGGATGAGGAATCACGAACCGAGAACTGTGAATAACGTCGCGCCCTCGTGGAGGCCCCTTCTGCACCCCGTGACATATTTCCACTGCGCTTCCCCCAAGTACAATTCCCCCTCTCGTGACGGATTTACTTGCTGCCACGGTTTGCGGCAGTCCCATCGGCGCTGCGTTCCTGCGAAACTTCGCTCTTGAAGTAAGCCACCTGCCACTTGTCCCGAGTGAGCATGAGAACGCTGCACCAAAGTAGAGAGGGAGAGAGAGAGAGAGAGAAAAACAAAAAAGAGAGAGGGAGAGAGAGCAGCAGTGACTTGCAATAGGTGCGCTTCTACACTTGGTAACGAGATACACCAACAGTGCAGCGAACCACCTGGACATATGACAACGAGAAGGGACCGAGGTATGAATAGCTCACGTGCATGCATCATGCTTGCCCGCGAGGACCCAACAGCGAATGAGATTGCACCCTTGATGCGCGCTCGTGTGGCGCAACACCTGGGAATCGATATATGTTGCGCATGCTATGCGGGGAGGGAACCTATATATATATATATATATATATATATATATATGGTGCAAGCTTTAGTGTGCGATCTACGTGGCGCGATATGTGGGGCATCTTTGCGGAGCGAGCTGTGTGGTGTAATCTGCGCTGTGCACCGTATGGGGTGCAACGTGTGTGGTGCAAACTACGCGCGGTGCGAGCCAACTTGCATAAGCTACGCTGTGCAATCAGCGCGGTCCATTGGGGGTGCACGCCACAAAACGCGATCTCTTGGGTGCAGCCCATATCGGAGAGCAATATGTTGTGCGAGCGCCGTGGCGTCATGACACACAAATTTGCGCAGAAGGCGGGGGGGTGGGTGGGTGAAGTCCAGAAATTTACTAGCCTGCACCACGGGACGGGCACGGGCAGATATCCTGGGCGAGCATCCGAAAAAGGCCCTGGGCGCAAACCATGACGTGCCTACCGAATTACTCAGGAGGGAAGCAGCCAACGCTTACTTCAGCACTGTCTGGGGGACGGACCGAAGTTAACGGGCGAATAACGGTATAACATATGTTTTTCGCCGTCGGGGGCACTTGCCCCAGGGCGGCTGGAAAGTTTATACCCTTACGGTGGCACCGTAGGGGTATAAACTTTCCAGCCGCCCAGGGGCAGGCGCCCCCGACGGCGAAAAAGTTTATTGTATACCGTTCTTCGCTCGCTGACTTAGGGCAGACACTGTCTGGGGGACGGACAGAAGAAACACATGCGAAGAGGACGACAAGAGCAAGCATGACGGGCCCGGTGGATGCAGTAGTGAGCGTGCATACGCAGGCGTGCGACGCGCACAAACGTGCCAAGCAGAACTGCACAAGGGGGAGAGACAAGAGAGAGCGAGAGAGAGAGAGATAGATAGAGAGAGAGAAAGAACATGAGTCACATTCTCTACGCGGATAACCGAGAGGGATAGGGAGAGAGAGAGAGAGAGAGAGAGAAAAAAAGAGAGAGACAGATGGGGCACATAGTCGCTGGAAGAGAACGGTGCTGCACATGTGAAGACTCGCTTCGCTTCGCTTGAACCTTGGTCCTGTGGCCTTACGATGCTGGGCGCCATCCGAGGGATCAGCCGCACGTGCTTTCATTGTAGGGGCGTGTTGCCCACGGAGAAGCGGGGCCGCAGGTGTGAGTCGAGCCGGCGCGAGTGGGAGCAACAGCGCGAGGCACGGGGCCACGGGACAGGCTTCAAAGCAGAACACGTCAGGACCGTGGCGGCCTGGACGGGCGCGACGCGGACGACTGCGTCGAAGCATGCGAGCGGCGACAGCGGAAGCGAGCTTCTCCTCGGGGCGGATGCCTGGGCAGCCAACCGCCGCCGACTGCGCACCTCGAGGGAGCAGTCGGCATCATGCCGCCGAGCGACGCACAACGCACTTGGCATCAGGTGCACCTGTCCCTTTGCCATGGCCTGCCCGAGGTGTGGAAGCAGGCCCGCGACGCACCAGACAGGGCGAGGAAACTGACAACATTTCATGCCGAGTCGCCGTCGTGCCCGCCTGGAGTTCACAACACCGAGAGCTTCGGTGGACTCGCAGGGGCACTCGCACTCGGCACTCCCACCATTGAAGCCCTTGGACCCCAAGATCTTGGGTTGGGCAGGCGAGGCTGTCTGCATTCTGAAGAGAGCGCTCGTTTGCCCCTTTGCCCCTCCGATCCCCCAGTTCAGCGACCCCACGTCGACTCGCGTGGCCTGTTCCCGCAGCCTCAAGCACCTTTCAACGAAATCTTCGAGGGAGACACAGCCCGAATTACCTACGCCGGGGACCTTGACACATTCCCGTGTCTGCTTTGCGTCCGCGTCCAACGCACGAAACCACGACCGGACTTCTGGCTTGGCCAGCTGGAAGGAAGGCACACCTGCTGTTAGCCCGTTCGTATACAGTATGGGCACCTTCACCCATCTCTTAACGAGCAACCGCAGACGGTCAATATACTGCTTCTGATTCCTGAGGCGAGTCACAATGGCAAGGTTCAACTCTTGTTGAGTCCCTGCGAAAACATCCTGACGGAATCCGCCATCGTGGCGTGGGCACTGAGTGGAGTTCGCAGGCCCCTACGAGTTCTCAGTACTGACTACGCTGGATACTCTTTATGGATCCCAGGCCTCCAACTGACGGACTCCCTGGGGTGTTCCGCATGGCGTCTGGCGGGTGCCGCATGACTTCTCCAGAAGTGTGGTATCCCCACGATGGACCCCATGGACTAAGAGGATCCCAAAAGGGCGCCGCGCCAGGACGGGCCGCAAGGGCCCTGCGTCTGCCTGCCGAAGATGAAAAAAAACCGCTGCGCAACGCATCCCACAATCACGCCACTGAGGCCACGAATGAGCTGGCCGAGACCGTCGAGTCCTAGCCCCACCTGGACTTGAGCCAACATGGCTCCGAATGGCGATGAGGTAAAACTGAGGAGGATCAACATGATGAGGTGAAGACGTGGAGAAGAAAATGTGGTAGACCTGTCTCAGCGACACTGCCGTGTGATCAACTGCCCAACTTGAAATACACCCAACCATGGTCGGACAGAACCACATCGGCACTGCTACTAATGCACGGGGGGAAGGAGAAGGCGACGAGTCTTGAGCCGCCTCTAACGGGCATAGGAAGCCCAGAGCGTTGAGGTAGCGCTCGAGATCCTGCTGGCGCCTTCTTTGATCTCTATCTAGCGCTCGGTAATACACGGCTACACTGCGTCTGCCACTCGCTCGCCACTCTACTTATCTTGTCGCTATACAGAGAGCGAGATGGGGTGGGTCACGAATTCGACTGCGCAAAGGTCTGCTTCCAACTCACGAGCCCTGTCGCTGGCGCGCTCTCATCGTCAAACTGAGTAACACATAAAACATGAACTGCAACTTCGTCAGCCCACCTGCGACGATGAATGCGCACCCCACCTGTTCTCACTATGTCCGCCTCCCCCTCCTTTCTCCACTGATGCGCCGGTAAGTTGAAACTATGTCTCAAGGTAAAGGTATGTTTGCGAATGCACCCGTACCGACTAGACGTGTGTTCTTGTGCGTGTGTGGGGTGTGTGGCAATCGGATTGTGACAGCGGTAGCAGCATGGCCTTCGCATTGGTCAACCAACCTTAACTATAATGTTGCCGCTGCCCACGGGCAGCTATGGAACGCGCCGACGACGAGCACACCATATAATCATTGCTTGGTTCTGAAGAGGGCCCCAAAACGGCCCCAGGGGCGCCCAAGATCGCCCAAGAGTGCCCCAAAACAGCCCCAAGAGGGGGAGCACGAACCACCAAGTCGAGCCTTCCGCCCCAAGAGGCCCTCAGGAGGCCCCACGAGGTCCCCAAGAGAGCTCAGGAGGCCCCCTGGAGGCCCCGTGGGGAGCCCAAGAAACCCCAAAAGAAGTGCCAAGAGGCTCCCAAACGGCCCACACGAGGCTTTAAAAGGCCACGAACGCGCAAGCTAACGCCTTCGATGGAACAATACAGGCTGGCGGAATGGCGAAGCGATTAAATAATGAATGCTTGCTTCCTTACCAACGGAACATCAAGAATCATGACAGACATGTGAACCTTGCATTTGGCTTTTCCGCCCACTAGCGTGGCGTTCCAGACGGTTATCTTCCTGCTCAGCCGATGCGAACCACATGCCGACACGCCATGAATACGTTCGACCCCTGCCAGGCCACCCCGTCTGGATAAAGCTCAGGTCCGGATAGGTACGCCTCAGGGCCCGCTGGCCGCGCGGGCAACACGACCTCGCTGAAACTGGCGGGGCTTCAACGCGTGAGCCCAAATGGGAGCCGCTCTCTCGCTCGCACGCACACACACATATATATATATATATATATATATATATATATATAGATGTGTGTGAAAGTGCGTGTGTCCATGTGTGTGTGGGTGTATGTGTGTGTGCGCGTTTGTGTGTGTGTGTGTGTCTGTGTGTCTGTGTGTGTGTGTTCGCGCAGCCCCCCCAACACCCATTTATTTCGCATCGGTCGTGCTCTTACTGATCATCCGCCTTCGTGTCGCCCGTGCCTGCTCACCCACCTCTTCTATTTCTCATTTCGTCGCTACTTTCTCGCGCTGGAATCGAATTACGATCAGCTGAATTTGGAGTTTGGTCGATTCCAATCCGATTCGAACTAGATTCCAATGACAGTCGAATTGGACACAGCTGGATCTGGGATGTTCCCAGTCCTAGTTGCATTCGGTTCCAGTAGGGATCCATGTGTAATCAGCTGGATCTGGGATCTGCGATTTAAATTATACCCCAACAGGGGTCCAATTGGAAACAGATGGGTCTGTGATATGCCCAATACTACTGGAATCGGATTGGAAACACCTGTATCCAGAGTTGGCTCCATTTCAAGTATCCGATCGTTCTTTTCAACAGGGCTCACGTAAAAATCAGCTGGATCTGGGATCTGCCCAATTCCAAGTAAGCTCAAATTCGGTTCCACTGGGAGCCTATTTGTAATCAGCTGGATCTGTGGTCTGCTCAACTCCAATCAGACGTTACCCCGATTCCAAAAGGAATCCCACTTGGACTCACTCAGCTGGACCTGGGGTGTGCCAAATTCCCAGTGAAGTCCAATTTCAATCTAAGTTGACTCTGATTGGAATCAGCTGGATATGACGCCTGTCCCATTCGAATGGGGTTGTGATCATATGCAATTCATAATCCACTCTCAAAAGCTAGACCTGGGATCGTCTCAATCCTAGTTGGATTCGGACTAGATCCCAATGTGAACTTAATTGGACTTACTGGGGCCTATGATCTGCTCAGTTCTAATTTTACCCTGCGTCAATTCCACTAGGAATATATTTGGAACCAGCTGGACCTGAGACGTGCACCCATGCAGTTCGATTCCGAATAAATTACCATAGGAATGCAATAAGAAACAACTGGGCCTGGGATCTGTTCAAACTTGTGGAATATGAAATTCCCATCAGAATAGCCGTGCCATCAGCTGCATCTGGGCTCCGCTCCACCCCCATGAACTTTCAATTACGTTCCACTCTACCTCTGTCTCCCTCCCTCTCTCTCTCTCTCTATCCCCCATCTCTCCTCTCTCTCTCTCTCTCCCGCCCTCTCTCTTCAACGACACTCAAACCCAAGAGTCCTCCCAAGAGCTCCGATCCCCAGAATCCGCCCAAACCAAGCCAACCTAATGAACACGCATGGTTTTTCACTTCTCATCCCAGAAGGCCAGATCTCCAAATGAAGACATAAAATACTCACACCCCTGACATCGCAAACCGCGTACTTTCACAGGGTTGATGTTTGGTGGGGTGAGACAGAGAGAGAAACATTAACAAAAAAACGAGAGCGAGAGGAACGAGAGAGAGAGCGAGACAGAGATACATAGAGACAGGCAGAGAGAGAGAGAGAGAGGGAGAACAGGACAGAAGGAGCGAGAATGACGAGGAGGATGAGGACAATGAGGAACAGCACCACCGCTGTATAGGTTGCGAAATGTCAAAGGGGGGGGGTGAAGGCCAGGGGGGGCAACGGGATGACCGCCCCCTGCGCCAGCGGATTGTTGGCACACCTCGTATTAGCGCAGCACGTGTGTACGATTGCACGCGAATTTCATACGCACGGCTCTAAAGTTATTGCGCGTGCTGCCGTATGAGTGTGTGGACGCGCGTGCATCCACGAAAGTGCGATTAAGTATGTTCGTGCGTGGTTGTAGGTGCGCGCGTCCATGCGTGTAGCGCGGCGCCTGTGCGTTTACGATTGCGCGTGCGAGTACGTATGTTCGCACTTACACTTGTACGTGTGCGCGCGTGCACATGCATGTGCATTTGCACGTGCACCTGTGCGCTTACGCATGCGTTTACGCGTGTCTGCACGCGCGCGTTGTGCGCACAAGTGCGCACTCAAACGTGCACGAACGCGAGCTGTGGGGTGGGTGGGAGGAGGGAGGACGCACGAGCGAGGAGGGAGGATCGAGGAGGGAGGATCGAGGAGGGAGGACCAGGAGGGAGGATCGAGGAGGGAGGATCGGGGAGGGAGGATCGAGGAGGGAGGATCGAGGAGGGAGGATTTCGCTCAAGCGCGAAACGACCACCCTGGATCGGACAAAGGAATGGGAGAACGACGACGGGCATGACCGACATGTTTCAACTCCTGCCGCAGCTGCCCATCTTAAAGATGGATGTCTGTTCATCCGCTCCTGCCCCCCGCTCCGTCCTTGCCGCGGGCAGGCGCATCTAAGCCTCGCAACGCGCAGCGGCGCCGTGCCAGCTCGGCTAAAGCCTTGCATCCAGAGCTGGCCGCGCCAAGAGAGTGAGGTTAGGAGGACTCGAACTCTGCTGTACTCCGCACTCTCGGTACGCATCTGGTTTAGCTTTGCTAGCCCTCAGCGCTACTCACCCAAACCCACAAACGAATGAACCCTACAACCCCAGAAACACATCGTAGTTAACTCGTTTGCGTTCGCTACGGCGCGAGATCACAACGCATACCCGAAGAATGTTTGAAACGCTCGTGCCCTCGTAAGGGCACTGCCCGACGTGAATCGACACCATCTGGCCAGGGATGCTAACACTTACTCTACATTTCAACGTTGAAAGGGAGAGGGGGTAAGGCGGAAAGGGCACTGACGCCCTCGCGCCAGCGCCACTATAGATAGCAAACGCCGAAATACGCGGCTCAATCGAGGTCGAAGGGGCACTCCTGCTTGGCATCCTCCTTGTGCCACGCCCAGAGCTGCCTCAAGACGACCCTCAGGCTGCTTTCGATCGTCTCGCCAGTGCGGGTGCCCCAACTTTTGGTCACGTACTTGGGCGGAGTCTCTCTCGGATATTCACCGCACCACCTCGTGACACGCCTGGTGTCCTTGCTCAGCTTGCAGCCCTCTGCGGGAGGGAGGAAGGTCCTCGCCGTGGCAACGTCGATGTCCTCGTCGGCGTCGGGGGCCGCGTGCACCTTCCACTGCAGCTTCTTCTTCATCGTGCCCGCAGGTGCAACTCCACCACTCCCAGCAGGCGGGCCAGGAGGCGGATCGGCAGGTGGTGGATCAGCAGTCTTGCCCTTGCCATCTCCCTTCGGCGGCGGATCAGCCCCGTTGGCAGCGCCGCTGCCGATGTCGGCATTATCTTGAATGGAAGGCGTACGACTCGCCATTGAATCCTTCTGGGCATCCTGCTTGGGGTCCTTCTCCTTGAAGTTCCTGTGGGCTTCCTTCACTGCCTTGAGGTCGTCCGTGTCCAGGCCCGTCTCGATCTGGCTCAGGTTCTCCTCGAAGTTGAGAGCGGCGAGGGATCCTTTGGCGATTTTGGCATTTTTCAGCCCCCTGATCTCCAACGCATGTTTAATGAAATCATCTGTGGCGTCCGGAACCACGTCCTTGATCAAAGCAGTGACTTGGCCAGCGACCGTGGTCGGACGTTGGCCGCGCGCAAACTGCATTCCCCGAGGTGCCATGAGCTTGCCAAGGTAAGTACCAGAGAGCTCCTTGAACCCGACCTTGGCCGCGCCCTCGATTGCCTTCACCTCGTTCTCCCCGACGATGTAGCAGCGGTAGTCGGCGGCCTGGCCGAGGGTGAACCCGTGCATGCTCACGGGGCCCCTCGCGCGCACGGGGGTGACGTAGACGTGCGTCAGATCGATGATGGGAAGCACGAGCACCATGTCGCCGAACCCATGCTCGAAGGTCGCGAGATCGAACACGGGAACATTGTTGATGAGCCGTTTGTTCATTTTGAGGACAAGGAGGCTGTACTTCGTGGTCGCCAGCACGAGCCCGCCTGGTTAGAGCAACCTCCCAGAAACAAAGTCACAATGCCCCCGAAGTCCGAAGGCTCCGCAAGGAATGCCCCCCCCGTCAGGATGAGGGATTGCAGTGGCAAGATCATGCTAAGGTAGTCTTCGTGAGACATCGTTTGTATAGTAGAACCGCATGCCATGGGACAGCCGACTACATGGGGCAACTAATCATACGTCCTAGAAGTCGATATCACATCAATGAACTAGTGTAGTACCTCTTATGTTATATGTACGGGATGTCCTAGCACGGGGACCTACACCGCATGTTATTCAAATATAGTGTTCCAAAATATTGTATACGATCGGACATGGAAGCGGAACGTCGTAGATTGTACTACTCCGTAGTGCACTCTTTAGTTTCTGACAACTGCGATTTGTTTAGGGCTTTCCGCCCCGTCGTGTTTTTTCGCTTCTTGCAAAGCAATAATCAAGGCTCCGTGTGTTTTCCTTCGGCTGCAGACGGAATGCACGTTGGATTGCGGTTCGCACCAAGAAGTCTATGAGGGCCTAGGTGAGCAACCAGGTGAGCACCACTGGAATCACAAGCAACGAACAACGGGGGGGGGCGACGCGCAACCACGAATAGCCACCCCCAGGAGCCCGCCAGAAGACAGGGCGACGAGCAGCCACGAATAGCAACCCCCAAAACACGATAGCGGAACACATATCATATAAGCCCAGAAAATCTGATGTTTGGTTAGACCCAGCCTGCCCCTAGTCGAAGCTTGCCGCACGCCCTACCAGGGAAACCCACGGTCAAGACCACGGAGGACGACGCGTATTGCGAATGGACGCCATGTGTGGTGCATGGCGTTTCGCATCCAAAACCTCATTGGTTCCCCCTGTGTGCCTGCCTCGGGTTTGTTGGGCTCCATAACACTCACGATGCAGTCGGGGCTCGCGACGAGGGACTGCCGCGCCCCCTCAATGTCGTCATAGTTGGCCGACGCCTTCACGAGCTTCCAAATGACTCCTCGCAGCTTCAACGCCTCTGGACCAAGAACGGGGAACGAAGGATCGTTGAACTTATCAAGAAAGTCAAAATCTAAGGTGAACTTGCCAGCGGTTGGAAGGTGACCATCTGCTTTGGCAGGCTCGTCGGCGAAGCTCTTGGCAGTAGGCGTGTTCCCCGCTTGCGTCTTGTCGCACTCGGTGATCAGGTTGGTCGTCGCGGCCTTGTGCCAACGCTGCATTCTGCTAAGCGCTCCAGCTGAGTGAGCTCTCTCGCGGCCCCTGAACTTGTTGAACAAGTCCTCGTTGATGTTGGTTCTGTGCCACGCGTTCGTAAAGCCTTTGGTCTCAATGCAGAGCTCTGGGGTCAGGGCCTCGAAGGTCTCTTCCGCCTGCATGCTGAACATCTCCCTCGTCCACTGCTCTTTGGGCCAACTCAGCTGCGTCAAGATTGATTTCAGGAATGGGTTGTTGAGCGACGCGAGCTCGAGGCCATCCAACATCTCGTAATCCTGCTTCACTTCCTGCAAGAGGTGCGCCCGCGTGGATATAGGGCCAAGCCCAATGAGCTTGCCAGGGTACGTGTCGGTGTAGGTCAAAGATGACATCAGGAAAGCCTTCGATAGAGCGCACGCCAGCTCGAACCACATCTGGCTGAGGGTGTCCTCCTGCTCGATCTGGGGCTTCAGCGTGTACTCCGCCTCGGCGACCCGAGCGAACCCGATCGGCGACAAAACATCAGCCTGGTTCATCTTCGAGAAGGCTTCGATCACCAGCTTGTTCATGCCGTCGAAGACGAGGAAGTTGTGGACGTTCGCCGCCCCCATCAGCGCATGACACTCCGTCTTGGACTTGCCGAACCACTGGGCATGCACGTCGACCCCAGCCGCGATCACCTCTGACACCTGGTTGCCGAAGTGATTCCGCAGGACGCATGCCGTGAAGTGCAGCGTATTCTTGCACTTGGTCCTCATGGCTTTCACTGCTTCGTTTGATTCCCTCGCGCTTTTTCGGGGCGGCCCCTCCTTCGCGCGCTGCCTCGGCAGCACATGCCGCCGCCACCTGCGCGCTGGATGCAGCTGTCGCCTGGGCGGCGGCGCTGGTAGCGCCGCTGGGTTGCGGCCCCGCGCTCCCAGACGCCGAGCTAGATGCGCCGCGAGGCCCTGATGGTCCAGCTGCTGAGGGCGCGCCGTCGGCGGGATTCTCGCCCATGTCGTCGTCGCCGTTGTCGCTGACGACCTCGACGTCGCCCTCGTGCTCTGGATCCTCGTCTTGGTCGGCTTCCAGGAACTGGAAGGACGCAGGCGCAAAGGGGATGCCATCGGCCGTCTTCTACCAGCCCTGGATCATGCCCATGTACGTGAGAACCAGAAGAAGGGGCATGGGGCACCTTGTGCCCCCTGAAACTCTTGTTGGCATTGATCCAGCTAGCCCACCTCCCCAACTTGACGCGATCACCTTTTTGTGGAAGACGTCGCAAACCTTCGGATACTCCCAGGTCGTCATCATGTGAGAACGGCTGCCGAAGTCGATATCCGACATCGTGTCCCGTTCTCTGCAAATGTCCCGGGCTCAAGGATGGCGGAAACTAAGGGAGGGGGCCAGAAAGAAGGCTCCGATTCCCTCGAATTGGCCGCGAACGACTGCGAGGGGGATCCGACATTTATCTATGCTGCTAGCCAGGTTAGCACATGTTCGGGCGACGACCGATTCGCAACGAAGCATGTCGCCCCAAGCCCATGTTCAATCGAAGCCCGCCTGAGCGACAAGAAATCGGACGGAGTAGCGACGAGGGATGGCCGAGCGCGGCGAGGAGGACGGAGTGGAGTCGGAGGAAGAGGAGGACGGAGGGGTGAGGATCCAAGAGCAAGGATGATGAAGGATGGGGGACGGCAGGGGGGGACGGCGAACACGCCATGGCCCCGCAGCGGGCACCAGGTGAGCGCCCCCACAGAGCCTCGCATGATGGCCCAGACGGGTGTTCTAATGGTCTCCTTGGGCCCCGTGGTGTTTATCAATCCCCCCTTGTCGTCTTTCCTCATCCTCCTCCTCCTGCTCCTCCCCCTCCTCCCCTCGTCCTCGTACTAGCCTATATCGTTACCTCAGCCATCATATCATTGGTGTTTCTCCTCATCCTCATCTCCCTACGTTGCCATCTTGGCTCACGCCATTCGGTCGTCGTCGCCATTGCGACAGTCGGCCTCACGATCCTCGCCTTCCTCAAGTCCTTGGCCCAAGCCCCATCCAGCCCCCTACCACCCAGCCAATCGCCATCGTGCGTGTATATATATATATATATATCAAATGCGAGTTACGTCCCCTGAGTCCTCGTACATGCTGCGAAAGATCGGGCAATCGATCGACCTCGTGGCAAAGTACTCTTTGGCTGCGCTCTTGATCTCGGAGAAGAAGCCGTGCTTGCCATAGGGGGCGGACATGATGTTGAACACTACGGTGCGCTCGCATACTACTGCCCAAAGGGCCGCGTCGATGAGGCCGTGTTTCAAGTCGTTGAAGAAGCGGTGCCACTTGTCCTCCATGCTGGTGGTCCTGAGCCCGACGACCATGTCCAGCCAGTTCGCCATCGGGACGCCGATGGACCCCTCGTCGAAGCACTTGTGCAAGACGGGCATGCGGCGCTCGCCGTCGATGCAGACTCTAGGGAACTCCATGACCGACGTCCCGCTCGCACTGTCGTAAATCATCATCCTGTGCTTGCTGGATCCTGGAACGAGGTCACCCTGGGGCGGCTGCGCGCGGTACCTCGACTGCTGTGGACTGGTGAGCGCGGCCAAGCGCTGGTCTGGCATGAAGTACTGAAGGTTCAAGCCGCAACCTGCCAAAGCGCTGTCGAGGGCGTGCGCCATCTCGCGGTTCGGAGCCTTCTTGACGAACTTGTCGGAGAAGGCACCAGCTGAGCCACAAGGGGCCTTGGCGGATTTCCGATCGAAGGCGTCGATGTGGTCGTCGATGCTGCGAATCTGCTGCTGCTGGGCCTCTTCGTCGCCAGCGACGGCCACCCCGCTCGCCCTCCAGTCTGATAACACCTGTGGACAAGCAAACTAACTCTACTAACCTAGCCTGGCCCCCCTCCTTCCCGCACCCCAACCTCCCACCCCTCTCCCTCGCCCCATTTTCCTCCATCCCCCAGCCGGCCGCTGCGCACGGCATTCGCCCTTTGGCAGGGAGGGCGGATGGGGGCACATCGCGTGCCGAAACGAGACACATCAGGCACATCATGTGCCGGATCCAAAGGTTTTTTGCCCCCCCTCCCCACCCGACTGCCGCCGAGCGACACGGGTGCACCGCGTGCCGCCCCCGGGCAAATTTAGCGCATCATGTGCCCCCCGAGGCAATTTTGGTGCATCATGTGCAGCCGACACAAATTTTGGTGCATCATGTGCATCGATGACAGGCACGAAAAAAACATCGAAAAAACACAACGCGAAACAGGGGGGGCAACGGGGGGCGCATGTGCCGACGCACGAATGGGTTGGCACATGATGCGCCTCGCCTTCGGTCGGACCCCAGATCCCCACCCTGTCGAGGAGGAGGCTACGGAGGAAGGGGAAGGCTTGGAGGAATAGGCAAAGCGCGGAGGAAACGGAGGACACGGAGGAGGAGGAGGAGGAGGAGGGGAGGAAGAACAGAGAGAGGGGAGGGAGAGGAGGACGTTGAGGGATATGCTGAAATGGTTCGGAGGATGATAGGGAACGTGTAGGAGAGGACGCCCGAAAGGGGATGCGGGGGGGTGTTTTACAAGAAGCTACGCCTGCGGAGGCAACCACCCAGCACGGTCCTTTAAGGAGTCCAGCACCGCGATCGTAAGGGTCTCCTCCTTTGGCATGCCTACCCTGCTCGCGTCGTACGAGACCGAGACGCGCTGCGCATTCTGCATCGACATCTCCAGCGACTTCTTGTAGATGCCCATGTGAGTGGAAAACCACTTGCCTGGAGTGGTCTGGTGCATCCCGCCCATGGCACGAGCCATCATCTGCGGCGTGCTGGCAGTCCCTGCCTGCATCGAGTTGTGCACGATGCGGTGCTTCAAGTCCTCGTCGATGCGCCTCCTCTTCGCGCTGCCGGCACCAGTCCTCATCACGAGGGCGTTGGCCTGGAAGTCCATGGGGTTCTGGGGGCCTGCCGTCGTCATCATCGTCGAGATGGTGATCGAGAGCTTGGGAACCTGCTCCTTGACGATGTGTTCGATGGCTGGACACGAAAAGCGATTCGCCCACGCTTCCTTCAGCTTCGCCAAATAAAAATCCACGTAGTTGTCGCCAGCCTCGTAGTCGAGGTAGCAGGACAAGCACGAGCAAATTCATCGTCTGCGTTCGCCTTGATTGGGCACGCCATCCTGTGAGCACGCGCATGCGAGGATTGCGACGCGCGTGCGTGCCCATTGCATGAAATGGAGGGCGTAGAGAAATCCTCCATCGGATTGGACCCGCCGTATTAAACGTGATGTGTAGAATATTGCCCAAGAGGGATCCAATATGAACAACAACCTCAAACGGCGCCTAATATGGCCCACGAGGGCTCTCAGATGGCTCCAACGACGGGCATGACTTGGCGATGCCAGGAGGGGGGAACTCTTGGAACGCAGGGCTTGAACGACGATTATTTCTAGCATGGCTCTTGGGTTCCAAGAAGTCTATGAGGGCCCAGATGACCAACCAGGTGGGCACCACTGGAATCACGAGCAACGAGCAAAGGGGAGGGCGACGAGCAGCCGCGAATCGCCACCCCAGGAGCAGGCCAAAAATCATGGTGACGAGCAGCCACGAGTAGCCACCCCAAAGACACGGAGGATGTGGGGCGATGCCACCCTGGTGATTTACGTTTCTACCCTAAACGCCATCTGGCGAAGCCCGAAAATGTTTATGTTATCATCTAGCGAATGGCGAAAATGCGCATCCTCTCATCTGCGGGGAGGGAGGGGAAGAGGAGGAGGAGGACGGGGGGGAAGGAGAAGGAGGACGATGAGGGAAGGGGGGCCCTCGAGACTTCAACGCTGTCGCGGACCACCCTCGCGCGACCGCAAAGTTTTAAATGCCGCGTCCCACGTCCTCTGGGCCAGCGGGACGATGTGAATGACGAAGGTTGACAAGAGGTCCTGGAGCTCGTCGTGGTCCCTGTTCTTCTGGAGGAGGCTCAGGAACGCAGATCTGCACCTATACCTCCCCTCGTCGCTCCGTTTTCCATGCCAGCAGGAGATGAGGAAAGCCGCCATTCCATCTTTAATGATCTGGTATTCCTCCGTGGCCTCAAGAGGTGGGATCAGCCCCCTGGTCTTGAACGAGTCGATGTTCGGCAAGATCTGCCCCTCCATGCCGTCCCAACCCCAATGCTCAGGTCCCCGACAAACTTGGAAGCACCCCTCCAACCTCATCCTGTTGTGCCTCACCCACTGGCCAACACCTCTGGGGAATTTTTCTCCAGCTATCTGCGGCGCCCGGCGCAGCTCCCATCCTGAGATATACTCGGTTGGGTTGTTAGGCTTCGCGCTGTGGAACCAGGCCTTCCACAACTCGTTCGTGTCGATAACGTGCGTCTCAACGTAACGGGGCCCCATGGCCCCTGCAGGAGCCGCTGGCCCGGGCCCCGACAGGGGCCTGGGCCCCGCACGGGCCAATATATACACCCACGCCAATGCGAGGAATAGCCAAAACGGCAGCGGGTGGAGGAGGGGAGGATGAAGGATGGACATATGAGTGACGGAGCGGGGGATCGCACGCACCATCGCCAACATGAGGGGATAGCCCTTATTCCCCCCGGCCCCTCCCCACCCACCCGCCCAATCGGCTGATGCGCTGGGCCCCCGTTCAACGATCGGTTTTCTCATCCACACCCCCTTGAAAGGGCCCCCCCCCCCCAGGCCCCCCCCTCAGGGTGATGGAGATAGCGACTGGGAGAGGATGGCCGGAAGGGCGCAGGTGAGGAGATGGAGTAAGATGAGTAGTAAAACGAAAAACAGTGAACAGACGCGCGTCGGGTTCGGTCTGAACCTTCTCGTCGCCACGGCTGGACCCCTCGAAATACGGATCGCCCCCCTGGCCCCATCCGCCCAGCAACCCACAGGGGTGGGGATAAATGGAGGGCGGGAGGCACGAAGAAGGATAAATGGAGCACGGAGGGCACAGTGGGGGTGCCCCACAGACTGGGCGCCACTGCGTCCTGCGGACGCCTCGCGGAGCTCGGATGCCACGGTTCCTCCTCCGCCTCCTCCTCCTACTCTTCTCATCATCCCCCTCCTCCCCCTTGCCCCCCATGGCCGCGCGATCCAACTCGGGGCGGCGGCAGCGTCGAGAGATGCGAGTCGTTCGGCCCCTTCCCCCCTCCCACTGGGTTGGATGTCCCCTGCGGCCGAGAGGTCATGCAACGCCTCGATCGGAAACGTTACCCTCGGAAGCCCAGGGAACGCCCATCCCAGGGGGAGGGGGTAGGGGACTGGGCTACTCACTTCTCGGAAACATCGAGGCTGGTGTGTCGATCGCCCCCCCCCCCCCCCCCCCCTGGGCTGGATGTTCCCTGAGGCCGAGAGGGCATGCAACGCCTCGATCGGAGGCGCTACCCTCGGAGGTCCAGGGAACGCCCATCCCAGGGGGAGGGGGGAGGGGGCCGAACGACTCGCCCCTCGGAGAATTCGCAAGGAGAAGGACGATGGAGATGAGGACGGGGATGAGGAACGCCTAGGATAGCGATCGTTCGCAGGAGGATGCTTGCGTGGAAGACAAGGACGGTGGGAATAACAAGATGGCGCCACACAGTCGTCTGAGCAGAGGGAGGATGAGGAATTTGAATGTCTGGGGAGGGGGTCATCCGCATCATTCTCCCCCTGCGCATCCTCCTCATTTCTTCCCCCTTCTCTGTCTCATAACCCCTACTCCTACCTCGTACTCAATATCCTACTCCAACTCATCATCATGCTACTCTTCATCATGCTCCTACTCATCACCCTCCTACCCTCATCATCCTACCCATCATCCTACTCATGCTCCCTCATCCCCTACTCCTCCGACTCCTACTCGCCATCATCGTACAATCGATGTCTGTACGATTTTCCAGTGCGCAACGATATCTGCTTACTGCGAACAAACGTACATACATGTACATAAATGTGCACGCAGCCCCTGCGAGCGCTGATCGCACACCCCGTGCAAGCGGCGCCAACCTGCACGTTTGGAATTGACCGGGGCAACGCATCAAACGCTTTACACTCGGGCACGGCGTCGGGCTACCCGCAGCTGTCTGCCGTCACCCTACCCAGCGAGTGCGGCGCTTAAATCAAACAGGCTCCGAACTCTGCGTTGCTTCGGGGCTGCTTCGGCACCGCTCACTCCGCGATCAAGCCGCATCGCCAGTAGTCATCACCGTCTCCAGCTCCGACTCGAGGCCATCAGCAACGATGCAAGGAGTTTCATCATCCTCGCACGCGCTGCTGATCGAGGCTATCGCGGTTGAGCATTCCGCTCCAGCGCATGGCAACGGCACGCACTCTTCTTCGGGATCCATTGCTACAATCTCTCCACTTCCACTGCTGGGTGGCGGCGCCACCAATGGAAGCGCACTGGGCGGAGACGCGGTACGCCTAGACTTCGCAGGCGGGGCCGAGGCGCCGGTGCTCTTGATTGAGCGGCCAACGTTGCCCAGCTTATTGACGTCCACGGTGCTCGAGGTATGCGTAGACGCAATCTTTGCTTTGCTGGTGGAGTAGTTCATGATCAGCGACAAGCCCTCCAGATCGATCAAGGACCCGTCGGAGAACGTCAGCATGTCTTTGGCAGGCACGATGTGGTACTTATCGTTCGCCTTGTCCGTGACGGCGAGTGCAGATTTCTAAACGGAGAGGCTGTGTACCCCAATCTTGCCAGAGTCGAAGTCAGCAGGGAAGACCAAGTCCCTCGCGCGCCTGCCGTTCTGCAAGTTGCACTGCTTCAGGTGGGCCTTCAACGTGGGAAATGTGCCGCATGTTCCCAATCAGCTGAATGCTGTAGGACTCGCCCGTGGTGAACTCGAAATGTTCGCACAGCGTCGTCATCTTGTCCTCCTTCTTGCCCCTCAGCACTCCGCAAGCGGCCTTACTATACGTGACTGGCTCGACGTACTCGAGGAGCTCCTTGATGAAGGCCTCGGAGGAGTTGTCGATTCTCGTGTACTTGTGTGGGGCCCAATTTTTCGGGTCAGGGTCGTGGATAGCTGCCGATGGGCGGTGCCGGCTCGTTGGCAAGGCCGTCGCCAGAGGGCCCTTCACACTCGCGGCGTCACCGTCGCCACCAGGCCCTTTGCCATCAGGGCTTGCAGCATGCTCCATCGCCAGCTGCTCCTTGGAGGCGGACCTCTTGCTCTTCACGACCACGTCCTTGAAGTCGATGCCCTCGCTCTCGATGGACCGTTTGAGGATCTCCAGCAGCTCGGGCTTGTCGTCCATCAGCTGGATTATCTTGGATATGGTGTCCTTGTTCTGGGACGCGCTGGCCCTCTCCCTGAGCTTCGCTGCCTGCTCGGCGGCGGACAGCTTCCTGAAGGCGGCGCCACGGGTCGCGGACTTGCCCTCGCCCGCCACCACCGCGAGGCCAAAGATTAGGAGGGGCGTTTGGCCGAGGTGCCCAATCCGCCAAGAGCACGGCCGAGCAAATGCGAGTTTGAGCAAAAATGGCAAAGGGACGGTGACGGACAGAAGTTAGCAAGATACCCAGACAATCGAAGGGCCCTCGAAAGGGCCCAAGAGGGCTTGAAGAGGGCCCCGATGGGGGGGGGGGGGGCTCTGAGAGGATTCCAGGAGGGCCCAACGCGGGACCGAAACCATATACAGCACTTGTCTATATAGTGTGGGGCCCTTGGGGCCCTCTTCGGGCTTCTCAGGTGCGCGCTTGGATCCCTCTTGGAGCCCTCTCGGAGCCCTGCGAGGGCTGCAACATGCCCCCCCCCCCCCCCCCCCCCCCTAGCGGCGGGGCCCGAAAGGATTCCAAGGTGGCGCCGATATGGCTCCCAAAAAACCCAGCGCTGCACCGAACGCGTATATATTTTAGATCTATATGGTTTAAGCACCCTTGGGGCCCTCTTGAAGCATTTTTTAAGGGGGGGGGGGGGGGGGCATTTGGAGCTCGCTTGGAGACCTCTTGGGGCGGGCCCCGTCGTTGGGGCCCATGGGAAATCACCAAGATTGGGCTCTGCCTCTCTGACCGAGACTTTCCTGGGAAGAATCGGGACTGCTCCGAAAGAGCCCCAGGGGGAACCGAACAGCACATAGAACATCGGATTGGTTTGGGGCCCAGGATCATGATCCAGGCATAGTCCGTGAACGCAGTCCGTCGCAAGGGGCGTGCGAGACTATATCGAACATATACCGCGGCATAATAAGGTTGTACTCCATCGGAGCTGGAGGGCCCAAGAGGGCCGATGCCGCGTGCTGAAGACCCCAAGAGAACCCCAATGGGAGCTCCAAGCGGGCTCCGAGAATGACCCAAGAGGGCCCCATGACATGTATTCAAAACGCGCTTAGATGACATGTCCCAGGGGTTCTCTCGAGGCATTCCAACGCCCTTCCATGAAAATCTCGGTGGGCTCGCAGAGGGGCCCGAACCAGTCTTGGGGCGATTTGAGGGTCTTTACCCAGTTACAAGTCCTGGGAACTTGTTCCAAGCCCGAAGTGCGCGGATCAAGATCCTTGGGTTGTTCTTTGATCGAAGCCCCAGGATTGGGCCTGCGGTCATTGATCCACGCACGCTGGGGGCCTTTTGGCGTCGTTCTGTTCGGCCCCCCTACCAATCGAGATCCAAGTGGCCTGCGCGATTGCTGTATCTGACGGCCCGACGTGGACGCACTTGTGCCGTTATGATTCCAAGCTGTCGTTTGTAGTTGAATTGTGCGGGGGTTGGCGGTTTAACTTGCGCGCTCGCTGCATACATTGGCACGCGATGCATGCAGCGAACGCACGAGTTCGCGCGCGAATCATAGAACGCATATGCTACCAACGCCCACGTGAAACATTGATGACATACGCGCCTCCATGCTGGTCCGTCAGGGGTGTTAACCCCCCCTGGGCCTAACCCCCCCTTTGTCTTTTCGCGAATAGGTGAATGCTGGTAATAATGAGTGCTGGGGGGGGGGGGGGGGGCTGCCCCCCCCCCCCACATATACATATATATATATATATATATAGATATATATGTATGCACGACTGCAGTGGCGCGTCGCGCCATGCGCCTTGGTCCTTGAAGTTCGGTGCGCAATCGACATGGTAGCAGCAAGGTCAAGCCGACAATTTAGCGACAACTCATTGTTACCTTTTCCAGCATCGCCGCTAGTATCTGTTATTCGTTATCCTTCCTCCATGCCGATGTTCTCTTAATTCTCGCCGTACCCTGCGCATTATCCTCCTCAGCTCGTTTTGCGCAGGCTCCTCCTTGGAGAGCCTCTGGTGGCCTCACAAACGATTCAGGCTTTCTTGAGGCCTTCTGGAGGCCTCCTGGGCGTGTTCTGGAGGTTCTGAGGGCGTCCTCGGGCCATCCTGCCTCCAACCGTGGCATCCCTGAACGACCGCTTCATGATTTGGAATGCTTCGGAGGCCGTCTTGGGCCACCATGGGGCTCTCTTCGGGCCATATGTGACCCCTGTTGTGCCGTTTTGGGGCTCTCTTGGACTGCCTAGAAGCCCTTTCGGATGGTTGTGGGGCGCTCTTGGACCCTCCCATGCGGCTTCGGACGCCCAGAAGACTGCTGTATTGGAGCGTCGGGAAGCCGAAAAAGAGGAGAACCCCAACATTCACAAACCAACCAGCAGAAAATCTATGAGTCTTGCCTCTTGGGGCCTTCTGGGGAGTGCTCTTGGAGGCTTTTTCAAGCCTTTGGGGCCGTGCTGGAGGCCTCTTGGCTCATCTTGAGGTCACGTCGGTCACTCTTGGAGCGCTCTTGTGCCGTCTTGCGGGTCTCTGGGACGTCTCCGATGACCCCCCTGATCGCCCTAGGTGTGCTGGGAAGGGCTTGGCAAAACGCCCTGCGAGGCCCGGAGGGCCGCTTCGGGGCCCGTCAGGAGGGAGTCAGTTTTGTTTTTTGGGGGGGCCACGCCCGGGCTTATAAACGTATAGGCAGAGGAACACGTGCACATGCATTCCATGCAGGAACGCCCATTAATATATAGGAAACACCCTATGTAGGAACACCCTATTCTATGTAGGAACCCCCATTCTATGTAGGAACGCCCTGTTTAGGAACACACATAGGTAGAGGAAGAGGTATAAACACATGTGTATAAACGCCCATTAACTATTCATGTATTCTAGCCCCCATCCACAGGGGCCCTATCATGAGAGAGACGGAGGGAGGAGCACAGAGAGAGAGAGAGGAGGAGAGAGCTAGACAGACATCCACCAACCCTGTCGGCGTGTGTGAGAGGACTTTCCGTTTGAGTCTGTTGTCGTCGTCGTCGTTGTCGCCGTCACCGCTCCCCCCTGTCCCTGTCCGTGGGCCCTCCTCGTCAAACGTCCCAGCCAACAACAACCAAGCAGAGTCGTAACCATTCGAGGAGTAGCTCATTCCCTTTGCCCTGTGATCTCCTCCCCACCAGGGGGGGGAATGGTGGGGGGAAGCGGGGTCCTGGGCGCTGTGACCCCCCCCCCGTGGGGGAGCACCCCTCTCTGGGAGAAGCTTTCCCCTCCGAGTGCTTGCCTCCCACACACCTTGGGCTCCTCCATTGAGGGTCGGCGGCGCTGGCCGCAAGGCCGTCACAAGGGCGAAACAAGAGAAAGCGTGCGTGAGAGGGACGGATAGACTGAAGGATGGCACGGGAGAACGAGAGAGAGAGAGAGAACAAACAAAAAAAAACCCGCGTGCTTCTGTCCTCCTTCTTCAAACACCCCAAACTGACTCCTCCTCATCCTCGTTCCTCGTTCACTCTCCTTCCTCATCTTCCCTTCAAGAGAAAACAATGATATTACCCCCCTCTCTCCATCTCCAAAACAATCGGCAATAAACCGTGAGAAAGGTCTGTCCCTTCCCCCCCATATTCTCTCTCTCTCTCTCTCTTTCTTTCTCCCTCTCTCCGTCCCTCTGGCTCTCTCTCTCTCTCTCTCTCTGTTGCCTTTGTTGACTTTTTCTCTCACTCTCTCGGCACCGATCGTAAGGTGCACCGACCAGAGTCAGTATCCACCACCGTGCCTCGATGCACGACGTGGAGTTCCCCCCAGGCTCTCATGCGTTCTCTGCCCTGAACCCTGGATTATAAGAAGGGGCCCCAGTCATGCACTTTCAGTCTGTTCGGGCTCGCCTTAGCAGAGAGGCGCTCTGCTGACTTGCCTCAAAACAAACGCACTCGCTGCTCCTCCCCTCATTCGCAGAGCGCTGCTCTGCTAATTGGCCTCGAAGCAAGGTCCCCCATCCTGCCCGGGCTCTGATTAGCAGAGCACCGCTCTGCTCATTGACCTCCGAGCATGTGTGCGTTCACCGCTCCACTTCTCATTAGCAGAGCGCCGCTCTGCTAGATCGACTGAGCACTCGCAATAGCTGATCAAGCCTTATTCACCAGATGGCTCCAAAACGGGCCAAGATGGCTTCAAGAAGGGCCAACGAGGGTCAGAGAGGCCTCTAAGACGACCCGAGCGCGCTCCAATGATGCCACAGATGGCCCCAAAACGGCCGCAGAGACCCCACAGAAGCCCTAAGAGTTCCCCAAAAGAACCTCCAAGAGGGCCGCAAAATGCAAAACGCATGTTTATCCATATGCGTTTCAATGTGTTTCGCCTTCTCGCGTGTTCGGGCTTCCGACGCTCCAAGATGGCCCCAGGGCCCCGATGACCGCCCCAAGACGGCCCAAGAGGCCCACAAGAGGGCCCCAAGATGGCCCAAGAGAGCCAGAAGAGGGGCCCTCGAGAAGGTACAGGACCCGAGAAATCAAGCGTTCTGCCCGCAGAGGCCCCCAGGAGGCCCCAAGAGCCGCCAAGAGGCTCCACGAGGCGCCCCAGGGGCCCCACGAGGCCCCCGAGATGCCCAAGAAGATGCCCTAAGGGCCCCCGAATGGCCCTCAGGAGGCCTGAAAACTGCCTCCAAGAGACCCACGAGAGGCCTCCCACGATATCCCAACGAACATCCGATCCGCAAGGCCTCGAACCCACAACCCAGGCACGTTGGCGGGATGGGCCTCAAGCCACCAGATCCGCCGCCCCCTGTGGTCTTTCTTTCCAAAAGAACTATCCCTGGGGCTTTGGCCCGTCCCGCCGGCCAACCGAAAGTCCCCACAAGGCCCGGAATTCCCAGAACATATTTCCCAATACGGTTCAAGATAGCTTTCAAGTCCGCCCAGATGGCCCAAGATGGCCTCCAAGACGTCCCCGATGGCCTCCAAGACGGCCCAAGAGGGTTCAAGATGCCTTCAAGTCCGCCCAAGTAGCCTCCAAAACGGTCCAAGAGGGCCCAAGAGGCACCCAAGAGACCTCAAGATGCCTCCAAGACGGCCCAGGAGGCATCCAAGAGGACCTTCAGGAAGGCCCGGATATGCCAAAATCGCTGATGCTCTCAAAGAGCGTTGAAAGACTATTGGCATCTGCTACTTTTCGGCCGTCCGACGACCCGAGACTGCCCAATAGCTCCCAAAGATCGCCACAAGATCGCCCTAGAGGCCTCCAAGATGGTCCCAGAACGGCCCAAAAGGCCTCCAAGACCGCACCAGGAGGGCCCCCAAACAGCCCAAGATGCCTCCAAGACACCCAAGATGACCTCCAAGACGGCCCTCGAGCACCCCAAGAGGGCCCCCAGTCGGCCCAGAGAGACCCCGGAGACGGCTTCCGACGGCGTCAGACGGGCCAGCAGCCCACAAAGGTGAGCCAAGATTGGCCCAAGACGGTCCAAGGCGGCCCAAGAAGCCCCCAAGAGGTCCCCAAGACAGCCCAAGAGGCCTCCGAGAGGGCCTCCAGGAAGGCCCTAAGGCCTCCAGGAAGAGGCCAACATCATTGATGTCCCTAAGGCTTTTTGAAGAATGTTGGCATTTGCTTCTTTTCTGCCTCCCGACGGCCCGAGACGGCCCAAGAGCCCAGAAAGATCCCCCAAGAGGCTTCCAGGATGGCCCCAAAACGGTCCAAGAGGCCCGCAAGACATCCCCAAGAGGGCCCCCAGACGGCCCACGAGGCCTCCAAGGCGCCCAAGATGGCCTCCGAGACGGCCCTGGAGCACTCCAGGAGGGCCCCCAATCGGCCCAGAGAGGCCCCCAAGACGGCTTCTCACAGCGTCAGACGGGCCAGGCATTTCCTAAGACGGCCAGAGAGGCCACCGAGAAACCCTTACAGGTCCCCAAGAAGCCGAAGGAGGCCCCCAAGGTGCCCACAAGAGGCTCCCGGGAAGCTCCCGGGAGGCCCCAAGAGTATCCCCAACGGCTGACAAGATGCCCCCTCCTCTTTCGTTTCCTCATCCTCCTCTTCCGCCTCCTCCGCCTCCTCCTCCTCCTCCTCCTCCTCCTCCTCCTCCTCCTCCTACTGATCTTCCCCGCCATCCCCCCCAAACGTGCCCCGAAAGGGGTTCCACAACGGTTGGGGGAACGCGTGGTCCGATAGCTTGGCAGAGCTCCTGCCAAAACGCTCGGCCACATGGGCGATTTCAAACGGCAGGGGGCGGCGGTGTTTCGCCGTAGGCGTCTTCGATAAAAATAACACAGAAGGGGGTGAATCATCCCAACACAGGAACATCTGGGATTGCATTGCGCCCCGCATCGCGACTCTAAATGTCTGGGCTTTCAAGGTATCCCTCCCTCCTCTTTCCGCCTCTTCCCTCCTCCCCGCCTCCCGCCTCATCCATGCCGCCTTCCTCTCCTTGCCGCGCTTCTTTCGTGACCTCACTAGAAGGAAGCATGGAAAGATAGTGAGGGAGAGAGAGAGAGAGAGAGGCAGAAAGAAACGGATAGAGAGATAGAGAGAAAGAGAGAGAGAGAGAGAAGACGAGAGAGGGACGCAGAGACCCACAGAGGGAGAGAGGGAAGGAGGGAGAGAAAGAGAGGGAGAGCGAGATGGCGATCTACACTCTTACACGCACCGGGCTGCATTTTCAAGAGGTAAGGACACCATTCCACTGCGAAGCAATGCGTGCGAGAGGGGGACGGAGAGACTCACATACATACAGAAAAAGGGACAGAACGAGAGAGAGAGAGAGAGATAGAGAGAGAGAGGAAGGCCTATCTACATTATGACACGTACTGAACTGCATTTGCGATCCATAGGAAAACATGACACTGCGAAGACACGGACCCGTGCAATTGAAAGCAATAAGAAAATCATACACTTACAAACATTAGGGGACCCATTGACAGGGAACCACAGTTCCAAACTCGACCACAAACACAAATGCGCAAACTGGGGAAACATGAGAACACATCCAATCGAACACATAAAAGACTCAACGCGTTTGTAATCAACAAGAAACCGCACGTATCAATATAATGGAAAGCGCACAGACATGTATGTCACGACAACAGTCAGAACTTGTTCCTCAGCGGCGAGGCGGCGACCTCCGCTCCAGCGAGAAGCTAGAAACCGGGCAATAACAAGCGAATGGGCCGGCGGGCAAAGAAAGGGGGGGGCGGCCGAAAGAAGGGGCGCTCGAAAGTCCAAGAGTTCGACGATGAGCAGCCGGGGGGGGCAGAAGCAGCCAGGCGCGCAGGGCCAGAGCGCGGTGGGCGGCCGTGGCGATACACGGTGGCAAGGGCGGCGGGAGGGCGGCTGCCATAAACTCGGGCGGGCGCAGTGGGACACCACGAACGGCAGAGGTACCGCGGCGGGCCGAAGAGTAGGCACAGCACTGAGCCGTGCGGAAGCGGGAGCAAAGCAGAGGCAGTGACAGGGGTATTGCGGCGGCCCGGGGAGCGCCAGGTGGCCAGGGGGTCGGGACAGGTGGGGCAGGAGGCGGCGGGCGAAGCGTCTCAGGCGCCCGCAAGCCCAGGCGGCGGGGCGGAACAGCAACGCAACGGGAGGAAGCGCGGGGCTGCCGGAAGGAGGTGGCAACCCAGCCAAAAGGCTGGCAGAGGCAGGGGTACTGCGGCGCGACAGCCCGGGGCGCGCCAGGTGGCCAAGAGGCCGGAAGAGGTGGGGCAGGAGGCGGCGGGCGCAGCGCCCCAGGCGCCCGCAGGCGGCGGGGCGGAACAGCAACGCAACGGGAGGAGGCAGCGCGGGCCTGCCGCGGAAGGGCGAGAGCACCGACAGAGTGCAAAAGCACGGGCAGCAGCGCAGGGCGGCCCAGCGGGCGGCCCCGAAGTGGTGCGAGGGACAGTGAGCGAGCGACGCGCGCCCCACACGGGAGGTGGTTCGCGAGGGGGCGGCGGCGGGGGGCACCGACAGGTGCAGGCGCCGGGCAAGCAGAGAGGTGCCGAAGTGGTGCAATGGGGCAGCGGGTGAGCGACGCGCGCCCCGCACGGGAGGAGTACGCCGCAGCGTGGCGAGGCGAGGGGGGGGCACCGAGGAGGTGCCACGCGAGGTGCGGAGAGGCGCCCAGCCCAAGGTCGGGTGTTGCTAGAAGTACCCCATGGCCTAAGGTGCCCCCCAGCTTTTCGCTCCATCTTGCAAACCCTGGGGCCCTCTTGGCCTCGTGAGCGGTGCTTTGGAGGCCGTTCGGGCTACCCCGAGAATCCTGGAGGCACCTTGGCCCAGGGGCACTTCTAGCAACACCCGACAAGGGGCCACGCGCCTCATGGAGAGCGGTCAGGGGGGGAGGAAGGACCACGATCAGGGAGGCGAAGGAACCGCCGGTTGGGCGGGCGGGCGCGGCGGCCGGGAGGGCGGGCAGCGACGGGCAGGGAACCGCAAAGTGGGCGGGGGGGGGGCAGCGGTCGGCCCCAAGATGGCCCAATCGAGCCCAAGAGTGCCTCAAGAGGCTCCAGAAGCATCCTCCCCCTTTTCCTTTTTCCTCCCCCTTTTCCTCCCTCTCCTCCTCCTCCTCCCCTTCCTCCCTCCCGCGTTCCCTGAAACCTTTCCAAACCGACGCGGGGATCACATGGTCCGATAGCTTGGCCAAGCTCCAGCCCAACTGTCGGACGCATAGGCGTTTCCGCACGGCCAGGGGGCGGCGGTGATTCGCCGCAGGCGTCTTCGATCCGCCGCCCCTTGTTGGTTTGCCACAGGGGTGCCCGGCGTGCTAGACCCTTTCGATTTTGTTCCCTGGAGCTTCGGCCCGTCCCGCCGGGGTCCTGCAAGGTCCAGAAACCAACGCAAACCACCCCAACGTCCACAAAAAATTCGCCTGGCGAGGGACCCAACTATATGCAGTTGTGAGCACTGTTGTTGTGTGCTCCGCATTCGGATGAGCTCCCTTGTAGGGCCACGAGAGGTGTCAGGGGTGTGACAAAAATTGTCCGGTGGGAGCATGCGAAAGCACCCATTGAGGCCGTCGGTGGAATTCTTTCTGGGGCCACGAAACGCGTGAGAGGTGTGCCGAAATATGTGCGGTGGGCGCATGCGAACGCAGCCAGTGGGGCCGTCGGTGGAGCTCCCTATGGGGCCGCGAAAGGTGACGGGTGTGCCGAAATGGGTGCGGTGGGCGCGTGTGAACGCAGCCACTGGCGCGATCGGTGGTGCTCCCTATGGGGCCACGAAACACGTGAGGGGTGTGCCGGAATGTGCGCGGGTGACGCATTCGGGCGGTGGCACCAGGGCCTTCGCTGGAGCTCCTTATGGGGCCACGAAATGTGAGAGGGGTGTGACGACATGGGTGTGGGTGACGCATGCGGGCGGTGGCACTGGCGCCTTCGGTGGAGATCACCATGGGGCCACGAAGCGTGTGAGGGGGGTGCCGAAATGGGGCGGCGCCGCCATGCGAACTGCGCCACTGGGACCTTCGGCGGAGCTCCATATGGGGCTACGAAGCGTGTGAGAGGAATGCCAAACTGAGGCGGCGCCGCCATGCGCAGCTGAGGTGGGGCTCCCTATATGTGCCCACGAAACGTACGAGGGGTGTGACGAAAAAGGGGGCGGCGCCGCCATACAAACTGCACCGCGGGGCCTTTAGGTGGACCTCCTTATGGGGCCACGAACCGTGTGGGAGGAATGCCAGAATGGGGCGGCGGCGCCATGCGAACTGCGCCGCTGGGCCTTAGATGGAACCCCCGATGGGGCCACGAACCGTGTGGGGGGTGCGCCAAAATGGGGCGGCGCCGCCACGCGAACTGCACCATTGGGACCTTAAGTGAAACTCCCTATGTGGCCACGAAACGTGTGTGGGGTGTGTCAAAATGGGGCGGCGCCGCCATGCGAACTGCACCACTGGGACCTTCGGTGGAGCTCCGTATGGGGCCACGAAACGTGTGAGGGGTGTGCCAAAATGGGGCGGCGCCGCCATGCGAACTGCGCCACTGGGACCTTCGGTGGAGCTCCGTATGGGGCCACGAAACGTGTGAGGGGTGCGCCGAATTGAGGGTGACGAGAGGAGAGAGAGGAGGGGGAAGGAGGAGGGAGAGGAGAAGACAGGAGAGGAGCGAGCGTCCCTGGTGCTGGTCTGTCCACGCCTAAGGACGCCGCGGGCGCGCCTGCGCCGAGCCCGTCAGGCTCACGTTGAAGAAGTCCAGGGGGCCGCTGGCGACGGCGGGGAAGTTGACCAGGATGTCGGCATCGCTGTCGCGCAGGTCAGGGTAGCTCGGGTGGAGTTCGGGAAGGGCGTCTCCGACGGACGCGTGGTCCGAGGTGGCGACGTCGTCGCAGTACTTCAAGCACCCATCTTATTCGCCGACGACGTTGTCATCAGGGTCGAAGTCGGGGGAGGCCGCAGGGGGAGAAAGGTTGTCGACCACACCAGCTGCCACCAGCGCCACGGGGTCGAAGGGCGTGTGGTTCTGGGAAGGCGCCATCGCCCATAGCCGAGGTACCAGCAAGGCCCTCTGCAAGAGGAGGTGGAACACCCGACTGAAGCGAGGCGTCATCATGTGCCTGGTTGTTGGGTGTAGGGTCGTTATCATCCTCAGGGCCGCGCCGCATCTCGTCATCGTCCTCGTCGAGCTCGAGGGAGGCAGGGGCATCATCCAAAAGTACCTGGGGACTATGGTCAGGGAGGATAACTCGTTCCGCAGCAGGTGGCAAAGCATCGTGTGCACCCACGAGGGAAGCAGGGTGGTGTAGCATCCATCGAGCCATATCTCTCTTGTCCGACGGGGATATGGGGTACATGCTCTTGCCCGCAAGGAAGGCAGCACGTCAAAGGCCGCATACTCACTCACCAACTGAAGGTCATGAGCCGCGCCTGGTTGAGTGCATGGAGCAGGCTCGCGGTGCAACGGTGTTTCCACCGCGTATCCATCCTCTTCACCAGGTCTTTTCGTGCGTCGGTCATCTCCTCCTCAACTTCACAATCCTCAGTATCTGATAGCAGAATCTCATGGTGCGAGATAGGCCCAGCACCGCTCTCGTAGTGGCAAGCAGGCGGCGCACAGTTCGCAACCTGGTGGCCGACGACGGCGGCCATCACTGGAATGACGTTGGCGCTCAAGTAGTCAGGGGACTCGCTCTCGAAGGCTGCGTCATCGTCGAGGCACTCGCGGGGGATGTAGCCGGGGAAGGTCGCGGACAGGATGCCGCCGCCGTAAGACGTATTAGCCAGAGTCTCGACGTTGTCATTGATGGGGTACGCCTCCAATGGGTGCATCATCTCCCAGAAAGACGGGTCAGTGTGGTTAGCGTCGTAGGGAATCATGTCCACCTCGCCAGCAGGCTCGACCAAGGGGACGTCCGCTTCTTCCTCAGGGGTGCACTCTCCGTCGTGCATTTCCATGTCGTAGCGCGGCTGCAGGGAGGACAGGTCCTCAAGATCGGACTAGGTGTCGCTGGTGTTCTGTGCAGGTCCGTCAGCAGCAGGGTGGGAGTCACGCCAGAGGCGGGAGGACCCGACATCCATTGTCCAGTGTTAGCCGCCGCGAGGTCCAGTATAACTCCACTCTCAGCAGCCAGGATCAGCAAGTTGCAGAGTTCCATGAGGTCGCTCATCTGGGAGGGCAGATCTATCATGAAGAAGGGGCCAAACAGCACGCGGAGCGACAGGAGGGTGATATCCATGAGGCCGCACTTCAGGGGGGTCCGAACTATCAAGCGGAGGAGGCGGACCATGACGAGGAGGGGCTGGCTGAGGATGTGGCCCAGAAGGAAGATCGGCTTGCAACGCTGCGCGCGGAACTGAACTGGCGTTTCCAAAAGTGGTTGATGTAGCTGTAGCTGACGACGTCAGAGGATTCATCCAGGCAAGGGCATCCGTGTCCGCGCCAGGAGGTGGCGGCCCCGATGAGCTGCCAGGAGGCCACGCTGGGGAGGAGGGAGGAGGAGGAGGAGTGAGACGCGGGGCGCTGTCTCTTCAAAACGAGGACCCAACACCACAGGATCAAACCACCCCAACGTCCACAAAACAAATCCAAGACGCTTCAATCTGGCCTCTAAGATGGTCAGGTTGGCCCAAGATGGCTTCCAAGATGGCCCACAATGGTCCAAGTTGCCCTCCAAGACGGCCTAAGAGAGTCGAAGAAGCCTCCAAAACGGCCCAATATGATCCTAAGATGGCCAAAGACTGCCCAAGAGGTCCCGAAACAAATGCCTCCAAGCGCTCCTCCAGGAAGGTTCGAAGAAGGGTAAACATCATTGATTTCCTTTGGTGTTTGAAAGATTTTAGCATTCTTCTTTGCAGCTCTCCGACGGCCCACGACGGCCCAAGAGGTCCTCAACATCGCCCAAAGAGCGCCCAAGAAGTCTCCAAGATGGCCACATGACAGCCCAAGAGGACCCCAAGATGGCCCCAAGAAGGCCCCGAGACGGCCCAAGAGGCCCCGAAAACGCCCAAAGTGGCCTCGAAGACGTACGACGAAGATGGCCCCAAAATGCACCCAAAACGGCCCAAGATGCCCTCAATACGGCCCCAAAGGCCCGCAAGAGGCTTCCAAAACGGCCCAAGAGCCCTCCAAAACGTTCTCCAGGAAGGCCCAAGAGGGCAAACATCAGTGATTTTTCTTGTGTTTAAAAAATGTTTGCATTTTCTTCTGATCAGCTCTCCGACGGCCCAAGACAGCCCAAGAGGCCCCACACATCGTCCCAAGAGCGCCCAAGAGGCCTCCAAGATGGCCCCATGAAAAGAAAAGAGGCCCCCATGAGGGCCCCAAGAAGAGCCCAAGACGGCTCAAAATGGCCCCGGAGGTGCCGAAGATGGACCCCAAAACTGCCAAACTGGCCTCCAAGATGCCTCCAAGACGGCCGAGAAGGCCTCCAAGACAGCGAAGATGGCCCCACGATGCACACGCAAGACGGCCCCAGATGGCTTGAAAATGGCTTTCGCCTGCCCGAAAGGTCCGCCAGAGGCCTTTAAGACGGCCCAAGACCCCTCCAAAACTTCCTCAGGAAGGCCCGAAAGCTCGGAAACCACCTGGTCCGATAACTCGCCCGGCTCCGTGTTCCCCGAAGGCTTTCGAAACTAACTCGGGGAACGCGTGGCCCGATAGGCTGGCAAAGTTCAAACCCAACCTTCGGCCACGCAGGCGCTTCCAAAAAGGCACGGGGCGGCGGTGATTCGCCGAAGGCGTCTTCGATATCATCATGACCAAGATGAGTCATTTGTGACAATACCGGTGGTATGGACGAAGAAGTACTCGTAGTAGTAGTAGTAGTAGTAGTAGTAATAGTAGTAGTAGTAGTAGTAGTAGTAGTAGTAGTAGTAGTAGTAGTAGTAGTAGTAGTAGTAGTAGTAGTAGTAGTCGTCGTCGTCTTCGCCGTAGTAGTAGTAGTAGTAGTAGTAGTAGTAGTAGTAGTAGTAGTAGTAGAAGTCGTAGTAGTAGTAGTAGTAGTAGTAGTAGTAGTAGTAGTAGTAGTAGTAGTAATAGTAATAGTAGTAGTCGTAGTGAGTAGTAGTACTACTACTACTACTAGTAGTAGTAATAAAAGTACCAGTAGTAGCAATAGTAGTGGTAGTAGTAGTAGTAGTAGTAGTAGTAGTAGTCGTCGTAGTAGTAGTAGTAGGAGTAGTAGTCGTACTAGTAGTAGTAGTCGTCGTAGTAGTAGTAGTAGTAGCAGTAGCAGTGGTAATAGTTAAGGTAGTATGCGTAGTAGTAGTTGCAGTCGTAGTGCAAGTAGTAGTAGTAGTAGTAGTAGTAGTAGTAGATGTAGTAGTAGTAGTAGTAGTAGTAGTAGGAGTAGTAGTAGTAGTAGTAGTAGTAGTAACAGTCGTAGCAGTAGTAGAAATAGTGGTAGTAGCCGTAGTAGTAGTAGTAATAGTAGTAGTAGTAGTGATAGAAATAGTATGTCGTACGGAGAGTAGTAGCAGCACTCGGAGTAGTACAACAGAAGGAGTAATAGAAGTGGTGGTAGCGATAGTGTTAGTAATGGTATAGGTCGCCGCCGTAGCCGTAGCAGCAGCTTTTGTAGTAGTAGTAGCAGCAGTAGTCGTCGTAGCAGTACTAGTACTAGTAGTAGTAGTAGTCGTAGTCGTAGTCGTAGTAGTAGTAGTAGTAGTAGTAGTAGTAGTAATAGTAGTAGTAGTAGTAGTAGTAGTAGTAATGCTAGGAGTATTAGAAGTCACAGTAATAGTACTAGTAGTAGTCGTGGAAATAGAACTAGTAGTAGTCGTCGCTGTAGTCGTTGTAGCAGTAGTAGTAGTAATGATAGTAGTATGAATAGTTGTGGTCTGGGTTAGAGTAGTAGTATCAGGGGTAGTAGTAGTAGTAGTAGTAGTGGTGGAGGAAATGGTGGTGGTGGTAGTAGTAGTAGTAGCAGCAGTAGTAATAGAAAATGTAGTTGGAGCACTAGTACGTGCAGGTGGTAGCACTAGTCGTTGTAGTAGCAGTAGTAGTAGTAGAAGTAGTAGTAGTAGTAGTAGTAGTAGTAGTAATAGTAGTAGTAGTAGTAGTCATCGTCCCAGTACGAGTCGCCGTAGTAGAAGTAGCAATGGGGGTAGTAGTAGCAGTAGTAGTGCTCGTAGGAATAGTAGTGGTATAGGTCGCAATCGCCGCAGTAGCCGTAATCGTAGTCGTAGCAGTAGTAGTAATAGGAATAGTAGTAGTAGTAGTAGTAGCAGTAGTAGCAGTAGTAGCAATAGATGTAGTAAAAAAATAGCCGCCGTAGTCGTAGCAGTAGTGGCAGTAATAATAGTAGTAGTCGTGGTTGAAATTATCATAGTAATAATCAAAGTAGTGTCCGTAGTAGTAGCACTCGTAAAATAATTGGCGGTAATGGTACTGGTCGTAGAAGTCGCCGTCGCAGTAGGGGTCGTAGTTGTATTAGTAGCGGTAGTCGTAATAATAGCGGTAGTGTCATAGTAGCCGTAGTAGTCGTAGTAGAAGTAATAATGGTAATAGCATTCGTAGCCGTAGTAGTCGCAGTAGTAGTAGTCGTAGTAGTAATAGTAGTGACAGGAGAAATATAAATAGTGATAGTAGTCGTAGAAGCAGTAGTAGTAGTAGTAGTAGTAGTAGTAGTAGTCGTAGTCGGAGTAGTAGTAGTACTAGTGGTAGCAGTAGTAGTAGTAGTAGTAGCAGTAGTAGTAGTAGTAATAGTAGTAGTAGTAGTAGTAGTAGTAGAAGTAGTAGTAGTAGTAGTAGTAGTAGTAGTAGTAGTAGTAGTAGTAGTAGTAGTAGTAGTCGTAGTAGTAGTCGTAGTAGTAGTAGTAGTAGTAGTAGTAGTAGTAGTAGTAGTAGTAGTATAATGATACTGAAAGTCGAAAAATGGTAGTAGTCGTAGTAGGCGTCGTAATGGCAGTCGCAGTCGTAGGAGTAAGAATAGAGTCGCAGAAAGTGTATTAGAAAGAATAGGAGTCGTAGTAGTAATAGCGTGTGTTGTGTTAGTGCTGTAGTAGTAGTCGTAGGGGGAGAAGGAGTGGGAGGAGTACTATTTGCAGTAGTTGTGGGACTAGTACTCGTGGTAGTAGTAGTCGTCGTAGTAGTGATCGTAGTCGTAGTAGTAGTAGTAGTAGTAGTAGTAGTAGTAGTAGTAGTAGTAGTAGTAGTAGTAGTAGTAGTAGTAGTAGTAGTAGTAGTAGTAGTAGTAGTAGTAGTAGTAGTAGTAGTAGTAGTAGTAGTAGTAGTAGTAGTAGTAGTAGTAGGGAATTTCGGGGGTATTGCGGCGGCCCGGGGAGCGCCAGGTGGCCAGGGGGTCTGGACAGGTGGGGCAGGAGGCGGCGGGCGAAGCGTCTCAGGCGCCCGCAAGCCCAGGCGGCAGGGCGGAACAGCAACGCAACGGGAGGAAGCGCGGGGCTGCCGGAAGGAGGTGGCAACCCAGCCAAAAGGCTGGCAGAGGCAGGGGTACTGCGGCGCGACAACCCGGGGCGCGCCAGGTGGCCAAGAGGCCGGAAGAGGTGGGGCAGGAGGCGGCGGGCGCAGCGCCCCAGGCGCCCGCAGGCGGCGGGGCGGAACAGCAACGCAACGGGAGGAGGCAGCGCGGGCCTGCCGCGGAAGGGCGAGAGTACCGACAGAGTGCAAAAGCACGGGCAGCAGCGCAGGGCGGCCCAGCGGGCGGCCCCGAAGTGGTGCGAGGGACAGTGAGCGAGCGACGCGCGCCCCACACGGGAGGTGGTTCGCGAGGGGGCGGCGGCGGGGGGCACCGACAGGTGCAGGCGCCGGGCAAGCAGAGAGGTGCCGAAGTGGTGCAATGGGGCAGCGGGTGAGCGACGCGCGCCCCGCACGGGAGGAGTACGCCGCAGCGTGGCGAGGCGAGGGGGGGGCACCGAGGAGGTGCCACGCGAGGTGCGGAGAGGCGCCCAGCCCAAGGTCGGGTGTTGCTAGAAGTACCCCATGGCCTAAGGTGCCCCCCAGCTTTTCGCTCCATCTTGCACCCCCTGGGGCCCTCTTGGCCTCGTGAGCGGTGCTTTGGAGGCCGTTCGGGCTACCCCGAGAATCCTGGGGGCACCTTGGCCCAGGGGCACTTCTAGCAACACCCGACAAGGGGCCACGCGCCTCATGGAGAGCGGTCAGGGGGGGAGGAAGGACCACGATCAGGGAGGCGAAGGAACCGCCGGTTGGGCGGGCGGGCGCGGCGGCCGGGAGGGCGGGCAGCGACGGGCAGGGAACCGCAAAGTGGGCGGGGGGGGGGCAGCGGTCGGCCCCAAGATGGCCCAATCGAGCCCAAGAGTGCCTCAAGAGGCTCCAGAAGCATCCTCCCCCTTTTCCTTTTTCCTCCCCCTTTTCCTCCCTCTCCTCCTCCTCCTCCCCTTCCTCCCTCCCGCGTTCCCTGAAACCTTTCCAAACCGACGCGGGGATCACATGGTCCGATAGCTTGGCCAAGCTCCAGCCCAACTGTCGGACGCATAGGCGTTTCCGCACGGCCAGGGGGCGGCGGTGATTCGCCGCAGGCGTCTTCGATCCGCCGCCCCTTGTTGGTTTGCCACAGGGGTGCCCGGCGTGCTAGACCCTTTCGATTTTGTTTCCTGGAGCTTCGGCCCGTCCCGCCGGGGTCCTGCAAGGTCCAGAAACCAACGCAAACCACCCCAACGTCCACAAAAAATTCGCCTGGCGAGGGACCCAACTATATGCAGTTGTGAGCACTGTTGTTGTGTGCTCCGCATTCGGATGAGCTCCCTTGTAGGGCCATGTGACAAAAGTTGTCCGGTGGGAGCATGCGAAAGCACCCATTGAGGCCGTCGGTGGAATTCCTTGTGGGGCCACGAAACGCGTGAGAGGTGTGCCGAAATATGCGCGGTGGGCGCATGCGAACGCAGCCAGTGGGGCCGTCGGTGGAGCTCCCTATGGGGCCGCGAAAGGTGACGGGTGTGCCGAAATGGGTGCGGTGGGCGCATGTGAACGCAGCCATTGGCGCGATCGGTGGTGCTCCCTATGGGGCCACGAAACACGTGAGGGGTGTGCCGGAATGTGCGCGGGTGACGCATTCGGGCGGTGGCACCAGGGCCTTCGCTGGAGCTCCTTATGGGGCCACGAAATGTGAGAGGGGTGTGACGACATGGGTGTGGGTGACGCATGCGGGCGGTGGCACTGGCGCCTTCGGTGGAGATCACCATGGGGCCACGAAGCGTGTGAGCGGGGTGCCGAAATGGGGCGGCGCCGCCATGCGAACTGCGCCACTGGGACCTTCGGCGGAGCTCCATATGGGGCTACGAAGCGTGCGAAAGGAATGCCAAACTGAGGCGGCGCCGCCATGCGCAGCTGAGGTGGGGCTCCCCTATATGTGCCCACGAAACGTACGAGGGGTGTGACGAAAAGGGGGCGGCGCCGCCATACAAACTGCACCGCGGGGCCTTTAGGTGGACCTTCTTATGGGGCCACGAACCGTGTGGGAGGAATGCCAGAATGGGGCGGCGGCGCCATGCGAACTGCGCCGCTGGGCCTTAGATGGAACCCCCGATGGGGCCACGAGCCGTGTGGGGGGTGCGTCAAAATGGGGCGGCGCCGCCACGCGAACTGCACCATTGGGACCTTAAGTGAAACTCCCTATGTGGCCACGAAACGTGTGTGGGGTGTGTCAAAATGGGGCGGCGCCGCCATGCGAACTGCACCACTGGGACCTTCGGTGGAGCTCCGTATGGGGCCACGAAACGTGTGAGGGGTGTGCCAAAATGGGGCGGCGCCGCCATGCGAACTGCGCCACTGGGACCTTCGGTGGAGCTCCGTATGGGGCCACGAAACGTGTGAGGGGTGCGCCGAATTGAGGGTGACGAGAGGAGAGAGAGGAGGGGGAAGGAGGAGGGAGAGGAGAAGACAGGAGAGGAGCGAGCGTCCCTGGTGCTGGTCTGTCCACGCCTAAGGACGCCGCGGGCGCGCCTGCGCCGAGCCCGTCAGGCTCACGCTGAAGAAGTCCAGGGGGCCGCTGGCGACGGCGGGGAAGTTGACCAGGATGTCGGCATCGCTGTCGCGCAGGTCAGGGTAGCTCGGGTGGGGTTCGGGAAGGGCGTCTCCGACGGACGCGTGGTCCGAGGTGGCGACGTCGTCGCAGTACTTCAAGCACCCATCTTATTCGCCGACGGCGTTGTCATCAGGGTCGAAGTCGGGGGAGGCCGCAGGGGGAGAAAGGTTGTCGACCACACCAGCTGCCACCAGCGCCACGGGGTCGAAGGGCGTGTGGTCTGGGAAGGCGCCATCGCCCATAGCCGAAGTACCAGCAAGGCCCTCTGCAAGAGGAGGTGGAACACCCGACTGAAGCGAGGCGTCATCATGTGCCTGGTTGTTGGGTGTAGGGTCGTTATCATCCTCAGGGCCGCGCCGCATCTCGTCATCGTCCTCGTCGAGCTCGAGGGAGGCAGGGGCATCATCCAAAAGTACCTGGGGACTATGGTCAGGGAGGATAACTCGTTCCGCATCAGGTGGCAAAGCATCGTGTGCACCCACGAGGGAAGCAGGGTGGTGTAGCATCCATCGAGCCATATCTCTCTTGTCCGACGGGGATATGGGGTACATGCTCTTGCCCGCAAGGAAGGCAGCACGTCAAAGGCCGCATACTCACTCACCAACTGAATGTCATGAGCCGCGCCTGGTTGAGTGCATGGAGCAGGCTCGCGGTGCAACGGTGTTTCCACCGCGTATCCATCCTCTTCACCAGGTCTTTTCGTGCGTCGGTCATCTCCTCCTCAACTTCACAATCCTCAGTATCTGATAACAGAATCTCATGGTGCGAGATAGGCCCAGCACCGCTCTCGTAGTGGCAAGCAGGCGGCGCACAGTTCGCAACCTGGTGGCCGACGACGGCGGCCATCACTGGAATGACGTTGGCGCTCAAGTAGTCAGGGGACTCGCTCTCGAAGGCTGCGTCATCGTCGAGGCACTCGCGGGGGATGTAGCCGGGGAAGGTCGCGGACAGGATGCCGCCGCCGTAAGACGTATTAGCCAGAGTCTCGACGTTGTCATTGATGGGGTACGCCTCCAATGGGTGCATCATCTCCCAGAAAGACGGGTCAGTGTGGTTAGCGTCGTAGGGAGTCATGTCCACCTCGCCAGCAGGCTCGACCAAGGGGACGTCCGCTTCTTCCTCAGG